>VXAX01006850.1:191117-202551 GCA_013399835.1 Leptocoma aspasia
AATTCCAGGCTGGAATTGTAGCTACGGGGATGATTCAGAGGCTTGGATGTGTGCCTTGGAGATAATCCCATGCTATAACTGAGAAGTTCGTTTTGGAGTCAACTGGGATATTTGCACTGATAAAATAAAGGAATAATTAAATAAAGGAGGGATAACGTGGAGCAACCACAGAGAGCTGGCAGGGGAAGGGCAGGGAATGGTGTGGAAGAGATGGGGGACACCAGGACCCCACTCCAGCCCCAGCTCTGCCATTTCCCACACACACACACCACCTTTCAGAGAATCACAGACTCCTCAAGGCTGGAGAAGACTTTTAAGATCAAGTCCAACCATCAGCACCAGCACTGTGTCCATCCCTAACCCCTGTCCCCAAGTGCCACATCCTCACTGCCTTTGAGCACCTCCAGGGATGGGGACTCCAACACTTCCAGTGCTTCACAACCTTTTCCATGAAGAAATTTTCCCCAATCTCCCATTTAAATCTCCCTTGGGGCAACCTGAGGCCATTTCCTCTCATCCCGTCCCTTGTCCCTGGGGGAAGAGACCAATCCCCACCTGGCTGTCCCCTCCTGTCAGGGAGTTCATTTTCTGTGGCACCTTCCAGCCTTCCCACAGGTGCTGTCCCAAATTTCTTGCCCATCTCCTAGTATTGCCCAGTGAGACTCCAAGCTTAGCAGGCTGGAAAAGCCGGTCAGCTTGAGACTTGTCTCTGTCAATTGACACCCACTCTGTAAAATCCAAACAATCAATATTTACATATCCTTTAAGGGTTTTTCCCAGTCCCAGGGCAGCAGTTTAGGCAGCAACAACTTCCCATCCAGAGATGCAAAAAAATTAAAAAAAAACAGACCCAGGAGATTCTACAACAAGTTTCATTAAGCAAACCAGGGGTACAAATAACCTGGGTTAAAAACTCCACACAAAACCAAACTTCCCTCTGAAAATGATACCGAAATTGCCACATTTCATTCTTGTTAGAAGATAAAGAGAAAAAATAAAAGAGAATACAAAATCCAGAGAGCCAGGAGACTTCAACACTGCATTAGCTGCTGAAGATTCCCAGATAAGCTGCAGAAACGCAGAGGGAAAGATTTCATGACATTAATACCCTGGGTACTGGGAGCTGCTGCGAGGCTCTTCAGGCTAAGGAAAGCCAAAATACAATTCACACAAGCTTTTAATAATCTTGACAAAACAATTACACATGCTAAGGATACATTAGGGCTGGCAGGAGAACAGAGGAGGCAGCGATTGCACCGGCAGGTTCGCTAAATAAATGTCACTTAATCTCCACCATCGGCGTGTGCTCAGAGTCTAAAGGCTACTCACAAACAGACAAAAAAGGTCTAAAAAACCTCTCAGGCTGTCAAAACAACTGCAGAAGCACAGGGCCAGGTGTCACAAGGCACGGGATCACACAGATCCCAGCTTGTGCAAAACAGCGGTCACCAAAAAACTAAAGTCCAAGTCTGAACTGTTCAAAACAAAGATAAGCTGGGCTCGTTAAGTGGTTTGGGAAGTGCATTCCAGTCACTGCCCAAATATGCAGGAGCCTGGCTTCCCTCCTGTTCCTTCTGCAAGGGACACACCAAACCACAGCACCTGTGCATAGTGCCTTTCGAAACCATTTTCTGATGAAAATCTCAATTTCTGGGTCAAACAGACGTGGTGACTGAGCTGAGGCAGGTACTGGACGGGTGCCCTCCAACAAACTCTCACATCAGAGGCTCAGGAGCTCAGATTTCTGTTCCCAATGGTAACATATTATCATTAAAATATTACATTTCTCCAGGTTTCACGGAAATAGGCAGTTTTTTAAAGGAGAGAAAACCATCCATTCCAGTCTGCTGCGACACAACCCCAGAAAATTCACAGGAGTTTCAGGGCATTATGGTATGGTCTAGGCACTAAAAAAGTGCCTATTAGACCTTTAACCTTATGAAACAGCAGAAAACACAGCACGTGAAATGCATAAGAAACCAGGCTTCAGTGCTGACGTAACTGCATACCTGAAAAATTATAAATAAAATGCTTTACAATATTATTTTTCATTTTAAAAAAGGAACACACGTACACACTTGCATCTTCTTGCTCATACCCTGTTATTCTGGCCACAAAAAATAACCACTTTCTTTAAAAGGAAGCTGGACGATTTTGGGGTGAGGAGTAGCAGAGGGGAAACCACATTAATTGCATTAGTTTGTGCATACTGGTAGGAATTCCTTCTCAAATTTGGCACTTAGCACTCAGAGCTGCCCTTTAAAGCTTGGCAAGAATTTCTCTCCAGCCCACAAGTTTCCTAATTTCGTCTCAGGACACACTGGTTCATTTGGATGCACGACCTCCAGAAAGGCAGACAACCCTAAATGTGTCACTCTCACCTCAATTCACTTTGCTCCCCGTCAAGTCAGATTTAACATAAATCAAAGCCAATATATAATTAAAGCTAAGCTTAAGGTCAGTTCCAAGTTTGGAAAAAAACAAATCTGTATGAAATTAAAAGCAACTCGAATACATTTGAGGACTGGGGTGGCAACAGCAGTGAGCTTTTTGAACACAGCTTCTCCTCTGAACCAAAGCTCCAGCCTCAAAGCCCTGTTATTTCACCCTCCACCCCATCCAGGTCCTCTCTTCTCCTTCTCCCTTCCCCTTCAGGTGTGACTTGGCTTCCTGCTTCTTCTCTGTGCAAATGCTGCTCACTCATCCACAGATCTTACACCTTTTTATGGCAGGAAGGTTGTGGTAAAGATGGATTTGCACCTTTCCAGAATGGGGTTTATTCCACTGAGACTTTTCCCCACTGTTGTGCTTCCATCTGCTGCAGCCTCTCAGCCAGACTGGACTTTGATTCCCACCCCAAACCCCAGTAAAGACACTCAGAGTACCAAATGTTATACAGGACACTCACAATCCATTAAAATTGTGAGCTCTGGGCAGTTCTTGACTCTGCAGAAGAACCAAACACAGAATTCTGGATGCCTTATAAACACAGGTGAAAGAACTGCTCAAACCCATCCCAAAGGTGTTATCTTCATCTTCTAAGGTCCATTTTCAGCCCTGCTACTAGGAATCTGTGCTTACAGGTAGCAATCAGTATGCACCTATCAGGCCTCCAAGAATCCCAGAGTGGTTTGGGTTGGAAGGAACCTCAAAGCCCATCCAGTGCCCCCCCTGCCATGGCAGGGACACCTTCCACTGTCCCAGGCTGCTCCAAGCCCTGTCCAGCCTGGCCTTGGACACTTCCAGGGATCCAGGGGCAGCCACAGCTGCTCTGGGCACCCTGTGCCAGGGCCTCACAGGTCCTAACAGGTCAAAATTTGACAGCAAAGCCCCAGCTGAGACCCCTCACTGTGCACTCACCTCTCTGGCAGCGATCGTGTGTCCAGCAGCGCTCGATGAAAATCCCATTTATCACCGTGGGGGGACAGTTGCTCTTCCCTTTCACAGTGCCAGGGCACACATCTCCACACTCTTCTTTGTCATCCTTGTTGGCCACTATGTAATTGTCTTCTACAGAATCCAAAATCCTGGACCAGTCGATGGTGGACAGGTAGCAGAGCTCATTGTTCTTCTCAATGCGCACGGCGCCCCGGGTGATGTTCATCAGGTTGTAGAGGCCAATCTCCTTCAGGTGAACCATCTCAAAGATCACCAGGGCGTAGTTGAAGAACAGGTGAGTCCCTCGGATCACAGTGAGGTTGGGGAAGAGGCCCTTCAAGCTCTCCAGGCCGTACACACGGAACAGCAGCAGGTAGTCTGTGATCATGGTCAGCTTGGGGAAGCTGAGCTCACGGAAATCTTCAGGCTTGGTTTTGAACATCAGCAGGATCTGCAAGTGGCCCTCGATCACAGTGCAGTTCTCCAGCATGTTCAGCCGGGTCAGGTTGTTGCGGATGTCCATGCTCCTGCAAACTGGGCGGCAAAGGACAATTGATTTATTTAACAGAATGCTAACTGTTGTAGTTTTCTAAATGCTCAGTTTTGTCCAACCGCACCGAGCACCGCTCGGGGCACATGGCCCTCTCAGCAAGGCAGGCTTCAAGTGTTAAGAAATACACTGTGGGGAACATTCCCTGGTGTAAGGTTACAAAACAAGAATATTTCATCATTTTTTCTGCCATCTTGAGTCCCTGCCTGTTGCCTCTATCACGACTGCAGTGGTAACACCGGTCCTGGGACATCCCTTGGCGCTCACAAAGGGAAGAGATGTCTGGGCTGTTTTCTTCAGGTAGCTGCCAGCAACACACCTACCTCATCTCAGATTGTGCAATTAATGCCAGGGGATTAGAGGGAGTCCTTTAGAATGGTTGCAGGGAGAAGATAGGAAAGAATAATGGCCAGAGATGGTAGTGCTTGGGAAGAGAGCAGAAAAACCTGGAAATGCACAGGAGCACAGCCCACACTCCTGCCCAGACTCTGCTGACAGGAGTAATTTACTACATTAGTAATTTTTGCCCTGAGCATTCTTTTCAGATGAGGTGTTGGGGCTTTTTCTGTTATTATTTTCTCAAGGGTGCAAATCTCCCTCTCTTGACTATCTGGGCAGTTTATTTCATAGAACCAGTATACAAAGAACTGGCAAAGTGGACAAATACATGGAGCATAAATTAGAAGGTTAACTGAATAATAGGAATCCAGGCACCAGCAAAAGGAAGAAGTTTGAATAGGGAAATATTTTTTCAACTCTAAGCAGAGGTAGGAAGTCAAGAAGGAAATCTGCCCCATGCCACTACAGCACAACAAAACTCCCTGCGACAACCCTTTTGAAACCAACTTCATAGAAACATCAGCCAGACCTTAATGTTCAAATCCAGGTGGATTCTTCCTGAATTTTTCCTTTTTGAAGACTGCATCCACTCAAAGGATTCTCTCTTATGTCCACACCTGGGCGAGTGTCCTCCCTCCCCACTCAAAAACAAAAAACAGGCTCTTTCCTCTTTTTGTGACTATGAACTATAAAACCACCACATCACAGCTCCAAGGGATCACCCAGCCTTACAAAACTGATGTGGACACAAATATTTCATAGTTAGAACTGTCTGACTCCTCATGGATTAACATAGACCACTGCTGCAGGGGTTAAAACCAAATTCTATGCAAATATCTCAGTAATTACTCAAAAATTTGCTCCACTGACTGCAAGAAAAAAAAAAATTTGCAATACTAATATGGGATCTGAAGCAATGCTATTGCCCAATGGGATTTTTTGGCACTATATCCAAGTTGTTTCATAAATTGCTTTCTGGAAGAAAAAAGCCAATGCACGCGGTGCCTCAAGGATTAAGGATGTATTTGGAAAAAGTGGGAAAAGGAACCTGATGACCAGCCAGCAAAATGTCCTGCTGCACATCCCAACCTGGGATAAAAGACCTGGGAGAGCAACAGATTCAGCTGAAATGCTCCAGATATTAATTTGCAATAAATAACATTGGTATTTCCAAAGAAGCAAGCGTGTGGCAGGTCAGGACAGTGAAAGGAGAAGTAACAGAAGGACACGTAAGAAATTGAAAGACTGAATTCAACGTACAAGCCACCAGTGCAGCTAAAATTACCAGATAAATTCAAAATGCAACATCTTGGTTCTTGTTTATTCCTGGTTCTCATTACTGTGGGGCACACAGGCAATGCTGGGGTGGTACCCACCACCAGCTGCTGCACCACAGGATAATGTACTGCCCGTTGGAATGGACAGCTGACCTTAAGGAAAAGGAAAGGTCAAAAAATACAGACCAGGAATTACTTCTGAGAGTCAGAGCTCCAGGCTATTGCTGTGGCTGAAGGCCACGAGATGCATGAATACCCTGAGCACAATTGCCTCTGTCTTTCATCATTTTGGGTAGAATGAGGTGAGTCACCAGGGGCTGGACACAAGCCCTGCACCCACAGTGTCCCTGGCCAGCTCCCTGGACAGGGCACCTTGAGCAGGGCTGGAAAGATCTGCAGTCAGGTATGGCCAGGACAAAGTGCTGAGCACTGTGCCTGCATTTTCAGGCTGTGGAAATCTTCCTTTTCTGCAGGGACAGAGCTAAGGAGTTTGGTGTGGAGGAGCTACCCTGGGTGGGCAGCTGCTGCACCACACCAGAGCCTGAGGGTGGGTGCCCAGCAGTGAGGAAATTCATGGTCCTGTCTGGCAGAGGAACACATCCACAGCCAGCAAGGATTCCAAGAGGATGATCTGAATGCCAGAATGGTCTGGGTTGGAAAGGACCTCAAAGCCCATCCCATCCCTGCCAGGGCAGGGACACCTTCCACTGTCCCAGGTCACTCCAAGCCCTGTCCAGCCTGGCCTTGGGCACTGCCAGGGATCCAGGGGCAGCCACAGCTGCTCTGGGCACCCTGTGCCAGGGCCTCACTGCCCTCCCAAAGAACAATTCCTGCCCAATATCCCATCCAGCCCTGCCCTCTGGCAGTGGGAGCCATTCCCTGTGTCCTGTCACTCCTGGTCACTGCAGCCCTGGAGTTCACAGCTCTCACCCTTTTCCTGAAACACTCAAAACCAGTTAAATTACTCTGCTCCTGAACCTTTCAACCTTCTGGAGATCACCACTAACATGAGCCATGCTGCTCCTCGTCTGAACAGCCCAAAAGCTCTCAAAGATCTTCCAACCTCCACAAAAACCATCTAAACCCCCCCACAGGGTACAAACCTCCCTCGCTTCCAGCTCTCCCCATCCTGACACAGATTCCCTACTGGAGGCTGCAGAAAAGATGACCAAAGGCTAACAACTCCAAATATTTTGAAAAGATGTGTTAAGGAACAAAGGTTAGCTAGAGGTGAATCTAGAAAGAGATGAGTGAAGCTTTTGAAGAGTTAAAAACATAAATCTACCAGAGCTGGAAGTACAACACCCATGGCTCATCAGCTGCTTTTCCTCACATTTAGAGAAAAATCACACTTAATTATTTTTCAGGTTCTACTTCAATTTAGTTTTTAAGTGATAAATGGTATCTAAGCTCCTTCTTTTTAACACCTCAAAGATCAAAGAGAGTAATAGGGAATTAAGAACATCTGAAACAAAATAGGCTTTTTAGTTGGAGGTTTCTCCATCTTTTCATGCCTTTGAATTTTCAGCAGTTTCTATCTTCTGTTCATGCAGTAGCAGCTTAAGTCACCCCATAAATTTATTGTTACCAAGACAACAAGAAGCAGTTTTAAGCAAAGTAATAAGTGTTTTTCCACAGCTTCTCTCGATAGTATTTCTTCTGCAGGGACAGGGGAATTAATCAACCATTCAGAAGGAAGGCAAGGCAGGTTTGATCCCAGAAAAAGGAGAGCGAAGTTAAGCCATCAATTATAACACAGACAACCTGGTTTGAAAAAACACATAAATCAGCTTTCAGGGAAATAAAAAATTCACAAATTGATTCTCCAGTAGTAGGCCCAAAGCCGCTCCTGTGCAAACTACTGGCAAAACCCCCACTACACATAAATTTCTAAATTTCAGCAGAAACAGCAGCAAAGCTCTGAGCTGCCAGAGGAAGCACTGCTCCATCCCTGCTACCAAGCTACTCACTCAAAAAAACTACTAAATCATCCTAGACATGTTCCACCAGCCCCCCCAGAAAACCAAGCTGAAGCCACGCTCTTTAAAAAACAAACAAACAAACAAATCCCAAGATGCCAAAGCCTCTTGGACAAACTGGTTTGGTAACAACCTTCAAGTCCTGAATGAAGAAACCAGATCTGATGCCAGAGGTTAAGTTTTAAAGATAGAGTCTAACCAGGGGAATAGCTGGAACTTAAACTTTGTTTATAGTAAATCATGTGGCTACCAAACCTTAATGATTCACTGCTTCAGAGCTCTGGCCTTTAACAATCAAGACCAGAGTAATCTGGCACAGAAGGATCACAAACCATTTGAGGTAACTCTTGGTTAATTCTGCTTTTTTTGTAGTCTTTGCTGCCTACTGAATAAACAAACTATTGCAAAAAAATTATACTTGCTTGGGTTGGGTCAAAAGCATTGCAATTCTACATAAGGCTGATTTTTAGAAGTGGCTTTAGGAAACTGAGAAAAGGATTTTTGGGTGTTTCTTGGGATTAACTGCTGAGACAGGAAAACATCCTGGTAACAGGTTAGAGGGAAGGACTGTGCTTCTAGCCTACTGCAGCAATTGTTCAATAAACATAAAAACCATCTAATTGTGAAATATGGATTTCTAAGCTTCAGTTCTGCACCTCAGATACCTCGAGCTGAGCAAACTGGACATGGACTCCAAAGTGAGCCCCTGTAAACCCCCAGCCCCTCAGGAACATCTCACGTCCCTGACACCTCTGACCGCTCGAGTCGGTGTCGCCGAGCCGAGGGCAAACCCTTCAAAATCTGCCCTTTAAAGCCTGGTTTGGGCTGTCTTAATGCTCCCCTCACCTGATTCCAAACCCAAAAAGCAAACAGGACTGGTCCTGCCCCGTTTCCATGCAGAGACAGGCAGTGCTGGGGCAGTGGCACCCCAGGATCACGCGGGGTAACGGCCGGGTCGGTGCTGACACACCTGAGGAGCCTCCCTGCTCCAAAGGCAGCAGGAACAGGTTCTACACCTTGCCCATATCAACATTGTTTATATTCCACAAGGCAGTCACCCCAAAACTGACCTCCAGAAAGCTCTGGGGTTTTACACTGTTCAGAGACAGCCACTGTGCTGCCTCTCCCCAAAAAAAGGGACAGGACACGCTGGGGCCTGGGTTTGGTACAGCCCTGCCCTTCTGCACTGACTTTTCCTACTTTACTCTCCCAGGAGCAAAATTTCATTCTAGATCAAGTCTCTCAACATAAAAAATTAACACAGGCTTGAAGTGGGACAAGGGAACAGTTTCTTATGAGTTTACAAGCACAAAACTATCTGTATCAGCTAGATATGATACTAAGAAGCAACCTATTTTATAAGTGTGTTACTACAGCAATACACAGTGAAATTTGTCCCACAGGATGACTTAGGTAGAGAACTCTCAACTGCATTCCCAACTCCCACCTCAGCAGCAGGTACTGGAGCACACGTGCAGCTCCCAAATTTAGGGGAAGAAGGGGAGGAAGAGCACTCCAAACTCCCATGACTGCATTGATCAGTTTTCTATTAACCAGAAAAGGAGCCCAAAGTAAGCTGCTCCATTAGCAGATGCCTAAAACTAGGTGAGGTAAATCCCACCCCAAATACCAGAGCTAATGAACTGACAGGCATGAGTCATGTGCGAGATTTATTTCAAGAAGTTGCATTATGTTTACACAGTGATTAAAAAAAAAATACACAAACCTGTCTTTCTTCCCAAAACAAGCTATATGGATCTTCATTTTATGCACAGGTCAGGCCTTCTTTCCTTAACCTTTCTTCTTCTCCTGTCAGTAATTTCTGAACTCAGCAACTACCTTTACCCACATGTAAGAGAGGAAGAGTGCTCTCACATGAAATATTTAGGGAAACGGGATGGATTGAGGAGGAAAAACTCATAATCTGGATGTAAATGTGAACTTTACCATCCACCCCATTTGTCTCCTGAACACCTCCTGCTGCTTGCCCCCAACTCTTCCCCAACGCTGCCTAAAGGCACCAAAGGGGAGAGAAATTTACGGGGCAGAAGGAAAACCACGGATGGGGGGAATATTGTCCCTGGGAAGCAGCGTTACCTCTGTGGGAACACAGGGCACAGGTCTCCAAGAAAGCTGCCTCCATCAGACCCGTTGCTCAGGGAACAACTTGTTTGCTCATGCAGCTCTTGTACGTGCATTTCCCCCCAGCCCCGCGCTGTTTTCCATCCCCACTGTGACCTCACCATTCCCAGAAAACCCAGAAAACGGAGCCAAGCCCCCAGAAAATACAATCAAACACCACAGCAGCTGAAAAGCTTTCAAATCAGGGCCCTGATGGCCTGAATTGTCTGTAGAATACTTCATAAAGTATTTGCACAGTACTTTGGTTCTCCAGTATTAGGCCCAAAGCTGGTCCTGTGCAAACTACTGGCAAAACCCCCACTACACATAAATTTCTAAATTTCAGCAGAAACAGCAGCACAGCTCTGAGCTGCCAGAGGAAGCACTGCTCCATCCCTGCTACCAAGCTACTCACTCAAAAAACTACTAAATCATCCTAGACATGTTCCATCAGCCCCCCTAAAAAACCAAGATGAAAATGGGATGAAAATGGGAGGTAAAAATGATATGGAAACATTCCAGCCCAGGCTTTGCTTTGCTGTCTTGTGCCCCTGTTCCTCCATCCATGAACTCAAGAGTACATTTTCCTACCACGCTGTAACACAGCAAAGATCAGGGAGTTTAGAACACAAACATGCTTGAACCCCAAAAAGCAAATATGATTTAAATAAATAACCAAATCACAGGCTGCGCTGTGGCAGTAATAACAGTGTTTTCAAATTAGGAACTGCTGGACTCCAGTTGCACACGTATTTATTTATTATTAGTGCTATATGTCAACTGCCTTTTCCATCTCTGCTGGAGGTGGGGAGGTTTGCCCACAGCAGCTGGGACTGACCCTCCCAAGGTAACACAGTGTCACCGGCCTCTTGTAAGGTTTCAAACGTAAAAATACCTATCAAGGAAGAAACTGGGTTATTTTTGAAATGTGTGACTTGTCCTTTGCTGGAAAAAGAGGCTGTCTTACAGGAACGTCCTGCTTTATTCCCTGAATCCCATACATATCCCAATAACGTCCATCACTGTATTGTCTGTACTCAAACTGATTCTATTGCCTTTTCTGATGGGAAAGCCAAAAGGCAGATTGTATATGGGAGACATGACCCACGGATCCAGCTAGCTGTCTTAAAATAAATGTTTTCCTTTTGTCAAAAAAATCTGTAAGAATCACCCAAAATTAAAGAACCTCTCATTAAAAGGATTTCCTGAGCAAGTTTATTTAACGTAACCCATCAAAACAGCTCGTAAGGCTTAACCTCGAGCCAGCCGTGGGTTTAACAAGCTTGTGACCTCCAACACAACATCTTTATACCCCTGTCTTGTATTTTACAAGCCCCTGTGTACACACAGAGCCTCCCCCCGGAGCTCTCCCATCTTAATACCTGTGGATTTGGCACGCTAGCTAAAAGTGGTTAAAGACAAAACCTCCGCGTCTGGCCACACTAAACCCTCCTGAAACCGGAGCCGGTTCTGAGGCAGCCGAGGAGCGGCGGGGGCACCGGGCTGGGGAGGGATCAGAGAAGGGACCCGAGAAGGGACCGGGGAGGGCAGCCAGGAAGGGACCCGGGAAAGGGACAGGGGAAGGGACCCGGGAAAGGGACACGGGAAAGAACCGGGGATTGGATCGGGGGAGGGGACCCAGGGAAGGGGCCGGAGAGGGGTCCGAGAAAGGGACCGGGGAGGAGACTGAGGAAGAGACCCTGGCAGGGCCCGGGGAGGGGACTGGGCAGGGGACCCGGGCAGGAATCGGTGAAGGGACGCAGGAAGTGCCCATGGAAGGGCCCGGGGAG
>VXAX01006850.1:202767-236345 GCA_013399835.1 Leptocoma aspasia
GGGCGCGGGGGCCGGGCCCGGCCGAGCATCGCCGGTGGAGCCCCCGCGGAGCCCCTTTATAGCGCCGGGCTCCTCCCTGCCCGCGGTGTCGGCCCCGGCCCGGCGGCCCCTTCCAGCGCAGGCCGGGCTGGCGGCGGCGCCCCGGCCAGTAAACAAGGGGCTGCCCCCGTCAGCTGCGAGCCGAGCGGGGCGGCCGCAAGAGGCGGCGCGGAGCGCGGGCACGGGACGGGACGGGCCGGGGGAGGAGCAGCGGCAGCGGCCGCGGCGGCATCCAGCCACCCCTCATCATCCACCCACCAGCCATCCATCCATCTGTCCGTCCATCCTTCCATCTATCCGCCCACCCGCCCGGCCCGGCCGCCTGTGAGCCCTGCTGGCGCTGCCCGAGGAGCCGCTGTGGCCTCGGTAGCGTTCAGCGAGTAAAACGCAGGAGTTGAGCAGCCTCACCTCGCTGTGGGTTCAAATGGAAGGAGAGTAGGGTTAGGTGAGAGATTAGGGAAAATGTTTTTACTGTGAGGGGGGACAGGCCCCGGCACAGGGTGCCCAGAGCAGCTGTGGCTGCCCCTGGATCCCTGGCAGTGCCCAAGGCCAGGCTGGACAGGGCTTGGAGCAGCCTGGGATGGTGGAAGGTGTCCCTGCCATGGCAGGGGGTGGAACGAGGAACCCAAAGGCCCTTTCCAACCCAAACCATTCTGGGATTCTGTCTCACTGTCCCCAGTGCTGACAGCCCAGTTTGAGAGCAGGGCTGCTGCCCTGGCTGTGCCCGTGTCCCTCCTCCTCCTCTTCTCGGAAAGGATGAATTGCCACAGAGCTGGACAGAGCTTGGGATGAGGATACCCCCTACCATTGCCACTGCTTTCAGTATCACAGAACCCAAAGAGCCATTGCAGATTTCTGGTTCTTTTTCCAGTGGGATTCACCATTTGGTGCCTTTTTTTAATCATCTGTGCGCTGCAGTCGTGCTAAGCCATGACAGTACGTTTCCTGGCAACTTCCAGTAACTTTATCTGGCTCTTGCTTTCAGCCATTTCTGCGAGACAAATGAGTTATAAATTGCTGGAATAAAGCCTTTTTTAATTCAAAAATGTTTGGCAAATAGACATTCTTCAAAATTTTTATCCCACCATCTTTATCTCTCACTTCTGCATGACATTAAGGGCCCCTGGGCAGGCCAGTGGTGACCAGCAGGTCACTGTGCCTCAGTCCCTTTGTCTGGACACTGAACTGCACTACGAGTTTACCCCATTTAAAATACTTTGCATTGCTTTTCCAGGTAAAGAATCACTGCAGTTGTGCCAGGGACACGGCACAGTGTGAATGAGAGGAGGGCCGGTCAGTGAAATCGCAGCTCTGCTGGTGTGATTCACCCCCTGACGTTGTTTGAGGTTTCCCTGTTGGACAGGGTAAGGCTGGCAGCCTGATTCGACCAGCGTCAGCAGGATTAGCTGGGTACCTGTGCAACAATAACTACATCTTGGCATTTGCAGACTATTTAAATGCTGAGATGAAAGGCTCTGCTTAAGTGGGGATGCTTTCTCTGTCATCAGCACAGCAGATGTGTGTCTGCACAGCACATTCAGCCCACTGGTGCATCAGAACCACAGCCATGGGAAGGCTTTTCCGCCATTTCTGTCCTTTTTTCCCCAAATCCACGCTGCTGCCTCGAGCTGACAAATGCAGAGAGCCTCGGAACCCCACTCATTCTGGACTGCTTCAGGAAGTAAGGGCAGTTAAGGAATGGAAATAAACAACAAAAGTATGCGTTCTCTGCTTGCAAATTAACCTGCTTTATGACTGTAGACTTTGCATAAAACAGACAGAGCCAAACATCACCTGGACAGCTCGGGCTGTGTGGAATTTATACTGTGACTGTAACAGCAACCTGCTCTTGCTTACTCACTTATGTTCTCATTGCCTTTCATGTAATAATGATATCAGCTTACACATTGGCACATGAGGATTAAGGGCTACAGATTTATTATCTTTCCTTAAAATAGTATTTTTAGTTTCTAATTACTGATTAAGAACATCAGGGTGCAACCTTTCCAGCATCTTTCCCATACATTCACTGCTACATATTCATCACACTACAGTGCCCTTGGTTTGCAATCAGATAAACCAACAGGAGCAATGTGGGCGCTTAGAAACTAAGCCAACACCTGCTTACTCTTTTTATTTTTTTTCTAATAGCTGCATTGCAGCCTCTTCTTTAATTCCTGATTCAAGAAGCTACTAAATTCACCAGTTTGATATATTAAATATTAGCAACAGTCACATTTCTTTCTCTCCACTACAGATGTTTTATGGTTTAGTTAAAATAACTTGGAAATAAGGAGGGATAAGTGCTATGAACTGTGACAAACACAGACCATGGGGGTTCAGATCTGAACCTCCTAAGAAAATAAGTACAGAGAGACTTGAAATAGAGTGTATCCATCTGTTTGACCTTACAAAGACTTATTTGTTTTGGTTTGATCCATTCCTTACATAAATCATGGAATGGTTTGGGTTGGAAGGGGCCTTAGAGACCATCCCATCCCAACCCCTGCCATAGGCAGGGACCCCTTCCATTATCCCAGGCTGCTCCAAGCCCCTCCAGCCTGGCCTTGGGCACTGCCAGGGATCCAGGGGCAGCCACAGCTGCTCTGGGCACCCTGTGCCAGGGCCTGCCCACCCTCACAGGGACCAATTCCTGCCCAATATCCCATCCAGCCCTGCCCTCTGGCAGTGGAAGCCATTCCCTGTGTCCTGTCCCTCCATCCCTTGTCCAAAGTTTACTCCTGTGTCCTACAGATGCCTCCACATCAACCTAAGAGTACCAACTTCCCAACAGATCCCTTCTCCAGATCAATGCTGCTCAGAACTGAAGTCCTTGGAAGCCCATCCCTGGAGCAGGAACCACGTTTAGACGAACAGGTGGGGACAATGACACTGTAAAGCAGCTTGAATGTTGCAGCAGTGACATCCTTATACTGTCACAAGTGTCTGTGGAGAGAGAACCCAGCTCAGCTCCCAACCACCAACACATGGAGCTTGCTGAAAGCTTCACACCTTGAAAAGCAAATACATCTTTTTCTCTATACAGTGGAACAGGTGGGTGGGTTTTAGGCTGTGTGTCTTTAGCCATACAAATTAAAATTCCTCACTAATTAACCAGCCTGGGAATAGTCAAGGAACACAAACTTTGTGCCCAAAAGGAGCTTTGGAGCAGTTGACTCACCAAGAAGGTTCATTGGTACCAATTCTGTTTTAAGAACTGAACTGCTTGAAAACCAGTTCAGGAGCCAAAGCCACACAGCAGCCTGGAGGCTGAGCTGAGGTCAGAATTCCCACTTTCTGCTCCACCAGTTCACTGTGGCCTTCTCTTAACGACAAGTTGCAGCTGCCTGAGTGAAGAGTTACCCCATGGCTCGGGTTGCTCTGTTTTTATTGATTTGCCAGGCATTCTTTCCTGCTCACACATTTCTCACCAGGCAATTTGCACGTTATGCAGCCTCCTGCCCTTTGAAGATGCAGCAGAGCTGCTGTTGAAGCCAACAACAGCCAAGTCTCTGCATCAGGCAGGATGTTGCTGTGAAGGTTTACGGGATTGACTTCTCAGTGACCAAACCTAATGCTGAGAGCACAGGAGAGCTGACCTTGGAAAATTATCTCATCCTGTTTAGAGTCACACAAAACCCTTTGCCAAATCTCTTAACTCAAAATATTTCACGTCATGGATTGACAGAGTTCCTTTCTTACCCTTCCTTCCGTCCACACCAAATGTGATAAGTGACTTTTCTCAGTGAGAAGGCTCAGAGGATGGAGATCCGGTCACTTTATGTGCTAAGGACAGAAGTCTCAGCTTTTTACTGTTGAAACAGGAAACACTGTCAGATCCTTCTGGAGAATTCTATTGTTACATGAGCAAATACAAATTTTGGCCAGGGTGAAAATGGCAGAGGGCATCCCTCTGCTACATGCAGGTCAAAGACCCTGGAGATGAAGGATGCAAATTCCAGCTCTTCATGGCCAACTGCAGCACTGCCTCATTTTAGCTCTTTTTTTGTCCACTTTCTGGTTTTGTGCAGTTTGATTTTTGGGTGTCACAGAGGCAGGTGCAATATGCGACTTATTTTTAATTCCTTGTCAGAATATTTTTACTCTAATTCAGCATCAAAGTTTTCAACTTGAAAAAAACCAAAGTACTGTCAGTGTTCCCAACCTGGGTCTGGCGAGCAGGACCCAGATGTGAGACAGCCAGACAGATGTGGCCTTCAGCCCCCTGAGCCTCCTCACCCTCCATCCTCCCCTACATCTTTATCTTATTTATTCCTTATGTTCAGTTCCTCAGAATCTGGAAAAATACAAACAAGTGTTTATATAAAAGCATGTTATAAATTCCTATGCAATCACAGGCTGGAAAAACAAGTCTCCTGTAAGGGATTTTTGGATATCCAAATCCTACTTAGCCTCTACCCCAAGGAATATGGATGCTTCTGCTGGAATATAGGAGTTTCTGCTGCTCACCTCAGGCAGCCCCAGGTGTGTTTTGCACAACCTGCTGCCAGTTCTCCATCAGCCACCAGGTGCAGGGCAGTGGCCGCAGCCGCGTCACTGCCCCCAGCACGGCCACGCCGGGCTCCAGCCCAGCCACCGGCTGCACCAGTTCTGATCCACAGCTCACCCCCAGCCCCTCCTTCTTTGGTTATTTCTTGACACTAATGCCTGTTTTTGTTGATGCAGAGTCTAATTTGGAGGGAGCGCTGGCGCTCTGGGCAGCACCAGGGGTTCACAAACCCTGGCTCTGTGCTCCGTGCCGCTCAGGGTTTGTGTTTTGGACGAGCCAGAACTCCCAGTTCCCGTTTGATAACCGGTTTGTTCTGTCGCTGGGAGACACGCCCTCCCTCTGTAAATGTTACAAATCAGGCGTATCTGATCCATTATTCACTAACTGCTGCTGCTTCCCACTTCCAGCTCCTATTAGAGGGAGCGCTCATGCCAGAAATGTCACGGTGGCATCATGTGACAGGTGGTATTGATTTAGTGCCGTTGGGGTTTAATGTCACTCCCGTTCAGTGGGACACACGGCGAGTGCACACGCATTCCCAGCAGTGGGGCAGGTCAGGACAGGAGCTCCCAGCCAGCCCCATGCCAGGCCCTGGGACTTGGGAATCACAGCGGGAATTCTGCTGCAGACCGTGACATTTGAGTATCTGCTCCGAGCTGCTCTAGCACTGCCATTACAGTTTTTATGGTTCACAGAATCACAGAATGGTTTGGGTTGGAAGGATCTTAAAAGCCCATCCCACCCTCTGCCATGGGCAGGGACCCCTTCCACTGTCCCAGGCTGCTCCAAGCCCCATCCAGCCTGGCCTTGGGCACTTCCAAGGATCCAGGAGCAGCCACAGCTTCTCTGGGCAGCCTGTGCCAGGGCCTCACCGCCCTCACAGGGAAGAATTTCTTTGGTAAAAGAAACTAAATTGTAACTATAAATCGTAAGACTCAATTCTGAGGTTTCATGGCAGGTTTACAGCAGACAATGAGAAGGGAGGTGACATTGGGTATCACACAGGGAACAGAACAGTCAGGAGCAGAACCCTGCTCTGCCCACTCCCTCCTTTTCACTCTTTGTAGGATATTCCCTTCTGGCAGAACAGCTGCCAGTTTGGGGAAGCTGCTCACAGCCTCCCAAGCCTGATCTACCAATTGCAAAGAAAACCCAAAGGAACATGTGCTCAAAATCTGGGACTGCCCAGCCACAGGAGCCATTGTATCCAGCGTTCTGCTCCTGCCATTCCTGCATCCTTCCAGCACATCCCATCTGGCTGTGACAGGACACTGCTAAACACTGAGCATTGGAACACATGGAGTCTGTGCCACCAAGGGTGTTTGCCAGAAAAGCTTGGACTGACCCAAAGTCACTGCTGCTGCCAGACTCTGAATTGCTGCACCCACTGGCCTGATGTGACCCAAGCCTCCAAAAGGGTTTTGGTTTAATTTCCCTTGCTGTCTCAAAGCAGGTAGTCTGCCAAGAAGCCAAGCAAGGCCCAGCCCTGTGCCTGATAAACATCTCCCCATCTGGACTTCCCAAGCTTTTGGGAAAGTTAAGCAACTCTCACAGAAGGCCATTTCTATACATATTCTATACATATTCTTTTGTGGAGAGCTGCACAGAGCCCTGTGCCACGAAATGGAGCTGAGGGCTGGAGCAGCAGAGCATCCACCACCCCCCACAGGTCAGTCAAAAATAAAAACTGTCATTCATCTGGAAAATGTCACAAAGCCCTGAGTCATTGTTTATTCTAAATAGCACCGGCTCCCATCTTCAAAGTGGTGTTGAATGACTCCAATTGCTAAATGAACTCAAGAGAAGCAAAGACAACAAGCCAGCCTTTGTGTGCAGGGGTTGCTGAGGCAGTGGATCCGTTGGGCTGGGAGAAGAAGGGAACATTCTTCCCCCTGGGAAAGAAGCCCCAGGAAGCAGAGGCTCAGTGCTCAACGGCCGCTGGAGATAACAAAAGGTGTTACAGGGTTCACTCCTGGCCATTCATTCCAAATAACAAACACCCATGAAATGGCAATGGTCAAAAGCTAAGTGGTTTCTGAACTCACTCCATGCAGGCTTCTTTGTAAATCAGTATCTGTGACTTGGAGGGGTGGATGTTTTCTTGGAGACAAGCTATCACTAGCAGCTCCCTTTCATGTCTTTCCAATCAAAAATTTCCTAATCTGTAAGTGCCAAAAAGTTGTAGGCAACCCATTTTGCTGATAGCAAAATTCAGTTTTAAACTTGTCTGCAGTGATGCACCAAATCTTTTGTAAATTAGGAAAAAATAATTTATTTCAAGTAATAAAGAGGACAATGTTATGGATGATAAAGCATTTATGTTGCATCCCAAAATCTCACACAAAAACCATTCCAGCATCACATTCAGCCTCTAAGAGAAGAGCTTGGCATTGAAATGCCTGCAGGGAAAGTAGTGGACAATCAGAATTAAAAAATAATTTGGTGACACAGCATTGACTAATGAAGCACAGTGAAATGTCAAACATTACATACAGATAAAGGAAAACAACTGGGAAAAGTAGAAATGTCCATAAATTGATTGCTGTATCAAAACAACTATAAATTTCTCTAAATTCAAGGTAAGTAAAACAGAAGGAGTATATTGCAGGTATCTGAGTAGCTGGAATTAAAAGCTGTACCTCATAACATAATTATTCATTTGATAATTCATAAGTGAGTGGCATACTACATTGCAAACATCATGTTAAATGAACAGAAATACTTTGTCTAAAAAATATTAACTGTCTTCATTACCAGAGAAGGGTTTGTACAGAAGAGAGCACAGCTCTGACACAGAGCCTGGTGCTTGTGGATGTGTTTAAAGCAAAGCTGGATGTTCCTGAGAACTCAGTTGTGACAAACAGCTCTTCCCCCTCCACGCCCTGTCCTGGGGCTGTTGGGATCAGCAGCCAGGCCTGGAACATCCCATGGTTTAGTTCCAGACCAAAGCACAGCCAGGGTCACTGCTGCCCCTCACCTCCTCCACGGGACACACCTGAACACTGACCAGCAGGGATGCAGAAGGGTTTGATTTCAGCTTATCACAAGCACCTACAGAGACTCTCAGGCTGTCACACAAACCCTGCTTTACTGCAGTCTCCAAGTTTTTCTAGCAGCAGCAGTTGTTTTAAAAATATGAGTTTCTTTTTTCTCTGTTTTATTTTAGTGAACTCTTAAGACAACACTTAACTGGAATAATTTGCTCAACAAGAAAGCCTGAGTATTTTTTAAATTACTATTTTCATCTTGAAGACACCACCTTCCTTTGCCCTGATCTTCCAGCACAAGCATGTTTGCACAGGTGAGGTCTGTGCCACCTGCAGCACTGTGTGTACAGTTCGAAGGTGGCAGGGTCACGGTGTTTCCTTCATGCAATGGCATCAACACCACAATGAGAAATGACAACATTTGCACGCACAAAAGAGAAGCAAACACTGCACAGAAAGCAACTCCAGTCCTGTAGTAATCTAAACTGGAGAAGATGATAAAAGTCTGAAGTCCCAAATATCCATCTGGGCAAAAGGTGAGCCTGAGAAGAGTTTTACCTGTTGATACTCTGAATCTGAGCCAGGCAAGCACCTGAACAGCAGAATTCTTTTTCTACACCTGCAGCTGTGTATGTACAGAACTGAAATTAAATATCCTGTTGGCAGCAAGCTCCTAGGTCAGTACAGAAAAGCTGTGAAGACAGGAAAGAGCGTAAGACTTCAACTGTTATTTAAACTTGTATTGACTAAATGCCTTTTAAGAGTCGTAACATGTGTCACAAACACATTGAAAATGACTGTATTTATCCACTAAAGAACTTGTTAGCAGCTCAGTGTAAATTCTTGTCCTTACCTCAGCTCTCCCCACAAGAGGCAACAACAGCCACCAAGTAAACAAACATGGAAGTGTGGAAAGCCTTCCTCAGGAAACCCTCCACTGCCTGCACAGGGAGGAGATGCAAGGTAGGCCTTGCACAGCCTCTTTAAGGACATTGACTGTGACAGTTCTCACACCAGCTCAGCTTTCCCACTGCACTGCAGGCAGCTTTAAATAAAATGAAACAGAATCATTTCAGTTTGGGGAAAATCCTGATGAAGAGAATCATGCTGATGAATATAAAACAAACTACAATTAGCATTATCCACAGCAGCCAGTTGACAGATTTCTTGGCGTGCTGTTCCAGGCGGTCAGATTCATCCTTGAGCTTCTCAAAGTTCTGGTCTGCCATCCTGAGGGAGTGTGACAGTGTCTGTGGAGCACAGAGAGCAAACAGTGTCAGCCTCACAGCTGCCACATCTGGCAGCTTCCTCCAACAGAGAAAAGGTTCAACTGCAGGCAGGTGTTGCCCCCAGTCTCCCTGTTGCATGAACATATTATAAGTTTCCCTGTACACAAGCCTGCAGAAAAATTCTTCCCATGGGAAAGCATCTTTTACTGTCTTTTTACTCTGTACAAGTTTCTATAAACAAAATCTCTGAGTTGTGTTCAAGGATACAGATGGTTTCTCTGCCTGTCTCCTGATATAGGAGATGTGAGTTCCTTTCTTTCAGCCTATGAGGTGAAAAGTTGTTATCTCTGATTTTTCAGCTATTCTGGCATTCCTTGGACAGAGCTGGAAGCAAGAGCTTGGGATGCTCCAGGCTGGGCAGATAATAGCCCAAATCCTTTGAATTATAGAGTCATGTTAATAAATCATATTTAGCCTTCTGATGTTATTGTCCAGAGTCTTTTGTCAATGCACAGACCACAGCAGTATCTCCCCACTCCAATCCCACCTAAAGGATTTCACACATCAGCACTTGAACCTTGTGGGTTGCAAAACTGAGGGGCCACAGCTCAACATGTGCTACCTGGTTGTCCTGTTTGATCACGTTCTGGGCAGCCAGAGTGTTGTTTTTGAGGCTGCGAGCCAAGCTGAGCATTTCCTCAGCCAGCTTCTCCTGCATGTCCTGGTGGTGCTGCAGCACAGCATCCAGCTCCACTGCTGACTGCTTCTCGTCTGATGTGAGGCCTCTGCAAGAGCACAAGGGAAAAAATGAGATTTACACTTCCTTGTGGATCAATCTCACAAGCTTTCCCCAGGTTTTACATCTCTACAAGACAACAGGGCCCATTGAGTCAGCTCAACTCATTATGTTTTGGTTTCTATGAGCAGACAGTTCATCCAATTTAAAGCAGATCTGGGATTTAAAGGTCATTGGGAAAACAGTTCCCAAAATTCTGAGCACTGGAATGAGAAATTTTGACTTACTTTCGCTTCCTTATGTTCAGTTCCTCAGAATCTGGAAAAATAAAGAAAGTGTTTAGCATGTTATAAAATTCCATGCAATCACAGGCAGAAAAACCAGGTCTCCTGTAAGGGATTTTTGGATATCCAAATCCTACTTAGCCTCTACCCCAAGGAATATGGGTGTCAAAAGCCTACCTGCTTTCTGCAGGGAAAAGAGGGCACCCAACATCAAAAGAGGGGAAAAACCCCAGCTGAATCACATCCCTGAGGGCAGGGTTTCAGCCTGTGTGTCTCGGTGTTCTTTCAGGACACGTTAGATTGGCCCAGCTCCAGCTGCTCTAACGGTAGCCATGGAAACCTCAATTAATTCCTCCCAGTTCCCTACGTGAATAACATGGCTGTGTATTCCAGAGGAACTGAACAACACCTACTCAAAGCACCCAGGATCACATGGTTTGCTCAGAGCAGAAGGGAACAGGCACAAAATAAATTGCCCCTGCTAATTCTGTAATTAGAATGTCTGTTTCTGCATGAATGCTACAAAAAGAGCTTCCTGCCAGTCCCTGCCACCATTGATAACAACACTTCTGCTTTCATCTGTCAGGGTTTTTGGTTTAGCTTGTTTTTAAAATCTGTTGTCTTCAAAAGAAGCGAGACACTAAATTAAAAGTCCACTTTGGGAAATCTTGAACACCTGACCTCCCTCTTCCCCTCCCTGTTAGACTCAGGTTGACTACAGTTAGAGGAGGTTTGTGTGTTAGAGGTTTGCACAAACAGGATGGGATTGCTGGGATACTTTCCTTGAGCTTTACAGCACCATCAGTCTCATTACATGGTTGAGACAATTGGAATATGGCAACAGCTCAGGTCTTGCTAGCAGCAGCCAAAGATTTCTTTGTTACAGAGCATTTTAAAAACTTTCTAGCCAATAGCATATTGCTAAAGCTTACAGACAGTTCTAGCCAGTCACTAAAAGCACACGTACACCTGCTTCACACAATGTTTGCTTATATGCTTTCTATTAATAATACACAATACTCCATTATTAACCTTAAAAACTTCTACTACCTTGCTAAGCATATTTTTCTGCAGTCTTAAGGTCTATCTTAGCCAAGCCTAAAACTCAAACTACTGTTTCATGTCCTTGCTTGCTGTATTATTGTAACTTTTCTAGTTTCAGACTTTGCAGCTGTAGCTAGCTCTTCTGCTCTTTCTGTTTCTGAGGCCCGCTTTCACAGCTTTCTGAAAGTCTTCTTACCTTTACTATCTCCCACAGGAAGCAACAGATTTGAACTTACCATCAGCAGCCAGGGGGTCCTGGGAGGAGAAAGAGAAGCAAAAGAGCAGATTACAAAGGGTCAGTGATAGAGGACAGTGATAAAGGACAGCGATAAAGGACAGCAGCACTGGCTGCCCCTGACTGACTAAAACCCAGCTTATTGGCATTTCACAGCTCTCCAGATGCACCTGGGACCGCCACATCTGCTAGTCAGGCCTGAGGGACAGTACCTACCCTTGCCTCTCACAGCAAAGAGTGAGAAAGATGAATACTTTGCTTTTTGAGAAGAAGGCCTGGCAGAGTGCCTGCGCCCAGGATTTAGAGATAAAGAGGCGACTCCCCACCCAGCCTGGGACACTTTTGAGACACGGCAGAACACGAGCAGGGCAAGCTGTGAATCAGCAAAGCAGCAGCAGCACTGGACGTACCGTGCCGAGCAGCTCGCTCCTCATCTGGCCCGTGCAGCGCGCCTTGGTCTGCAGGTGGACGGTTTTGGTGGCCGGGGTTCTCTCCTTGGCTGTGGTCGGCGTGCGCCCAGGAGCCAGGAACTGGTTTGCCAGAGCCTTTTCTGTCGATGAAGACTGGGAGTGGGGAGAAGCAGGGAACAGTCATGGACATGACACTCTGCAGTGTGAGGCACCCGGGGTGTGACCCACAAGGACAGGGGTGCAATCCCACAGCTGCTTCCCAACAGTGGAGTCAGCCTGAACAGCAGCACTGGCTGCCCCTCACTGACCAAAACCCAGCTTATTGGCATTTCACAGCTCTCCAGATGCACCTGGGACCATCCCAGAGAGGTGCCAGGCCTGAGGGACAGTACCTGCCGAAGTTTCATACAATACCACCTTTTAACAAAGTACGAATCCAGTATATTTATTCAGGCTTTCACAAGGAGTGCCTAGTAAGATTTTAACAATGGTTATTTTGAGATGCAAGATAAAAGTAAGCATAGGAACCAGGCAATTGGTGAATATAAACACAGAATACCAGAATCTTTTCAAGCTGAACTAGTAGATCTTACCAATTTTTCAGCTTCTAGGAGTCCCTTTAGGAAGTCCACTTTACGAGAGTATTCATTCAGCAGTTCAGGGGCTGGCTTGCTGTAGGAGTTAAAAGATAATAATATGAAAACCAAAAGTTATCAGCATTTTCTAGTGTTCTACTTTCCAAATGAAATAATTAAAAAAACCAAACCCACGTGGTTTTTCAAAGAAGCAGAAATAGCCTCTGGCTGGGAATACACTTGCAATCCTCTGCAAATCACCTTTTCCAGGGCAGGGAGGGCTCAGGGAATATGTATTTCCACAGGGAAGCACACACTGCCGTGGTGTCTGCAGGCTGTGGCTGACTTACAGGTAAGAGATTATCGAATCACAGCGTCATTAATGTTGGAAAAGACCACCAAGATCACCAAATCCAACCTTCGACTGAATCCCCCCATTCCCACTAAACCATATTGCAAAGTGCCACATCTGCTCTCTTTTTGAACACTTCCAGGGATGGTGACTCCACCACTTCCCTGGGCAGTCCGTTCCAGTGTTTTACCACCTTCACTGAAGGAACTTTTCCTGGTATCCAGCCTAAACCTCCCCTGGCACACCCTGAAGGCGTTTTCCCCGAAGCACAAACCCACAACAGGCACCCAGGGGCTCAGAGCGCTCACCTGGACTGCTTCTTCAGCTCCCGGAGCATGTCCTCCAGAGCAGCCACATACTGAGGGCAAACACAACATTTTAAGCGACAGCATTAAGGAGAAATACCCTGTCTGGCAAAGGCTGTGGGTTTAACATCACAGCGCTCCCCGTCTCGGTTACTGAGGGGCCGGACGCGGTGCTGCGGGGCAGAGGGCCGGAAGGGGCGCGGCGGCCTCACCTTCTCCAGCCGCCACTCCTCGGGGTCCCGCCGCTCCGCCGCCAGCGCCTCGCACCGGCTCAGGAGCCGCATCAAATTCAGCTCCAGCCGCGTCGCGGCCATGGCGGCACCGGAACTCGCCTCAGCGCCGGGCGCCATCTTGGGGCGGGGCGCGGGGAGGGGCGGGAAGTGCCGGGTGGGCCGAGACCGCCCCGGTTTATTTAAAAAACCCAAAAACCTCCCCCAAATCACCCGAAACCCAAGGCCCGCACTCGGGTACAGAGGCAGCTGCGGCTCAGGGCCGCCGGGGCAGCGCTGTGGCGGCTGCTGTGGCCGAGCTGAGCTCTTTCCTCACTCTAACATGGCGCAGCGCCGTGAGGGGCTGGGGCACGGCGGCGGCTTTAAGGCACTGATGTGGGATGGCACCTCGCCCTCAGGTGTGTCCCCGCAGAGAGACGAGGCGGCTCGCACAGCACACCCGGCGTGGGAGTTCCGCCTCTGCTCCAGGAGCACCAAAATCCTCCCCTGTGACACCACCGCCGCGTTAGTGCTTCCCCTTTCCCCGTCCTTTATCAGTACTTCATAAAAACAGTAACCCGAGTAAAGGCTTCGTTCGGAATAAATTGTTTGTTAGACAGACATCGATGAACTACCACATGTATTTTTTAAAAGTGCAATGTTTTAATAAACGTTTTTATACATGTTGGTCTCAGTTAAGGCTATTACCACATTAACAGTTCTGTAAACCATAGAGAAAATTGTCATAAAATCATACAAAACATTAAGGCAACACACATTGACCTAAACTCATTGTTGATCCCATGGGAGTCCATTGTAAGGCAAATGGAAAAGGCACAGCAGCGGAATGGAGGGGGCTTGTTTCCTGTACACTCAACCCATGTATTTTATTCAACATTAAGCTTTACTTTCTTCGCAAGGTTTTAATTTAAAGCGGAGAATATTTGCTTTAAACAACCTTGCTTAACCCTTACAGTACTGTACATTTCTGGGCTGCCTTCCGCACAGCCACTTAAAAGACCATGAACAAGTTCACAGCCTTCAAAGGGTTAAAGCCAAAGCTGTGGTCAACTTCAAGAAGAGTCCAGAGAGCTGAAGAATTTCACTTCTCCACACAGGGAATGTGAGAGTAAGGGTCCGAGAACCTGCGTTTGAGTTTTGCAGTGGGTTCGTATTCATCCCCGAGTTCCTGAGCGTGGGCCAGTGCAGACCCTTGTGCAATGTACACCGAGTGGATGCTGTCAGTCCGCCTCGCTGGCTGCTCCCTCCGCTGCACCATCTGAGACTCTTCCTTAGCAAAAGCCTCGTCCTGGGATTCTGTACATTTGAACATCCCAGGAGGAAGTTTTATGTTTGCTGTTGGCATCACTGGAGTTCGACGGGGCACTTTAATCTTGGACAGTGTTAAGGAGTATCTGCGCCTTGAAGCCAGGGATGCAGAGTAAGAATTTGAAGAGGTTTGCGGGAGAGAAGGCACTTTGCAAATGTCTTTGGCAGGCACGCTGGAGCTCTGAGCACAGCAGTGTAATCCAATAATTGCTTTAAAGAAATAAGATACTTAGAGACTGATAGCAAGCCTAAAATGTAACTCGATACGAGCCACTGTGACCAGATGGTCACCTGGCTGTATGCAGAAAGATGTAGAATAAAAAAAAGCACTTACTACCTTAATACTGACCTTCGGTATCCATCCGGCCTGGTTTGTCCTCCAGCAGGCTCTCTGTGCTCGCAGAGGTCTCCGAGTCCACGTTTTCCTCGTCAGAGCCTCGCTGGTCGAGCTCAGGTAAGCGGTAAGTGATGTCCTCCCTGCATCAAACACAGGCTGCAGCACCTCTGACACAAGCACCTTCATGCAGCTCACATTCAGAGGTAAAGCATGTAGTCATTAACTATTAATGCTCATGGCATTTTCTCTCAGCTAGTGCTTTGTATTTTGCTTTTCCTCCTCATCAAGGCCTACAGAACAGAGTTAGATTCTTTTGGACAAAAGGTATCCTGCTTTACTACCTGTGTTGCCTCCAAGTGCAAAGGGCATGGCCTGACCAGGTAAAGGGGGACTTACTTTTCTTCTTTTATTGACTGTATGCGATCTATGAGAATCTCCTTCTCCCGGTTGTTGGCTTCAGAAACATCCTCCTCTTCGTGCACCAAGTCCAGCTCTGAGGTGCCACTGTCATTTCCTTTGACCTGAGAGCTTTTACTCTGCAAGACAGATTCACATGTAACACTTGTCAGTCACAAGCAGCTACACCCGTCTGCAAGTTTCAGAGTGGAAGACAAATGAGTAGGTCAAAGGAGAGGCTGATGGAATCGAAGAAGAGCTGTTAGTTATCCATACAAATGTCTCAAAAAGTAAGAGAAGATTTCCTATTCACCTGATTTCCAGGATTTTGTTACGCTTTTTTGATCTGTCAGGCTCAGCTTAGTTTTAGTAGTCACTAAATAAGTAATATTATTACATCTGATGTAAGTTACATACAGTGTCTATAAAATACCAGGTGATGACAGAACAGGCCAGCAGCCCTGCATGCAGTCTGGGGAGGAAGTTGCACCAGTACATGCAGTCCTGATTGCTCAAAAGGGTGTTTAAAACTGAGTTACAACCCGTGTTAAGTATTTTAGTCATGCAAGAGTACGGTAAGAAAAACCCATGCACTGGAGACAGGCAGTTGTACATACCAGCTTCCCCTCGTAAGGGGAAGAGAACCCAAGTTTTATAGGCCAGAGCTAGAGAGAGATGGAGACCAAATTCACTATATGCAGCCTCTGATCAGACACAGTTTGGTTTGTATTAATCAGTACAACAAAAACAAAGAGTAAGTGTATTTTCCCTCTTAGAATGCAGCATATTTTTGCACACCAGCCATCTCTGGAGTGAAGGAACTCTTTTGCAATGTCAGACACTCAATCTTAGTTCCACTGACAGAATTACATAGGAATAGATTTTGACCAGTACAAAAGCAGATTCCCACCCCTGCACCCTTCATTTATCAGAACTTCAGAGCATCTGTATATTTAGCTCCTACCTACAGCTTTGGGCAGTTGTTTTTTTCCAACTGATTTTTGACTCACTGAATGGATGGACAGGATAAGCAGCACTCCCTCCCCAGGAAGTTGGTGTTTTATTTCAACACTTACCGTGTTCTGCCGAAGCAACGAGAGCCGTCGGAAAGCAAAGCTCTCTGCTGCTTCCAGCTGATTGATTTCTTCCATTTTTATCTTGTACTTCCTTATCTGCTCCTTTATGAGCATCTCTACACACCTGTGAGAAAGGCAAGAGCTTACTGAGCTGCCTCATACCATGAAGGTTCTGAAACAACAAGGGTAGATGGGACACTGCTCCTGGCTGGGGGTGTTTGTCACACACAGGTGGCTGGAGTGTGACCACAGCGTCACAGCCCATCCCTCACGGCAGCACTGCACAGTAACAGGTGAAGAGTCCAACACAGCAGGCACAACAGGACAGGTAATGGTGACAGGTAATGGCACATGTTCCTCCTGGGATCACCAGAGCCTCCCATGCTGGCTGTACACAGTGGTGAGCAGACAGACATTATCATGGCTGCCAACAGCTCCTGCTGCTTCTACCTGTTGTCCCTGTGCTGGCACAGGCTGGCAGAGACACAACGAGCCTGCAACTGCCCTTCTCCACCTCTATGGCCCCAGGGGTCAGTAAGAAGTTACAAAAAGCTGTCATTGTTCAAACTCTGTTTTCATTGGAGACAGAGGCAAGGCCAGCCATGCAGTGAGGACGGTGAGGGGCTCTCACAGCTAGAGTTGCTGGAGGGTGAGGAGAACAGAGAGGGTCAAGGACAGAACCTTCTTCAATTCAAAGAACAATGCAGAAGAGATCATCAGGGGGTTCCAAGTATGCAGGAGACAGGTTATTTCTACATCATATTGTTTATTATGCCTTGTATCTCAGCAAAATAGATGATTAGGGTACAAGTCCCCCAAAAACAGATTATCTTGATGTAAAACACAAACCTGATAGTAAAGACTTCAATATCATCCTGCTTTATGCTTAGTGAAATGGAGACAGGTGGAAGGTCTGAGAGGGGTGTATGAATTGGCAGCACTGGCAGAGCTAGAATTCAACAACTCTTGAACCTCAGCTTCTCAGCTTGATATGAATAAAGTTGTAACAAATACAGGCAGTGGTACTGACCTTCCATCCCATTCCAAAACACTGCTTTTCAGCAGACTGCCAAAACTTACATGGTTGTTTTTGAAACATCCTTCATGCTGGTCAAGGGGTCAGAGGTATCAGGACAGCGCAGGAGGCACGGAGCAAACACGATGGCCAAGGCGTTGGGGGACATGCGGTTCACATCTTCTATCAAAGCCACTCTGAAATTCAACATCCAGGGAAAGAGACTGTAAGTACACCTTGCTAGAATACAAACACCCTGATCACAGCTTGCCAGAGTTCCCAAATAACATGTAAGGAGGCCTCTTGGACACTCCGTATGTACGCCAGTCCAGAGAAGCCGTACAATTGTTTCATACCTTCTAAGTAGACAACATTTCACATACCAAAGGATCAGGGAGTCACCCAGGTTAAGCTAGTCTGGTAGCTTCTCAAAAGTATGTCTGGCGACTCAGCATGTTCTTTTCAAAAATCCGATTTGCCCATGTTCAGAGGGCTGCTTGGAAAGTCCCCAGGCTCCTTGGGTAAGAGCAGGCCCTTTACCAGCACCATTTATCCCTGCTCCTGGGACTTACATATGTTCATCCTCAGTTGCCTGCAAGGCCCTCTGTCTAAATCCTGGTGTTGGAATGATTCACCACGGCTTTGAGACCTACCCTTGTCTTCAAAGCTGTTCTTAACCTGGTTTCATCCAAATACACCAGGTGGTAGAAGTAACCACATACCTGCTCGTGAGCACAACCACCAGCTTCAATTCTTTCATTTCTAAACCAGCAGCACAATGCCCACACTGACACTGAAGGTGTTTAACACTTCAGAAAGCTTCCAAGAAGCATTCAGAATCACAGTTTCTCTACAAATGAAGAAATTAAACTCATTACTTGACAAGGTGGAAGATGAGTCGTTCCAAGGTATTATGATTTGCTTGTGGGAGCTGCTCCAGGACACTGTAAATGGCACAGAGTTGCTCCTGTTTCTCTGGCAGTTCTGCACAAAGGGAGAAAACACAAGATATTAATTGCTGTGCAAGGCTAGTGGAAAGCTTAAAATTCCTAAATTCTGCTAAGTCTTACTGTCATTTAATTTAGCAACTATTATAACTGAATACTAAAGTACCCCTCATGGCACTGCAATTATCCTGCATTTTCAGATGTTGCTGCTGTTAGCAATCACCAAGTGACACACTAAGACCTCCAATGCTATCTAGGGTGCCTTAATCCCACTGAAGTTAAAAGAATCTAGGTGTTTAAAGTATCTGTATATCCAGATCTGGTTCAGAATAACAAGAAAAAAAGCCCTGTCTGAAAGGAAACTTATTGACATGCTTATTCAGTTTTTAGAAAGAGCAGCTATAAGTGACCCATGAAAAAAAAAAATCCTGAAGCAAGATCAAGTAAGCTAGAAGAGAAACTCCCTGACAAGTGTTTTATGTAAAATGTCTGAAATCATTATTGTAGGTGCACTGGAAAGAGCTGTTTAGTCAGCATGAACATCTTAAGAATTTATTTTCCCAAGGACACAATGAGTTAAAACAGAAATGTTTGAAGAATGGTTTTTAAACCTACCTACAGCTCTGAGAAAATCATTGTACTGTGCTGAGGTCATCAGTGGGTCTGGCAATTCCCTCAGCCACTGCTTAAGGATCCCTGTGATGGTGTGAATAGGGTAATTCTCCAGTTTCACTGAGTTTGGGTCTGAAAAGGAATGTTTTATTTAGAGCAGTTCATTCCTTTGATGCACACAATGAGACCCCATAGAAATAAGATTAGAAACATTCTGATCTTCTGTTCATAGAATCCAAATGGCAATTCAGAAGTTAAAAATAGGCATAATATAGTAATTTAAAGGTACTAAACAGCTTTTGGCAGCCAACAAAAATAATACAGCCTGCACAGTCAGCAAAAAGCTGTTTTTAAACACTAAGAAGTGACAGATACTTTCAGATAGAAGAGACTTGCAGGGAAAACTGATATCACACAATGACATGCAAAGGGTGGACAACACTGCCTGACCTTCTTGCAGCAACTGCTTCAGCTCCTTCATCCGATTTGCTGACCCTGATTTCCTGTAGATGCCTTCTGTGTAGAGCCCGTGCATCTCCACGTACTCCAGCAGCTTCTCCATGACCACGGGCACCGAGTTCCTCTCGCTGGTCAGGGCGCTCACACACACCCCGAAGTGCCGGGGCTCCGCGTCCTGCTCGCTCTGCGCCTGGCACAGGATGTCACTGTCAACTCCCCTTCCCAGCCAGAAAATGCCATGGCTCCCTGCTACAACTACCTCATGCTTCCAGAAACTACAGCTGAGTGTTGCATTCTGCCTTGCTACACGCCTTTGATCGTAAGGCAGCAATAAAGAGCCTTTATGGTTCACACTGCGGGATTTCTTTATCAGTTTGGCCAACACTGCACACACACTCTGTGAGAAGGGTTCCTAAATTAGCTCAAGCACCACCTCCTAGGAGAATGCTCTGTTTCTACGAGTGCAGGGCCCCTCTCTGACTACATGCAGACAGAGGAGGGAACTGTTTAAGCAATTTTTATTTAGTCCCTGAACATTCACTGTTCATTTACTGAGAAATAAAGGCAGTGTTTTGCATGAATCACTTCTGGTACCACAGAACCCCATCCCAGATCCACAGGCCTTACCTTTTTCCCACAGGAGGTACAGCTGCTCTGGATTTTGGACATGCACTTCTTGTGACAAGTCAGCTTGCAAACTAAAGAAAGGAGCAATTGTTACAAGTATGATCTAAATCCCACTGAAACAGTTTGCATCTTGAATTACCCACTTTCTATATGGCCTGTTCACCCAGGCCCACCTGTAGCAGCCAGAGCTACAGGCAGTCTGCACACCTGAGGTGTGTTCACTCACCACTGCACAGACAGGCCTTCTCCATGGGCCAGATGTAGGAGGAGCAGTGCTCACACGACTGCCGGATGCTCACTTGGTAGTTTGTGAACACGTGGCCATTGTGCTCTTCAATCTGGTGAGACACAGCAAGGAACCAGTGAACTCTTTTTGCCTTTTAAAAATAATAATCATTATTATTAATAATAATAAAACCATCTACTCTATCACCCTATCTCAGATTTCCACCTTTTATTTTACAATTACAGCTGAAAGCTTTCACCCTGAAACCAAATTTCACCCTATCTTAAGGCAGTTCGGTTTGCTGGAACATTTCATAATTGACTTGCTGCCTTCAAGTTCATCAGTACAATACAAGAGCTATAGTTTTGTTTTGTATTAATATTTAGTGGTTGTTTCCTTTTAAACAGCCCATGCTTGAGAAAGCCTTTAGACTTAAAAGAAGCTATGGACAAGCAAGAAAATGCTCGAGTACCACCTATCACTGCACGAGAAAGATCTCTGCTTTGTGAAAACCAGTTTTATATTGTCACATCTTAATAAAAGAGGTAAGTGAATGAGCATGCAAAACAAACCAGAATGTCAGTACAAAACCAAGCTCTTCAAAGGGTGTTTGTGTTCTGTGAGTGCACCTGAGGACTTGGATAACTGCAGAAAGGAAGCACTTACTGCACGATCTTGTTTCCGTTTCTTCTTCTGGGCTTTGGTTTGCTGCAGCAGGAAACAAAACTGGTCTTAGTCTTTGAAATTCAGACATTCTGTTCCTTTTTTTTCCCCCCTATTGAGTTTCCCAGACTTTACTTCACCTCCAGACATTCGAGACACTATCCTGCAGCTTCAGCTTGGTCTGAGGGTTGTCTGAGCTCACACTATCAACTTCCTAAAAACCAACTGAGCTCACTGCCTGATGACAAAGCAACTCCATCTCTCAAACCTCCAGAGAACTCCTATGTTTTCACCAAAGAAAATGCACACTTTCAGATTCTCAAAATATTAAGTTAAAAAATTAACAATTCCATAAAGGTGTATCAGCAATCAGAATTTGTTACACACATGATGTGTGTATGGCAAGTGTTTCCCAAATAATAAAGAATGCCATGGAAAAAGTTTCTGAGGTAACACAGGTTCCGGATGTTGAGAGAGAAACAGTGTTTCACCATACCATAAACCAGCAACAGAATAACTTTCATACCTTGGGCTGCTCAGATTCCTCTTTCTTTGTATAGCCTCTGATGAATTCATCCAGAAGGGATAGAAAGAGATTCAAAACCAGCTTGACTTCTTTCTCTTCCCTTTTTTTGGCCAGGTTTGTAACTAGGAGCTGGTAATTTTCCACCAGATCTTTATAGCCAACATGGATTTGTCCGTTCTAAAGAAGGAAAAGTACTTGTCAGACATTCCTTTTTGATACTGTTGAGACAGTTTCATATTTTCATGTACTTAAGTTCAGAGGTGAAAAAGCACAGCCATGATCAAAGTCAAAGATAACAGTCCATGACAGAAGCAAGTTAACACACTTCCCTCCTGCACTGTCCAACAGCACTTGGCTGACACAAGGCAGTGTCAGAAGAATATTGGAAAAGCTGTTGGCTCCTCTCTTCAGCATTAAGAGGCTGAAGACAGCAAAATCCATCCCTTTCTAAAAATAAATTTCTGGCTGAGTGAAAGAGAAAAGGAAAACAAAGCAGGCTACTTGAGATTACAGCAGAACTGTAAAATGAGTCTAACATTCAGCTCTGAATTCTATGGTGAGAACTGCTGAACTGCTTTGTTGCAGGCCAAGCCTTTAACCTGCACACTCAATTCATTTATTGCCTGCCAACTTTCCTTTACTGAGACTTACTACTTACAGGAGCAGAGTACATGGTCTTGATGTTTCCTCTGAACTTCTCTGTGGCTTCAAAAAACAAACATTCAACACCAGACTTCTGGGAGCGCAAGTCATTGATCTAGAAAAAAATACATCTGCATCAGATTTTGTTAAAAAAAGAACATCTGAACAGAGTTAAGCTTCAGTGGCTGGGCTTAGTCATTTGTGACCATTCCAATTATTTAAAACAACATTTTTTTAATGCACTGTGCTGATGATACAAAACAGTAGAGTTGGGTAGTTGGGCTTTAGAGAACTCTCTCTTTACTTACAACTCTCACTTTTTTTTAAATACAAGTTTTGCTTCCCATTCATTCATAAACAAAGAACTAACATGAATGCCCTGCATTGTATTTAATGCAATATTATGCATTCAGTGACTTGAGGAAAAAAATAGGAAGGGCCCTAATGCAGACCTAACTCAGTCAAACGATCCAATCAATTCCCTTTTGCTTTAGATTATAACACAAACTTGCACCTAGACCAGCAGGCTTTAAAATTCTACACAAACAATGAACAAAAGACTTGAATTTTATCATGGCTGGGAGCCTTTCACCTTGTTTAGGAGGAACTCATCCAGGTGTTTCAGCTCATTGGCGTTTGCAATCTCCCGGACCATGGACGCGCGCCAGTTCTGGGACACGCTCGAGATCTTGCTGATCTTTATGGTTCTGTTCTTCTTTGCTTTGCTGCTCTCCTTCCCGGCCTGGGGGCGGCCTGGCTGCCCCAAAGAACCTGCCAAGGAAATGCATTTGTACATTCAAGCAGGGTGAGGGAATTCTGCAGCATTTGTTTCCTCGCAGAAAAGGTGCACCGTGCTGAGGGCTAAATCACCAAACTCACCTTCTGAAACTTTCTGGGCTCCTCCTGTGTCTGTAAAGAGGACACAAGACACAAGGGACAGGCCGTCTCCTTCCTCAATCACATCAGAACTCTCCTTTGCAACTTTCTTGTCTGGCTTTTTCCCCAAAAGTCTACGCAAAGGGCTTTTGAAAGCAGACCTGAATACAAAAGCAGATACAAATCCGTCTCATTAGTAATGGAAGCTGGCTCTGCCACAAGAACAGGCTCTTAACAATAACCCACAACAGGACTCACAACTATGGGGAATATTTAAGGCCCAACCTGCAGAAAAACTGAGCAGCACAAAAAAAAGGAAAGACAATGTGAAAGCACTCCAGGACTTTCTGATATTTACAAGATGAGAGCACTACCTTCAGCACACACAGACAACACCTCACACATCCAAAACATCACTTCTGGCTCAAGAGGTCTCTGGGCTGCAGAATGCCAGAGGCTGGAAGGCAGGGAAGCAGCATTACATGCTTGCTGGGTTCTTCAGCTTTTCTCTTGGTGTTGTATTACACTACATGAACCTTTAATCCCAGCTGTAAGTTGGTTCTTATTTTAAAAAGAACCAGTTCACAGAAAGTGTTATGCAAGGAGAGAATCTGTTCCTCAGCAGGGTCAGATATCATGCTCAGAGCAACATGAAGCAGCAACACAGCCACTCATGTAGCTGATGCCAACTTGTGCCTTTCCACAATCACAGTCTCAAGGTGCCCAACTCAAGTTCCAATGGAAAATCTCTTTTTTTGTTCATTTTCTCAAAGACAGGCCAGTCACACACACAACCCATACTTGGCATCCCCTTGCTGACTCGCTGGCTGCAGGGGAATGGCTGTGTCAGAGGTAGGGAGGTGGTCACTGGGCTTCTTCTGCACAGGGTATTTCTTGTTGCCTTTTTCTTCTTCAACTGCATCTGGTGATTGCTACAGGGGAGAGGAGGAGTCAAAAACTGCATTTTGAGTGACATAGACTCTTTAAATGGTTTTAAAAGCTAGAATGGTGAAGTTTGCTTCATCAAGACAAAACACTTTACCCAATAGATATTAGCTTCCTAATACAAAAGCCAAGTATATTTAATGCTTTGATCAAAGATACATTTATTAAAAATTAGGTTTTCAAATTACTGAATAATATTTCCTGATGATTGTTTTTACATGGGTATCAAGCAAAAAGAAAATCAAACTGAAGGAATACAAACACACTACAGACAATTATTCACAAATATTTAATATTTATAGACAATGATAATTAAGTATAAATATGCACAAGAGCTTCAGTACCTGGTTCATGGCAACAGTCTGGGCCAGTGTTGAGAGGTCACCTAATGAAGCTGAACTCCCCTTCTTCCTGTAGTAAGATGAGTTTCAGAATATATATTTTAATAAAGTCTGTGGCCTCTTCACATCTTTTAAATAACCCATATATCAACACTACATCTGAATCAGTCCTTGCAATTTACTTTTAAATGCAAAATGTACTGGAGAAATGAAAAAGCGTGGGAATGTCAGATTTCCTGCCATATCAGAGGGATGATGCTTGCAAGCTGCAGGTCACTAAAACTTTGTTTTCAATGGGTAAAAGACACATGGAAATAAACTCCAGACACTACTTCAACTAATACCCTGACTCACCCTGTTAATACAGGCAGGCAGGCTTTGCATCTTTTGTGAGCTTCTGAAAACATTCTGCCCATACAGATTCACTGCAGGACTGGGAGACAAGGAAAAGTAGGAGTTGTTCACAACTCCATTTGCTCCTATAACGTGGCCCAAATGTACAGGCTCTCAGGAGCTCTCCATCAATTTTTAAACATTACAGATATCTGTTTTCTGTCAAATGAAAAAAAGGAAGCTGCCCTTACTCTAGCTGATCCTGAGGAGACTTATCCACACGTATCCTTCCATCCAAAGATTGACTCAGCACATCATTCTGGCCAGCATCTGACTGTCTCTTTCCTTTCCACTTCTCTCTCTTGTACTTTAGCTTCTCTGGGTCATCCACGTATCTCTGGATTGCAGAAGTGGGGCTGTCCAGTTCTTTGGTTGCCCTCTGCCTCCTGTTTTTATCTGCCCAGCAGTCAGCAGGGCCCTGAAAGCTGCCAGTAGCAGACAGTGTGTTATGAATATTCAGTGCAAGATCTGTTGGCCTTTCAGGGCAGGTAAAGCTTTGGCTGCCTTTTATTTGGTTATTTTGATTCTGTTGTGTTTTCGTTCTGTCAGCTGCTGTGTCTTCTGCTTCTGATCCAGGTGGTTGCTCAGGAACAGAACCACTTTCTTTTATCTCACTTGATGGTGGAATGTCTGAAAGAGTTTTTTCTTCACCTGGACTTTTCTCTCCCTCACTGCTTCCCTGAAGGACATTATCTCCTTGTGCTGTGGGTTTCTCTGGCTCTGGAGCAGTTTCCAGGGCCTCTTCAGAAACAGTTTGCTCCTCGTGGCACAATGCAGATGGTCCTTCAAAGGACCGGAGCACATGCTTGTTCTGCAAGTCATTGTGTTCCAGCCCCCTCTGCCGACGGGATTCCCGCTTCTCCCGGCTGTTGGTTACTCTCTCTGAGCCCTCCGTCGTGTGCTTCTGGGCTAACGTGCCTTTCTCAGATGACCTCAGGCTTTCAGCTTGTTCATGTTGTGCTTGATCTTCATCCTCAACAGCTTGATCTGGCTCTGACTTGTGTTTCACAGGCAGCTCATCTGTTGCTGGCTCACTCTGCCCATCCTTGCTCGTATCATCCTCTTTGTCTTCATCTTCCTGCATTTCTCTCTGCTTTTCTTCAGCTTTCTGCCTTTCTAGAACCATTTTCTGGTATCTGTTAAGAATTTTTAATATGAAAACACAGATCCTTAACACCCAGGAGTCCAAAAAACCACCAACTGCTTAAATGCAGCCCAAATAGCAATACAGACCCAAATCACACTTACAGTCCCAGTGGGACTGCAGGGAGGTGTCTGCTTGTCAGGACTGGCAGCACCAGTGCAGCTGAGCTGAATAAAGCTCAAGTCCTGAGCTTGTGGACACTTACTCAGTGTCCACACTCCACTGACCACTTGATACTGACTGAAATATCACATGGCAGTAGCTACCTTAAAGTTCATACAATCCCAGAATGGTTTGGATTGGGAGGAACCTTAAATATCATCTCATTCCCATCCCCCTACCATGGGGATGGGACACCTTCTACTATCCTAGGGTGGAATAGCCCTATCCTAGGGCCACCCAACCTGGCCTTGGACACTTCCAGGGGTCCAGGGACAGCCACAACTTCCTTGGGCAACAATTTACCAAGTTGTTTACTAAGTCACCCCAACACACAAACTGAGCTTGGCAGGTGAAGCCAGGTGATTAAATGGATGTTTTCATGCCACGCTGCTCCTTCCCCTTTACCTCTTACGCTGCAGGTGCCCCCTGACCAGGGCCTGCAGGAGACAAACTCTCCTCCTGAGCTGCAGGAAGCGTTTGCGCTGCCGGTGCCGCCTCCAGGCCGCCTGGATCTCGGTGGCAGCGTTGTTCCTCTGCAGAGCCATCCTGACACAGCGGGAGCGCCAGCACTCCTGCACAGGGAGGTTTCTGAAGTGAGGCAGGGCTGCCTCAAGGTGGGGAGTGTTACATGACAGTTTGATTGTTTGTTGTTAGGAAAGTAACAGGTTGGCAATTCGCAAAGATACCTGTAAAACAACGGCTGCCTGCCGTGCCCTGAGAAAGCGTCTCCTTTCCAAAACCATCCTGAGCCAGCTCTGAAGGAGGATGATTTTCCTGATCACTTCTTTGTGTAGTGTATCCTGTAGTATCTGTCGTTCAGCCTCTTTCATAAAAACCTGTTCAGTTAAAGAAAAGTTCATCAAGAAGCAGTTAACAGGAGGCTTTCAGCCCCCACTGGAGCTACAATAAGATAACAGATAAGGTAATGGTTTGGTACCACTGCACCAAACATTACTGGTTGACAGCTTGCCCAAAAAATAAAAAACCTTTTAAATTTCAGAGTTTGGATTCTAAAACTTAAACCTGTCCTTACAGCCTTCAAATCACAGAACCCTTCTAAAATGCAAACATTGACCCGTTTGACAAACGCCAATAGCAACAAATTCCCAAACTATCTATATAACATGGACTTGTACTGTAGTCAAGAAACCAGGATGGTATCAAAACCAAGGGGTCAGGCATAACCTCTGTGTCACCACTTGCAAGACTTAAAATAGCCAATTTAGGTACAAAAAGCAGAGAAGAGTAACACTTGTAAATGAACTGCACTGAATTTTGCAGTGTACAGCAGTGTTTCTTACTGCCTTACAGAAAGTTTCACAGACCTTGGTCTTCCCTATTTGATAGTAGTTTTCATTCAGTTTTAGTTTATTCAAATAAGCACAAATGTCTTCCTTGGAGGCTTTGACATTTTTGGGCAGTAACACCTGAAATTGGTCGATGAATTCCTGTGAAAAGCAGAGACAGCAAGAGACCAAAGTCAGAAGGCAACTCCCAAGTTTGGAGTTTTAGCTCTAAAATAGAAATCTATTTAAGACACTTAAGCTACAGGGATCTGAAAATACTTACCTTTCACTACAAACTGAGCTATTTTTCCATGTAAAATGCAGGCTACAATCAGTCTTGTGTTAATGGGAAAGATCACCTGGATGTGATCTCTAAACCTACACAGAGTTTTTTACAGAAAACTAATTCCCACATGGAGACAGCACTGTGCAGCACTGACTGACTGCACTCAGAACGTTTTCCTTCACACAACCAGGAAGAATTTACTGGCAGATGACTCACAACAGTTTAACTATGACTTTTTACCATGCAGGCTCTTTCAAAACTACAGTGCATTTTTACAGCTCATCCCAAGTGGCCATGAGCCTCTTATGAAGAGACACACAAGACATGTTTTCCAGAGGGCAGATATTCCTGAAAGCACAATCCCCTTGCAGTTCCCACTGTACCTGGAATGTGTATTTGGCACTGTAGCCAGACCTCCTGATCCGCACAGTTTCCAGCATGCCCGTGTACCGTAACTGCTGCAGCACCAAGCTCTCATCAAAGAGCATCTCCTTCTGTAAAAGACAGCAGAAAACAGCCACTGAGAGCCTGAGGAGCCCAGCTGCTATTGTAGGGACAGCACATTTCTTTCCACACCTTGGCTACCTTTCACCTGCACACAGAGTGATACGGAACAAGCTGAAATACAGAGATTCCAAGGCTCGAGCCCAGGATCTCAGCAGGCAGCTCAGCTCTGAGGTATTGTTGTGGTCTGTGCTGTGACAAAGGACTCTTGGCAATAATATCAGAAGGTTAAATGTGATTTATTAACATGATTTTATAATTCAAAGAATTGGGCTATTATCTGCTTAGTCTGGAGCAAAGAAGCTGCTGCTTCCAGCTCTGTTCAAGGAATACTAGAATAGCTTACACAATCAGAGATAACAACTTTTCACCTCATAGGCTGAAAGAAGAAAAATCCCCATCTCCTATTACCAGGAGACAGGGCAGAGAAAACCTCTGTCCTTGAAACACAGCTCAGAGATTTGTTTATAGTATCTTATATATAGTAAGAAGACGCTTTCCCATGAGAAGAGTTTTTCTACAAGCCTACATACAAAGAAATTTAAAATATGTTCACATATTATGTGAAGCAGCCTCACCTTCTCTGCATTGGAGCGGATGCAGCGGATGAAGAATGGCTCAGCTCTGCCCAGTGTTTCCAGCAACTTGTTAAGTGAAGTCTGAAATGAAACAGTCACAGAAGTTTTTCTTCAGGTAGCAGCATTTTGAGTGGTGTTTGACAGCAGGATAGCTTCTGCCTCAGGAATCAGGTTGTTTCAGGTCCTATGGCTATACAAAATCCAAACAGATACTCCCACATTGCTCAGCACATCCCTGTATTTGGTATTTGCTTTTAGCTTTTCTCAAGAGAATTTAAAGCAGGATTTGAACATGTTCTCACAGTAGCACTAGATCTGTATACAAGGATGATCAGTACAGAGAACTGACACATTTCATGGCATAAATGCCATCTCAAAATGTACTCTGACTTTAATCAAGTAATAAACCCCACTTCAAAAAATCCTCAAGAATAAAACCCACTTGTGGTTTTCCAAGCAAGACCAGCCTAGATCAGCCCAGGAGGGCCTGCTCCCTGAGGTGTGTCACCTACCTGGAACTGGGCACTTATGCTGGGAGGTTTCTTCTTCTTGTGCAAGTGCAAAAGGGACTTTGTAGTCCGATCGTGCAGGGTCATGCTCATGATGAGCTTCAGAGATTTGGAATCCAGCAAGTTCTACAAAGAAAAGTTTTCATAATCAACAAAGTGCAAGTCTTCCAACTGAAAGGGAAATATTTTGTCTGAAATGAGTCAGAATGAAATCAGCTACCCAGAGTTCCACATTCAATGGGATGTTATATTTCATGATTATTTCTGTTTTGGGCCAAAACATTTCTAAAGAGTGAAACTGTTCCACTGCCCTGTCCCAAGAGTATAAGGTGAACAAGGGGAAATCACAATCACTGCATTTGCCTTCCCTGACTTGGAAGTGACTTTATGCATTTATGGCATCTTCATATCTGTCTAACTAAACAATTCTTATTAAAGTGAACATTCACCTACTTTTTAGCCCGTCAGGATAAATAACACAAGTTTCCTACACTATAAAACAGTTCTGAAGTGAGTTCTGTCAATCAAAATGAAATTCACAGTGCAAAAAAGCCCAAACCCAAGAGAAATCTAAATTTTCTGATTACCTTGGGAATGATCTGCTTTTGTTTGACACCTCTACTTTTCCTGTTAAAATATTAAAGATAATTTAAGAAAAAAAAAATACACATGGTTTTTGATTATTTCAGCAAGCCATAAGTTGGTGCAATTTATGAGGCAAGGTAAAGGACAGAAGAAAATGAGCACAACAGCACCAGGGTGTGTTCATGCATGTCTCTTACAAGTGATCAATGCAAGAAATGCAAACTGCTCTGCAACAAGAACAATTATTTTTTACTTAAATAAACTCTGTAGGTATTGCAAGCTTTCAAAAGTGAAACATTACCTCTGAAGTTAAAACTGTTCAAAACTGCATTGTTGTACAGGCTACTGTAGTGTGAGTTATTCTCTTTAGCAACTGTATGGTCATTAAACTCATTACAACACTATCAAATAAAATCACTTGATTCAGAAGTTACAGCTGCTGGCACCAGAACCTCTGTGAAAGCACCCAACTGCTCCCAGGAGGACAATGCATGTCCCAGCACCAGGAACTCCAGAAAGTCTGAGCAAGGCACAGCTCAGGCACAGCTCTCATCCACACACAGAAGGTGAAGAATTGGAAGCTCAGAAAGAAAGCTGCAGTTCACATCCTGCTGGTTCTAAGCATACTAACTCTGTGATATAGAGCAGGTTCCTGCTCTGAACCACCCACTTTACATTTAGTTATTATACAGCAGAGCAGAGATTCATTTCCTTACACATGCATAGAACTGCAGATGTAAAGACTCTAAACCCAGGAATACATCCAGCACCAGCACCCTGAATTTCAGGAAACATTGTCACACCTTGTGGGAGATCTCACTATTGAATATTTTGCAACAACAAGCTCATACCACATAGCTGGGGTTTTTAAAGCAAGTTCACCTGAGAAGTAGGTTTAACTTTCAGCTAATGCAATAAAGCAACAAGGTGCTTTCTACAGCCTATTTGCAGAAGGGATGCTTTATTTTTAATTGTCTTGTTTAGTGTTTTTCAAAAGACAAATTTGGGACAAGCATAATTTTTAGGGACTGGAGTAACTGCTTGGTTCTTGTTGCACTTTCAAAGCAATACCCAGAGCACTCACAGGAGGTGGGAGCGGTGTTGAAGCTGACTGAGGGACCGAAGCAGCTCACAGGGATCATCACCCTGCCAGGGCAGTCCTTTAATACTGGCGATGATTTGTTCATGCATGTCTCTAAAATGATCCACAGCAAAACACAGGTGGCAAACAGAGATACACAGCCGTGAGAGAGAGGGAAAAAAGGAGTTAAAACCCCAAAAGGTTCCATCACCAAGTGTGCTCCAAAATGTAGCAGGTCAATCCCAGGTTACTTTTTCCTAAACATGAATGATTTTGATGACAAGTCAGCACTTTCTACTCCATCAGTGCTCCAAAATTTAATTGCCAGAGTCTCATACTCAATTTACTCTCTGATTTTACCTTTTAATGTAAATTCTTGAGCCATCAATTCAGAAAATGGAGGGAAATTTAGCAAAATGCACTTAATGGGCAGGGAACCCTTCTGGTTAAGCGAAGGAACTTTTCAGGTAGACATTTTTATAGAGAGATTTGACTACTAAAATGAGGCTACTTAAACAGACTTACATCAGGAAAGTAAGTTATAAACAAGCTGTTAGAGGGATGCTTGAAGAAATTTTGGGTTTCATTTCCATTTCAAACTTATTCACGTTTAGCTTTTCAAAGTAAGGCTGGGATGGTCCTTAATTGGTGGCGTGTTCCGTTCTTCAAGCATGCACTGTGCTTGTGAAGTGCTGTGTCCTGGCACAGAACTTACCTTCTTTACTCTCCAGAGAGGCACAAACCAAAAATAACAGAAGTGTAAGAATCACTTCTGACTCTTAGATGCTCTCCCCATTCTGAGCTGCTCACAGAGGCAGCAACACTATTACACAAGGTTGTGGCTTCCCTGGGTACCTCTGAACTTCTTTGAATATCAAAATTTAAGATATCCCAAGAAAACAGATCTGATAAGCTGTGACCAATCCTTTCACACAAATTGGATATTTAGTTCTTTGTTTCCCCAAGTGACAGAGGCTGTCCAGGATGCAGTAATTAGGAAGCAGCATGAAGTCACTACTTTAAGTGCTCTGTCACCCAGAGCACACTGAAAAAGTCACTGTGTCCTGGAAATGTGCCTCCCTGGCCTGGGAGTTCAGGCCTTTTGCTACTTACTTCTTGTTCTCACAAAAAGAAATGATGTCTTGAAAAGCATTTATATCGAAATCCTCAGAACAATCAAATGAGAAATCGAGCACTGAGAGGCTGCAAAAGGAACACGTACAAAGCCTAAATATCCATGGAAAGGCAGATCTCCCTACAGAGATACAGTTCTGTAAGACTGGCCCTGCCTCTGCCCCCCTTCAGTGACCCAGACTGGCTGCAGAGGAGCACACAATGCTAAAAGCTGCACACAGCAACCACAGAGAACTCAAAGACCCAGTGGTAAATGGAACTCAGGCTGTGCCCAACATGTGGTGGCATTGGGTCTTACATAAAATAAGCTAGAGTGTTGCTTTGATAGTATTAAAAAGGCCAAAGAAAACAAGACAGAAGAAATAAAGCTTGCTTTCCTTGTGGAAAAATCTAGTTGAGATTTGATTTATGAAACTCCAACTCAGCAATTCAGCTTCTCCCTGTAGGGGTTAAGGATGTGTTTCTCACCGATAAACTTTTTCTACTGGCGTATTCGATCTCTGGAGTTCTCCAAGGGGAACTCTGGGTCCTTGACGTACCACTCCTGTTAGGAAATAACCAAAAAATTGCATTCTGACCAAGATATGAGCAGGCAAAAAACCCCAAACAAGCCACCAAACTTTAACAAGCAAAGTATCTATGCAAGGGCCTGAGTTTTTATCCAGTCCTTTATCAAGCTACAGTACTTTGCTGCTCAAACTCCCTTCTACTAGAAAGGAAGTTGCAGCTGCTCAAATTTAGTAGTTAATCCTGAATACTCATTTGATACTTCACAGAGGTCTAAGAAGATCAAAACTAGTGATGAGAATACCAGAACTATCACCCCCAACTTTCACAAATAGACCTTCAGTTCTGTCCCAGCCTGCTGGAAATGCTGCACTGACTGGAGGAGGAAAGCTGACCTCAGCTAAGAGCAGTGCCAATCTCCTCCATGTGTGAATATTAAACCATTTCCACACTCAGTTTGCCTTTAGCACCAAAGATGGTGTCTGGTTGATGAAGTTTTGCCACAAACTCATTCTGCCAGCAGAGCAATTGTAGAGTATTAAGTGTTTTCAGAGCAGTTTTCTGTGCCATATCTGCAGTCTCCCAGCCCTACCTGCAGTTTTCTGAGCCCTACCTGCCATTTCCCATGCCATACAGGCACTTCCCCATGCCTTACCTGCACTTTTTGATGTCCCATTCCCCAGCTGCAGTTGCCCAGCCCTATCTGCTGTTTCCCAGCCCCACCTGCCGTTTCCTGTTCCATCCCTGGCATTCCCCAGTGTGGGAAATGGATTTGTAAAGAATTTCCCATTTTCTTTTTGATTTTCTTTGACTAGTATATGAGCATAGTTATGAAGAATTTGAAAGATTGTATTGTATTAATTTTTCTAACCATTCAAAGTCCATCCACAAACAACTTCAAAAACTGAGAGATTTGACAAATCAAATTAAAACAGACAATAGATATAGTTAGACAACTTGTTTAAAAGACAGAGTTCTGCACTTTAGCTAAAAGACCTTTCTAAGTAGGTTTATGTGCACTGATTGTTATAGTGACAATGTTAGTGATAGTACCTTGTGTACTTCATACACGGCAAACAACGAACAAAACTGTCAAAGAAGTTTTTTTCCATTCAAGAGAGAGGGGGAAATGTGGGAAATGGATTTGTAGAGAATTCTCAAAGCCTGACAGAAGGCTCACGTAGTATGCATCTGTATGCAAACTTTGAGATAAGAAATGCTGACTTAGAAATGCCATGGAATAGGACAGACATTGTTGAGAGAGAAATAGAACTAGAAACAAGTTTCAAAGGATGGCCTTACAAATAAGACTAGATACTTTAGAGGAATAGAACTATGAAAAATGTATTGTAGTAGGACCCATGAAGAGTAATTTTAGATGATTAACTTTAACAGAATAATATAACAAAACCTGATAGGCCAAGAAACACTTACAATATATTCTACTTAGAAAATAATTAACTTCTAATTATAATAG
>VXAX01006850.1:237937-249125 GCA_013399835.1 Leptocoma aspasia
CCACCTGCCCTTCCCCAGCCCCACCTGCCATTCCCTGCTCCATCCCTGCTCCATTCCCTGCCCTTCCCTAGCCCCACCTGTCCTTTCCTGCTCCATCCCTGCCCTTCCCTGCTCCATCCCTGCCGTTCCCCAGCCCCACCTCTGCCTTTCCCTGCTCTATCCCTGCCATTCCCTGCTCCACCCCTGCCGTTCCCCTGCCGTTGGCCAGCCCCACCTGCAGTTTTCTGAGCCCTGTCCCGGCCGGCCTGGGCGAACACGGCCATGGCGCGGATGGCGGCGCGCAGCACGGCCCAGCGGAACACGGCCACCGGGTCCATCCCGATCAGCTCCCGCACGAAGGCGCTGTCGCTGCTGCGCAGCAGAGCCACGATGTCAGGTCTCATGTAATCCATGTTTTTCTCCCTGAAATCCTGCAAAATAGGCACATGGAACCACAGTATCTCTCAAAAGCTCCCTGTTTTGTTTATTCAGAATAATAGTGAGGGTTACCTTCCAGTCTACACCACCACCCAAAAAACAAACCCAAAGTACCTCTGAGAACCCTTCTGATCCAGCCCATTCCCAGCAAATTTTCTACATCCTGACAGTAAACTCCCAGAAAGGCAAGGAATTTTTTTTTGTGCCCATCAGATCTACCACGTACCTTGATCTGGTATTTCACTTTGCCAGCAAAGTGGCGAATAATAAAAGCAGGCTCCATCACTGGGGTTCCAACAAAAAACTTGTTCTCCTCATGCTGCTGTTTGAATTTTGCCAGTAGAGTTTGGTTGGTGGCATGTGGAAAACTGAGAATACAAGACAAAAGAGGTCAGCTATTACTCAAATACAGGTATGTTTATTAGGGTGACAGAATGAACACCTATCGGGCCTTGTGGAAAGTATTAATTGTCCAAGATCTCTACACCTGCTTTGAATTTTAAAGGTGGGCTCAGTTTCTGGACCCAAACCAAGCAGCTCCACACACAGCAGAGTATTCTGAGGTTTCAAGTGTACATCAATGTTTCCTCCCACTTCACCAGCCAAATTTAGTTAGCACCACATTAACTATTTACCACACTTGCTACTTAATGCTCCAAAGACTTACAGACATGCATTTTACTTTAATTGCAGTTCCATGGTAAGCCACAAACATGGAAGTTCCTAAGTTTGCATAAACCAAAGTTCAGTTTCAGCATCAATGTATTTTACCACCATACTGGAGTCATTAGAAGCAAACTCCAGTGTAAATCACAGTCATAAATAACCCTTTGCTTCCCACAACATTCCCCTCCTTTTTGCAGTGCTGTATTTCTGTTCCCTTTCACAGTCCTTCCCTCCTCCCTGCCACATATGTTTTTGCAGATGTTTGTTGCTTACTTGCTTTCTTCATCCAGAAGATAGAAGAGGCCAGTGGGCTTCTTGCTGATTAAGTGAATGCAGGCCACATTATCAGTATAGTCAATATTGTGCCAAGTGATCCCTTCACTCTTATATTCCTCCTGTGTAGCTCAAGAAAATTCCCTTATCAGTACAGTGCCCTGACCTTTAATGTCCTGTGGTCTAAGTGCTTAAAACACAGCCTTGGACAGCTACAGCAAGTGGAGTTTGCTAGTTCAGGCAGCAGAGACAAAAATAAGGAGAATTTATAAATAAGAACAGAAGAACAGGCATAGTGGCACAGATCAAAGGTCCTCAGGCACATCACTCAGCAGGGTCTGTTTGGGGTAAAACTATTTCAAAACCAAAGCTGTGAAAGGATTGTTGTGCTGTGCACTGCCTTCCCAGCAATCAGCAGCCTACGACCCTGGAGTCAGACATTGCATCCACAGCACTCCAGTAAAACTGGCCAGACACAGAGGAGTTCAAGTCTATTTGCTCTTCCATAATTTTTGTATTATGGGAAATGAGAATTGTTAAATATCAAGTTCCAGAATTTTCATATTGCACCGTCAGAGGAAATAACAGAAGTTTCAAAGCAGGCAGTTAAGGCCTACACAACATCAGCACAGAACTTCCCTAAGGAAGCAATGGATATTGCTTAGGCTCAGAACATTTGGAGCTCCCTGACAAAAGAACATGAAGCTCTTCTGCTGAAGTCACAATCCCTCAAATGCTTGACAAGACAAGCTTCCCACTAAGATACAGAAGCAAAATACCAGATTTTCTTAATGCTGTAAATGCCCATAGGAAAAAACTAATGATAAGGTAATAAAGTAAAAAAATTATAAAGGAAAAACAAGAATCACACAGAAAATTAAGTAAGTTCTATGTTTAACAAAGGACAAAGAGCACCTCTCATGTTCTAGATGATGATGATCATGATGATAAATGCATTATTTTTAAGTAGGTGGAATTCAGTCTGCCCAACACAGTGCACACCGTGTTACAGAACTGAAATGCCATTTTCCACAGACAAAAAAGCCTTTCTTTAAAGAGATATAGAGATCCCCCTGAGGGCCCTCAGACTGCAAGAGATACAGGAAATGGGTCATTCAAGGATTAAGCTTATTTGGAAAAATGGCATTAAAAAAAAAAAAAAAGAAGACAATGCAACTATTTACTCTGGCCAGCCTGGATAGCCAATTCTGTCCTAAGTTACAAAACAGGGACCTCAACATTATGTTTACACACAAGGTTTGGATGTTTGGTAATTTTATTTTCTTTAAAATGCTTGCCTAAAGTTGTTGACAAAGTACCACATACTAAAGAATGTCTCCTTTCAGCAGTGACCTGAGAACCACACTTCTGCACAAAGCAGAAAAAAACAAGTCTGGAGCAAACCCCCCTGCAAAACCCAGTCCAGGAACAGGATCTGTTGGCTCCTGCAGGACTCTGAGAGCTCTGTCAGATGACACCACCTGCAAACAAGTCACTCAACACATGGCTGTAATACCAGGATTTCAGAACCACTGCCAGGATCAAAGCACAGCTGTATCCCCTAAATGCAGTCAGGTGGGAGAAGCAGCAAAGACTGGTTATTAAATACTTACATGTTGATAAAAATAAGAGAAGCTGTTTCCCAACCATTAAAACAAAAACACCTGAATCCAACCCCTGACCTGCAGATTTCCAATACCAAAGTTCACAGTTTTAGCTGATGTCTGTCTGGGATCACCTGAATGTTATCTTAGTTTTTGCAGTCAAGCAGAAACTTAGAGCCAGCCCTCTGAAGAAAGACCCCATTAGTACAAGAACAAGCAATACTGAAAGAAGAAATTTTAAAAGTAAAGACTCAGAAATATTCAAGCAGTTATGCCATGGGGTTTTGCAGAGTAAAGGCTAAGTTTGCATAATACACAAATACTTGATAAAAACAGGTTTCACTTCAGCCACTCTCACTTCTTACCTGCTCCAATTTGAAAATGTGCTGATTGAAATAATACTGAAGTTGCTCATTTGCATAATTTATACAGAACTGCTCAAAACTGTTGGTTTCAAAATCTTCAAATCCAAAAATATCAAGTACACCAATGGACAGACACTAAAAGAAGATGTGGAAATCTAGTTACCAATTTGTCATACAGTGTCTTAACCACCAACAGATAAACAGTCCAGAAAGCACTGCAGTCTGTGCTGAAAGATTTTAAATATTTAATAGTTCTGTCTACTGTGAAAACAGAGATGATTAAATATTTCCAGGAAATTTACCACAGGCTTGAGAAGTATCAAAATTCACCCCAGATGTCACAACACATCATCTCTAGCATTGACTGTTAGGTCCAAACACACAACTGCCTGCAAAGACTTGGTTTTATGAGAGACTTACTGTAACAGATTCCTCCATGTCCTTCTTGTTAAGGAGTGCATGATTGATTCGCAGAACAATCCAATCAAACAGAGCACTGTACAAGGACTTGGCCATGGAATCACGAGCTGTTATTGCCTGCAGATCAAACAATCTTCAGAACTTTGTTTAAAAAAATAATCATTTCTGTTTCACACCAGTGTCACTCACAGGTTACAACCCCAGCAGAGATAAATAAAACCACAATTTGCCTTTAATTCAAACTTCTAACTTTCCAACCATCCCTCACAAAATGTGAAAGTGTACCAGAATAGCTTTTTTAATCCAAAAAAGCAAGTTTCAGTTATTTAAAATCTACCAGTGCTCTTTTACTCACCTCATTGAGACTATATGGCAAAATAAGCTTATCATTGGCAGTCACAGTTTTTCTTTTTGTTAGCACTTCTACCAGGATTTCCCGTTTAACCTTCAAAACAAGAGAGAACAAGAGTTGCTGTCACCATCAAGCTCCTCAATGAGCTATGTGACAGCAGCAGTGGACATAAAACTTCTTCAGAGAAGCTCTGACAACAGCCACACTTATCATCCATCAGTAGCTTTACAAGTCCTACAACTTGTTTAAATTATGCTGTTTACATTCATTCAGATGTTTCCCTGTGGTGGCAAAGAACACACCTACACTGAATCTATTCTTGCTCATCTCTGTGATTGGTGAGTCAACAAATTCTATTTCCATGCTATCTGTGATATTCCATCTCTAACCCAAATAATCTCACTAATTTCACGTTTCTCCTCCTACAAGATAAATTTTATGGAAGTATCACAAAAGAGATTTAGATAGAGAAATTGGGATATCTGAGTGAAATGCTGAGGTAGAAGATGACAAACAGGTGTATCACACATTAATGCTAAAGAGAAATACTCTACTTTCAACAGCTGGGAAAGAATGTCCAACACTTCAGGAGGCCCCACGTCCAAGCCTTCATCCCGACCTGTGGCCTTCTTCTTGTACGTGACATTGCCCAAATACAGAATAGCTGAAAGTATTGAAAAGATCCTAAGGAAGAAAAATTGAATTATGTCAGAATTTTTCTTAAGAGAGTTCATTATAACAGGGTAGCAGACCTAATTCTGCCTCAAGAATTAGTCTGTAAGCTCTCAAACACTCAGCTCTCCTGGTTCCCTACAGAACTACTTATGATCCCAAATGCTCATTGCAACCCATGAACAATAACTGCCAGTAACAAAAGCTTACAGAATTCCACTTACTGTTTCTTTGTTGCTGAAAGGAAGCCAACCATCTCCATGGCTTGTTTTAATCTCTCAAATTCATGTCGGAGATCTTCCCCATCTTCAATTTTCAAGTTATGCTGCAAAGAGAAATAAAAAAAAAGGCAAATAGCGAAACCCAGACATCACAAAAAGCCCAGTATAATCTATTCTCCTTCCTTTCATCTTTGAACAACACACAGACAACCCTTATCAATGCATTGGTAAATCACAGATTACCTGGTTGAGGTAGAAATAATCTTCAGGTTGCTTGAGGTGAAATTCTTTACGCTCTTCCTCACTGACTCCAAGTAGCAAATAATAAAAGACATGGTAGTTCCTACAAAGTCAACACATTTCTCTCATGAAAATATAGTGGATTTTCTTTTATTCTATATCATTCAGATGCTCTTAAACTGCTGCACTGATTTTAACTCTCTTGGAAAACTGTATTTCTCTCTTACCTTTCATCTTTTTCTTGAGAAACCAGACGAGATTTTTCAAGCAGGTATTTTTCAACCACAGCCCTAAGGAGCCACAGAAAATGAAATAAGCATGAGGGCAAAAAGAAAAGGCCTCAGAAACCACCAGACAGCAACAGCCAAGAGAGTACAAGTAATGAAATCTGCACTAAAATGTGCAAGAGAAGAGATTAGACATTACTTTAAATCTAAACCAAGAATTTCAGTAGGCCCTATATTGTGCCTGGAACAAAGAAATACCCAAGGAACACTTCTCTGCAGTGCTTGGGTTTACTGCAGATAACCTAAAACAGGCAGACCAAGCACAGAAAGTGCTGATGAAAATTGTCACCAGAAACAAGACCCACAGAGTGGTAACAATGTGTTATCCTGAAAGATTAACACTTCTCTGCCAAGGCATGCCAAGGCAAGACCCCAGAAATATCCCAGATATCTGTCTGATTCTCATCCCAATAAATCTGCTGGATTTTTATGTCAGTGAAGATGTCAGCCCAGAATGGAAGCCAGCCAGCCAGCAAACCTCCTACAGGGTGACAAAGTAACCTAAACAATAATTCCAAGTCCTTGACAAGGGGTACAATGATTGAGGACAAAGTTTGAGCAGCTTTTTCTCAGGCTGAAGACAAAACAAGTGTATGCAAATTGTACCAATCTCCTGAGCTAGTGTGACTGGGTCTGAAAATATGTTAAATTTGTTCAGAATAACACTCAAGGCACATGTGGCACAGAGTTCCTAGTCACTCATGTTACTGCAAAGGAGAAGAAATCCAAAGAAAAGCATAAAGGTCAGGGATTGCTCATGACACTCCACAGTCCCTGAGAACCAACAAATGCAGCCATTAAATATCTCATGTTCTAAGACCTTCAGATATAAGCACACCCATTTGATTAAGTAATTTTATAGCTTTATTTATCTCTCTAGCTGATGTTTAAACTGTTTCTTTAAAATGGCTTCCTCAAATCTATTTCACTTCTCTCCACTCCTCTTAAAAATTCAGATCTTCTGTTTTTAAATGCAAAATGGAGAGGGCAGGGGGAAGGTAAAGATACAGCAGCAGATCCTTAACCTGAGCCAGCTGCACAGCAAAGTCAGAATATTGTGCATCACCTGACAATTCCACAAAGCTCAGTTTACAGAATTTTAAACTCCACAGCATCAAGCTATTCTCATAATAGCAGAGCTTCAACAAGGCAGCATCTCATGTACAACAGAGGCTTCCCAGTTCCTAAAAGCACAGAGATCACCCCCAGAATCAGCTCACCCTGTACTTACCCCCGGACAATACCATTCTCTAAATAGTTGACTTGAATGAACTTCCCAAAACGACTGGAGTTATTGTTATGTGCTGTTTTTGCATTTCCAAATGCCTGCAATAAAGCAAAATGAGTTAATTTGCAATCAAACTAAATACGTCAATGCACAGCTTCCCAAGCTCTTCTGTTCATTGTTCAGATTCCCGTTATAAATCAGAATAAATCAGAATATTGAGGGGACTGCAGCACACAAACACCAAAAAGGCAGCCTGGGAAGCCCCCATGTTCCTCACAGAACTGTATGTATGTTTTTATTATTTCAGATTCCCGTTATAAATCAGAATAAATCAGAATACTGAGGGGACTGCAGCACACAAACACCAAAAAGGCAGCCTGGGAAGCCCCCATGTTCCTCACAGAACTGTATGTATGTTTTTATTATTTCAGATTCCCGTTATAAATCAGAATAAATCAGAATACTGAGGGGACTGCAGCACACAAACACCAAAAAGGCAGCCTGGGAAGCCCCCATGTTCCTCACAGAACTGTATGTATGTTTTTATTATTTCACCCCTGCAGTAATATTTGTGAGACTAAGGGAAGGGAGATATTTTAAGATATTTTCAGGAGTACAGGACAGGTAACCACAGGTAGAGTGCAAATCAGCCTCAATCAATAATAATTAGGACCTCAAAGAAGACATTCAGCAGGGTGAAAACAGCACAACCACCATGAAATCACCAAAATCACCTCTTCCATACCAAAGTCACAAACCACATCCTATTCCCCCACATATTGCTACCAATGAAAAAAAATTCACATTAAACACAACCTTTCTTCAAGAGAGACAGAACATTAATATCTCATTTATAAAGTTAGCCCAGGAATTTCCAGAGTTGTGTATTCAAAAAAAACAGGAAAAGGACAAAGAGAATAATTTTAGTTTACAGAACAACTCATTGGGCAGCTACTCTGCTACACAACACTAAAAAATGGAGTTTTATGATGAGGTGTTAGGAAAGAAAAAATACATATGGCACAAACCCTAACTGAGCATTTCTAATTCTTCTATCAGATCACGAGTCCTCTGACAGCTGCTAATACACACACAACACAAAATCCCCTGCATGAGCCACACTTAAGAGCTACAAAGGAAACTCATTACATGTAGAAGTCCAGTACCATTATTGGGAATGTCTTTAACTTTATCAATGTTTAACTATGTGTTCTAAGGGCAAGGGAAGCTTGTCACCACACAGCATCTAAAGAAGGAAACCTCAGCAAAATGCAATTACTTGCAAAAAACCACCCTGCTTGGGGTAGACTATCCCAGCATCTCCTGCCACAGATATTTCCTCTAGAAGCTCCAAGATATTTCCTCTTAAAGCTCCAAGATATTTCCTCCTAAAGCTCCAAGCAATGAAGCCCTCCATTAGCAAATCCTCCTCCCTAATACAGAACCCTTGTGAAATGATTTGTGAAATGATTGCACAGAGCTGTGAAATCTCTTCTCCACACACACAGACACACTCACTCCCAGACCCTGAGCACGAGATGTGTGAATGCACTCTGAGCTGTGTGCACACCCAGCCATGGGGTACATGTCCAGTTAGGGGTATTTCCATGGAAAACACTGTCATTAGCATTATCTCTATGTTGAAAGTCTTCCCTTCTCTTCTGGTTTTGGTTATTTTTTTCAAAGTACCTTAAGGGTTTCAGCAGTGCTGCAGTGGAACTTTTGGGCCACTAATTCCAGACCAGTTTCTCCAAGCTCTCCCACAAGCAGATTTCTACCAATATCTGCATTCAGAGGATCTGCAAAACTTCCTGCAGAACACTAGGAGAATGTCCAGAATTCTTCAGGCAACTGTTATTCCTGACCTAAAGGAATAAGCTCAAGGAGCCTTTCCTGTGCAGAGTAACTGTGCTGCAACTCCAGAAAAATCAACAGGCTTCAGCAGGGAGAGGATTTGGATCCAGAAGTGCTCACAGATGGCTGAAGGGAGAGGATTTGGATCCAGAAGTGCTCACAGATGGCTGAATGGAGAGGATTTAGATCCAGAAGTGCTCACAGATGGCTGAAGGGAGAGGATTTAGATCCAGAAGTGCTCACAGATGGCTGAAGGGAGAGGATTTGGATCCAGAAGTGCTCACAGATGGCTGAAGGGAGAGGATTTAGATCCAGAAGTGCTCACAGATGGCTGAAGGGAGAGGATTTAGATCCAGAAGTGCTCACAGATGGCTGAAGGGAGAGGATTTGGATCCAGAAGTGCTCACAGATGGCTGAAGGGAGAGGATTTAGATCCAGAAGTGCTCACAGATGGCTGAAGGGAGAGGATTTGGATCCAGAAGTGCTCACAGATGCTGAATGGAGAGGATTTAGATCCAGAAGTGCTCACAGATGGCTGAGGCTGAGCTCCAGCTTTGGATTTTCCAAGACCACACCACACATGTAACAGTGCCAACAGCATCCCCACTCAGATTTTTCAAAGCAAGCATTGCCCAGCCACCAATATCTCTTTGCAGCATTTATCCACCAACGTATCAGCCAGATTTCCTTTTTTTAGAGCCCATTTTGCATGCATATGCATATTAATAGATGCATAAAATCCAGGTCAGTTCCTTGCAGTTGCCAAACCAGCAGTGAAAGTCCTGTGACATCAGCACAGTGAACTGTCAGTAAATCAAACTCCTCTTCCTCTCCAGGACAGTGGCTCAGCTCCTGCTCTCTGCAGAGCACCATCCAACTTCCCATTCTGGGCTTTGGGAAATCTGCTGCAGAGAACTTTGCCAGGCTACAGAGTAATGGACTTGCAAGATGATCCCAGAAAACATTTTTTATTAAGTTTTCCAACCTAAGCCACCAGTGAACTATCAGTTCACCAGTTATGTTCAACAAGCCAAATCACAGTACAGCTAAATTTGCAACATTGTTTTTTATTAATAAATATTTTTGGCATTATAGAGTTAAGAAATCCCATAAGTCAGGCTTCCTGAAAAACTTTTATTAGTGATTACTCATGTAAGCAATGAATACAGTTTAAAACTAAAGGCTCTTATGATCTCATGTGTCTGGTATTTAGTCAAAGCATACAGCAAATTCTTAAAAGCTGATCTAATATTAACAGTTTTTAGGAAAGTTTTCATGTACTGGTTTCCTCAGAAGAGCCTTTAAGATCTACAACTTTTTAAAGAACATTCCAAGTCAGGTAACATTCTGGGTGGGTATTTCTTTTTTTTTTTTTTTTATTTTGGTAACATTTAACTTCAATGACTGTTACCACATTCTTCAAAATACTTTGAAAAGTACAAAATAAATTCAGAAGATCTGAGGGGACAAGAAAATTTCACCTAAAGATAATTAATCCTTTATATAAGCAAACCCATTCACTGTTCTCCCTTGTGAGTCCATGAGAAGACAAAACCAAAAAACTAAGACTAAATCACTGCAATGCACAACACCAGCTGAATAAAACAGGGTGAGTCAAAAATAGCAGAGCAATGGTAGCAGGAATCAGAGCTGGGATAGCCTATTCTGGGAGGCAGGAAGTCATTCAACCCATCCTCTTACCTTGGAATGCAAGAGCCAGAAACTGGAGCCTTAAAACTCTTACAACAGGGATAGATATAAAAGTATGCAGAAAATCACCAAATTATCCTTTTATTTGTTAAGGAAAAAACCCCAACAAAACCCCAACCCCCATGCACAGCTCCACACCACGGCTGGGTGTGCACACACAGCATGTGTACCTCAGGAACACAACAAAAAATCTCATTTAATTGTTCCATAAGAATTGCCAAAATCTGCAAAAGCTATTGGGAGTTTGATGTAAACCACCGAGCTCCATGGCAGAGCCACCCCTGCACACAGACCCAGCTTCCCAAGGCCAGGGAGATTCCAGTTCCACACCCTGGCAGAGGGAAGGACTCCTTCAGAGCTGACCTTGCTTTAACAGTGCTCCTTGCAGCCAGGCTGTGCAGCATCCTCTCACCAACAGGAAATGGTGGTGTTGGGGGTAATTGTGCAACTCCTGCTGCTGGGGGATGTCCTGGCAGCTCCAAGCCATCCCCCTGGCAGGACTCAATGAAGAACGAGGTGATTTTTCCCCAAGAGTTGTGTGCAGCAGGGAAAAGCAGGCAACGTCACATTTCTAAATGGAAAAACGAATGTCCATTCCTCCTTTGATTATGATTTTTAAAGCAAACCCATGCAGATAATGGCCTCAAAACAAGCACTTTTCCCTGGAATAGGGCAGGCTGCACCCACGAGGTGCATGTGCAGGCTTTGATGGCAAATAGAAATGAAAACCTGAACCCATCTCATCCCAAAGCCATGAGCACAGTGGGCCTGTCATGAGGGAAACAGAGCTGGCAGCAAATTGCTCTGCTCTTCTCCACAGAATTGTAAAGCATAAATCTTGCTAACTTATTAAATTTTATTTATTCATTTTTATATTAA
>VXAX01006850.1:249296-261433 GCA_013399835.1 Leptocoma aspasia
TTATTATATAATATATATTATATTTTAATTAAATTTAATGCTAACTGATTCAATTTTAAAATCTAGAGTTCTAGAAAATCTGATTCCCCTCTCCCCACCTGATTGTGCTGTCAATAGTAACTCTTCTTCAGAAGACCAAATAATAAAAGCTTCCTGTTGGAATTTCCATTTTATTTAGCCTTAATTCTTTCCAAAGACTGGTTCAGCATTATTGAGAAACCAAGAACCAATTCTAAATGGGAATAAGCAATGATTTTCAAAATAATACAGGAAGAATTATGACACCCCAAATATTTTCATCTGTCTCAGCTCCTCTCAGCTCCCATTTCAGAGAGAAATGAACTTTCAGCACACTCAAAATGTAACTGAAATTCTGTAATAAACAGGGGACACGGAGGGTTACAATTTAACAACAGACAGAAAGCCAAGGGGAGCTCTGCTGCCAGAAAACAAAGCTCCCATTTCCTCTGTTCTCTCACCACATGCTCCCATCCCCTAACTCAATTTTCTGCCACTTTACTAAATTAACTGGCTTGAAGAAAAAGTTAACTTTAAGTTTCCAAAATAAATTCAGAGTCTTAGATAGCACACTGTGCATTTTATAGCTGAAACATGCAGTTAAGCCATTTTTCCCTGATGAAAGGAAAATATAAATTTATTGGAAACTTCTTCAGTGTGTATGGAAAGGTTTAATTGTCTTGTTTGAGACTATAAAATAAACAAAGGTTTGATTCATTATTCTCAATTTGAACCAAATAATAGTTCCCCAAGGTTTGATTCACTATTCCAAATTTGACCCAAATAGTTCCCAAGAGTAAATTTCTTCTTAGGATTTCAATCATAAATAACTTGAACTTAGTCAATACAAGAAGGCAAAGCTTCAAGTCAGGGAACTATATTTTAATTACTAAATTTAGAAAAGGTTGAAAAAGTTAGGAGTATCTTAAAACAGAGCTTATATTTATCTTCCCACCAGTTTTAAAGAAACTGCTCTTCACTAGAGGTGACCTCCCTAAGCTTGGAGATACAATTAAAACAAAAAAGAAAAAAAAAAAAGAACCAAGCATAATCTGAGAGCAATTCCTGTATAGGAAAGGCAACTGAATATCCAGAACTGTCAGAGACCAGCACAAAGCTCAGCTTTAGGCACCACTGTCCATGGAAGCAGCCTCCCTTCCTGACCCTTTTTCTCTGGAAAGCTGCAAGCAGTGCCAAACATAATCAGAATTACTGCAATTGATTTCTGCTTAGGAGCTCCCCTACAAGGAACCTCGGAAACAGCTCAGAGGGGTGCTGGGATGGAGCAGGAAGCCTCTGGGGCTCAGAGCTGCCCCATGACCACTCTCACAGCCCATGTGACAGCAGTTGTGCTGATACCATGGGCAATTTTTAACTACTGTCTCAGCATCAGGCCTTTCCTCTCTCAGATGTTTGACAAGGCAACATCAAGCAACATCTAACATCAAATCTTTTGTGGGCCAGCTGTAACTCCATTCTTCAGTCTGTAATCAAGGAGCAAAAATATTAACACTAGTTTATCTGTAAACTGTTTAGAGATTTGAGCTCAGATTAATCAGCCAACTGAGAAACAGGATTCAGCAAGAAATGTTTCAGAATCCCTAAGCATGAAAAGATAAAATCATAAATCCACCTCCATAACACCCTAATTGTGCTCACCCCTCTGTACTAGAAACAGCTGCTTTAACCTCTTGAACTTTTACAGAAGGTCAGCCTACAAACAGCCCCATTTTACTTAGGTAGCAGAAAAATAAGAGATAACTGAAATGAGGAAGTTCTGACCCAGAATGCAACCCACTCCTACATCATGGAAGTTTTTAGTCAAGAATACATTTTCAACTTTGATGAAGATTCAAAATAAAACTTCACAGTTAAACAGAACATTCTCAAATAGGCTGGGCACACTAAAATTGTTTGTGCAAAAAATCCCCAGAAACATCCATTTAAGAAAAATTCCCTTGTAGCACTTTAGTTCCCTTCAGTAAAAACCCAAAATGAGTCACCACGGATGGATTTGGAAGTGACCAGCTCCAAGAGGAGCCTGCAGTCAGTTTAACATCCACAAAGCAACATAAGCTTTCTGTGCATCCCTCCCCAGGAGCAAGAGTTGACTTTTTAAATTATGCTTAATGACTGAAATTGGGAAACATGGAAGCTTCACTGTCAGCTGAATCAACCCTGATGCATCAAAGCAGGATAACTGGATTTTACCTCTTATGTTCTAAGCCTACCTTTTTGATGCACACTGAATTTACATGAACATCTATTCAATTCTGAAAGACTATTTTCCTCATGAAAAGTATTACCAAATGCTCAGTGCAAGTCTGAAGAAATTGTGGTACTTAAGACAACCAGTCTTAGCATAGAAAAATACAAATATCTCTTTATGAACGTGCCCAGATTTACACAACAGCCTGTGACTCCAACAAAGTTCTGAATTTTAGTTCTGAGCACAGGAATAGGTGCATTTGTCACTCAGCAGGCAAACAGGCACACAGGATTCTAACTCTGCCTGGTTTGACACAGCTGTACCAGGTCTGCAGACGAGGATATGAAAGATTTAAATTTATCAAAGGCAGAGAGATCAGCTGATCAAACAGGGCTTTCCACTGTGACCCCTTCCTGTTTTCTGTTTAGAACTGCAAAGTTGAACTCCAGCAACCAACAAGCCTCAATTTTACTTCTTCTTTCAAGCAGCTGAAAGCAACACAAAAAAGAACTTGCATATATTCCTCATTCTTTACAGAAGAGCCTTAAAAAAAGCTTGAACTTTTTCTATGAAGGTGTTACTACATTTGAAACTAAACCTAAAAACGACAATAAGGGTGTTCAAGCTCTCTGTGGTTGAAGATTTTGTTATGGGTGAGCATTACACCCATCCACACTTCAGGAGTTTTTCCTTTAAGAGAGGTAAAAGGGCCTAGCAGATCAGTTTAAGTTTATCCTGACATTAGCTAATACAGGGCTGGCTATACCCCCTCCTTCTCACCTGTTTAGTTTTGCTTTCTGTTGGAAATGCTGTAATAATTAAAAGCCAAAACAGACTCCCACTTTCTCCCCAACTAAAAATGTTGCTGTCTTCCACAAACAGCTGTAGAAATAATTCCCTCAAAAAGTGAGTTCAGTAAAATGTTCAAACACAAAGGCAGGATCACACCAAAGAGTTGATGTTTCAGTTGAACAATGTTTATGAAAGATTTGCTTATGATTTGATTTAAATGCCATCAAAACTTTCAGATGGAAAACAGAGGTAACCTCTGCCCCAGATTATTGGTGTTTAGTGGTGCAAAGCTAAGTCATATACAAATTACAAGAAACAGGAAGTCAAGTGAACATAAAAAGGAAAATGAAATAGAAGCAGTCGGGTAATGCTGCCAAGCACCACTGCAGCCCAGTGACATTTAAACCTACACCAAGTGACAAGCCTAAACCAGTGACATTTTAAGCCTAAACCAAGTAGGTGACTCAAAAGTAGCATTCAACAGCAGTTATTTGAAGTTTTTTCAGAAACAATTTGCAAAGAAGGTAACTTGAGCATGAATTTACCTCCAGAACTGGTCCAGCTCCCAGAATGGTTCTCTCCACACCACTGGCGTACCCTTTCTGGCTCAGTGCCGTGAGGCAGTGAATTAAGAAGTTTGTGCTTTGGGTTTTCCCAGACCCACTTTCACCTGATATAACGATGCACTGATTAACATGTTTTTTAAGCATTGTGTGATAGGCCACATCAGCAATGGCAAAAATATGAGGCTCCAACTTCCCAAGCTGATGGTTCTCGTACATCTTGACGTACTTGGGATTATAAATGGGCAGGAACTTGAAGGGGTTAATTGCAATCAGGATACTTCCTGCATAAGTGTAGATTCTGTGCTTTAGGAAGCGGCACTTGAGATTCTCCAGGAGCGTTGTCTCCGTCAGGTTGGGCAGATTGCAAAGGTCATCAAAGTCCTCCTGGTGCCAGGGCAGAAAACCCCTCTCCACCAAGCGCCGAGCATCTGTCTCCTTGGAGAGCAGCTGCATCTGCATGTACTTGATGGAGCCATCAGTGTTCCTCTCCTGCAGGAGGAAGTAGTACCCATCCTGCTGCGGGTGCTCGTCCTGGGCGCGCCGAGGCCAAAGCAAAACCCTGTGCACAGGAGAATCGTTTATGTCCAGTACCCATTCTTCTCCACCTGATTCTTTCACCTCCACGAGCACATAATGCTTGGAGACATCCAAGTTTAAGATATTAATCACGTCCTTGATGACATCCGATGACGTACTGTCCTTGGTTGCTGTCACTTTGCAGCAGGGAGCACTTTCTGTTGAGAGTTGGGGGTAAATATGAAGATTATAGGCTGCCTTTGCCTGGCAAACTGCACTGTCAGCATCTTTTAAACTCATTCTGTCCCCAGATGGGCTTCAGTCTTCCACCCCTGCTTAATATGCAGTGCCCATTGTCTGAAAAAAAAAAGAAAAATGAAAAAAAATCAGGTGTTAAAAAGTGTGTACAACAGGTATTAGGGCAAGGTGTTACTTTCTGCAGGATGAGAATACAGTTATTACATAGTAAATTATTAAAGAACAAATGCACTATCAGTGATATTATTTGTAACAGCCTGTGTGGGACATCCTATGGAGTGGAGAGCTGCCACAGCACCCAGCCTCCTTTCACTTTTCCTTCTATTCCCATGCCACCCCTTCCCCCCATCATGGCACACAACAATTCATACAGCCAAAGCAAAACAAACCAGGACCAATGTCCAAACTAAAAATTCCTTGTTTCCCCAGGTTAGTTTTAGCCTAGATGCTTTCCTTGACCTGGTCCACATAAACATTTATCCACCCTCCCACAGAAACTCTTCCTTAAAACTGCACCAGCAGCTTGAGGCAGAAACAGGGTTTGGTCCCTTCTTAATTCAGCAGTGATGGTTTAGAGCAGCCATGAGCTATGGCAGAGGGATCAGTGCACATAGACACAGGAGGAAAATGGTTCTGACATTGAGAACAACCTTTTTTCCCCTTATTTTCCCTAGCTAAGCTCTTTCCATGGGAAGTACAAGACAGGTACAGCATGTACCCCACTGAGCTTTCAGGAAGCAGAGCCCCCAGCTGCCTGGAGCAGACACTGCTGTCAGCTCCCTCTTCAACATTTACACAGCCAAGAGACTGCTCATTCCACTTGAGTGAACCACATCCTTGCTACAGAGGCTTTGAACATGACTTTTATCTTCCATTTTAGTCAACAAAGTAAAGTCTTATTGAAACTACTTTTCAGCAGTAAACAAGATCCTAAATAACCCACTTCATTCACAAGCCTTTAAACCCATCACATCAACTCCTTCCTCACTGGGTTCAGGAACCTCACTCACACATCTCCAAAAATCATTCATGGCAATCGCTTTTTCCTTCCTTCAGCTTTGGTGCAGGCCAGACACATAACTCCAGCCTATCAACAACCTCAGAAGCCAGCCTCTTCCTCACTGCCAAGTTAAAAGTCTCTAGACTCTGCTACCATCTGTGCCTTGGCCAGTGCCTTTCCTCTCATCTGCAGTTTGGTGCCCTCAGGTCACCAGGACTAAGCTTGCCCATGCTGCTTTAGCTCCACAGTTCCTTTGCTTATCAAGGGATACTAAAAGGAGAAGGATAATGAAGTACCCCTTTGTTTTAGCAGTCTGTAAAACTTCACACTGAGAATAGCAGTTCAATTTTTGTTTCAAGAACAAAGTGTTCTAATTATACACTGACATGCCAAATACATTTTAAAAAAAAGAGGAAAGAGGCAGAGAAATGCCAAAGAAGTTACTTTTTGCCACTAAGCAACTGCACAGGAACTTGCACAAGGCCACAGAGAGTAATCATTTCAAATTAAAATCAGTAGAGTTGGAGGCTTTTAGCTGCTACTTCCAGTGCAAGTAATGAATCACTTCACAAAACATATGACATAGCTGTGGCTCATGAGCAGCCTCCAAGGAGGGAGCTGTGCTTTCAGGGACCCTGCACAGACAGCTTACAGCAGACACTGCCACACAAGCTGGATCATTTGTAGTGGCTACTCATCAAAAGGAAGGCTGAATAAGCCACAGATGGCAAGACAAACCACAACACATCTCTGATCAAACTGTATGATCCACCCAAAAATGTTTTTCCCCATTAAATGTCATTCTCCATTCATTAAGGAGGGCTGGTTCCAAGAAGCAGGCCATACAAAAGGCTGGAGCAGTGAGCTCCAAGTGCCCCCTCCATTTCCTGTAATTATCACTGAGTAGTCTAAAGCACCTCTGAAGTAATTAAGCAAGTGCTAAGCATTCTTAATATATAAAAGCTCAAACCTTGACACAAAGTAGAATGTACAGCAGACTGCTGCTCATGGGGGAGATCCATCTGAGCACAGACAGAAAAATAGAACAACAGTGACCGTTTTCCTCTCCAGCTACTCAGCCAGTTCAAGGGACACAGCCTTTTGCAGACTTCCTTTTTTCACCCCCCAGCAATTAGTTTCAGACACACAGTCTGCTGAGTTAGAGGAAGTCCCCTCAAGTAAGCACTTTGGCCAAAACAGCTCCCTAAAAAACGTTGCACCAGCTTTGTGCCAACATGGAAGGGCTGAACCTCGGTGCTGACCTGTGACTTTACTAACACACATTTCCTAACCTTGTCTCATGTCAGCCACCAAAATTTGGGACACTGCTCAAGATCCCAGCTCACACTTTCCAAAGGGGAAAATCAGAGTGCAGATGCCACTTCTCTACCAGTGACAAACCCAAGGCCATTAGAGCCAGTAGGGTCTTCTCAGGTGTGTAGGACTGGAAAATTCAATTTTTCCATCTGAGAATGTCCAGATATTGCAGAGGTTTGAGGAAAACCTGCTGGTCTCCTACTACTTGTGATTTTCTTCAAAAGGATATCAAATTTATTTGATGATGACAATACTGCTCTGAAAGGGACAGACCTCTGGCTTCCCACTAAATAATTTTTCAAGCCACAAATTAGAACATAAAAGCAAAAGAGCATTCACTGGACAGATTATAAATTGGTTACCTAATGAGTCCCAGTATTCAACTAAGGACAGGTATCTTCAAGCAATTGGAGGATGAGTTCCTAGTGAAGTTGGATTCCTGGCATCAAAGTAAACATTTTCATGATGGTTCTAAAAAAAGGAAAAGAGTCACTGATAAAGAACATATCATAGAGAGATTGAGAAGGCAGCAAGTGAGCAAGAAGTTAAATCAATTGTATAAGTTCAGTAATATAGGAGCAAGAAAACAACTGCTTAACAAATTTCAGCTGAGTTCACAGATACATTAAACTTCAACTTTATCCAAGAACCAATCTATATCAGAGGGATGGAAGGGGAGTTATCCTGAAATAGGTTTGAAAGCACAGCAAGGAATTATTTGAACACGGTGTTCTACCACAGCACCACAAGCATGACAATGAATGCAATCTCCAGATAAATATAAATTAGTATTTTGTTAGGCAGCCATATCACCCTTGTACTCAGAAGATACATGACCAACACAGCATCTAGAATAAATCCAAACTTCAGTTAGGGAGCTAAGGGCAGCAACAACAAGAACAAACCCAAATCTGTTAGAAAATGCCCCCCTTACACCAAACACTCTGCAAGCTTTGTCTGCAAGGAGCACACAGAGGACACTGTTATCAGTGGCAGTCCTTGCACAGGACCTGCACTTGGGTACAATCACCAGGCTGGAGGACAAAGCCACAACACAAGGCAGAGGCTGGAATTCATAGCTAAGCAAACTCAGGCAAACATAAGACATAAACATCAGCAGAAGGTTAAACTGCACTGCAAAAACATAACTGACACCAACGAGGCCTGGCTGCTAAACCTCTTTTTAGAAAATCAGCCAGTCCCCAGTAACCAAGTTGCCTCATAATTAGCAGAGTTAATTAGGTACCACTCTCTTGTTTATGCCAAGAGCAGTCTGAACAGATGATTGCAATGATTCCTTCTTATTTTATGATCTCAAATTATTTAGACAATTTTTAAGCAGTTGAAATATTTATTCAGTGTGATTTGGCTTGTCAGGGAAGCACAAGCCTGAATTCAGGTGCAGAGAATACTGGAAGTAAAGGAGAAATACAAGAAAGAAGGTAATACTGAAACCACACGTCAGCACACAAACCCTGCAGCCCAACCACCGCTACTGGCTTCTGTCTGGAGGTGGAAATTCTGCACTTACCTCAACCTCTTTCAATACCTTTTCTTATAAGAAATCCCTTTTCAATATATGGAAGAGGGAAATAAGACTGTAACTTTACTTTTTGCTCAGACAATTTTAGTAACAAAACCAAAGAATTCCGATTTTCGATGGTAATTTTGATGGCATTTTGTAAGGGTTTTCTAGACTCCATTAAGCCAATTAATTTTTTAATAAGCATTAAAGCCAACAGTGTCCACTTGTTAACAGAGTGGAACTCCAGCAGAGAGCTTTGCCCCAGTCAGTGTAGGGTATCTCTTTAGTTTAAATAAGGCCATAATTTGAAGCCACATATTTAGTCAATGAATCATGGTGAAGCTAAAAAGGGAAAGCTACCATTACAGCAAAATTGTTGAGGATGAACTGTATAATTATTCCAGTTCCTCACATTTTCATGTGCATTTCCACTGCTGCATTCCTCAAGGGGAAAGATTCCAGCTTCTCCCACTGCTCACCAAGCAATTCCCAACACAAAAGTGGAAATGTACCACAGGTACTTGACCTCTGATATTCTGAAACACCAGAACTGCCAGTGACCATCCCCAAAAGAGACCAATCTGTCTGGTCAAACTGAAAACATTTAGCAATTTCAAAAATACTCAGCTACTACTGACCTTGATTTCCAGAGCAAGGAATTTCCAGCAAATCAGGCTACAGAGACACCTTAAAGTTTCCACAATTAACTGTGCAATTAACAGATAAGGTAAAGATCCTTGTACTACCTCATGTCATAAGCACAGGTGCTGTTAATTGAGCATAACTGATTTTAATTTTTTTCAGTATTCCAGGCATCTGTAGATTACCTGAAAATCACTTCAGGTTCTAGTCACACTTCAATGTCTTCCTTGGTTATAAAAAATTCAGCTGGACTGAACAACTTTAGATCCTTGGTTTTCTTTAACTAAAAGCCCTTGGATTTTCTGCTCCAAAAAGAGGAGTTCTGAATGGACCACACAAAAATTACAACACATCTGTTACTACTCTTTGCAATCAACCCTGCAGGGAAGTTACTGCCCCAGAGTGCCTGACAAAGGAGAAGCTGGGCTGCAATGCAGTGTAACACAGGAAAAAGTCAAAGAAATCACTTTTGTTACAGGCAGTTCCTTCTCAGTTACCTGCTCCTGGGACTCTGATCCCACCCTAAACCACCCCTGATGCAGCCTCCACTTCCTCTGAATGACTCAAATGCACAATCTCACCTCAAAACACAGACACGTTATCAGGCTTTACAGTGATGTTAGGTGTTATTACCTTATAAAAAGTGTGATGTCACAGTTACAGAAGCACATGAGAGCATGATTCAGAAAATGTGGCCCAGTTGAGGAACCAAGGCAAAGCAACTGAAAGGCTCATAGTTAAAAAATGCAAGCCAAAAGAACCTTGGGGGCCATTCTACCGCCTTTTGCAGTTTTCTTAATTTTTTCCTTAACAGCACTACAGCTGTTAACAAAGGAAATAAAGGTTTCACTGTTCTAATGTTGCATTTACACTGATGAGAAATTTTTAAAAGAAACTTTAGTCCAAACTTTTGTGTGAACAGAATGTACATATATCAAAAATAGCTTTAAAAACACTTTTATTGTTCAATATCAATGGTCTTTATAGAAAGGGCAGATTTTTCTGGAATCTGCATTGAGTTTCATTTGGTAATCAGAGACACACAACACAATAAAGCCTTGATAAAAGCAACTCCACAAGCCACGCTAAAGTCACTTGATACAGCAAGAAAACACAATATTCTACAGACAAAACCTCTGAATTTTCATTTTGTGAAATAAAGACATTCCCAGTCCTTCCTATTAGAAAAATAAACCCTTATCAGCATCTCGGGCTTTACTTCTCCTTGATATTAGCATAAACAGGCCTTGTTTCTCAGAAATGTGATAAACACCTTCAGCCTTCAAATTCACAAAACAGCACTGAGCCAAAACATTTTGTTGAATCAGTCTTTCACTCTTTTCCTTGACTGTTGAGATAGCCAATACTGTTGCACTTTTTAGGAATTCTTCCTTTTTAAATGCCTAGGATATGCAAATCCTGCCCTTTGACCTTCTAGCTGAGGAAAGGCCATATTTAGCCTCAGTGTGCATGTGAGTCAAACATGTTATTCATGCACAGCATTATTCAAGAGGTCTAATGTTTGAATCACTATGGGTCAGAAAACTGTCTGCACAGAGTATTCCTTTCTAGGTGAACCTCATTTAAATCTTTAATCAGCTGCATTTACTCTTCCTAAATTATTCAGTTCAGTTTTGGGTTCCACAGAAAAGCCCAGAGGACATGGGAGTCCTCCCACTGGGAATGGACAGTTTGTGCAGGCAGCTGTCACTGCAGGAGCTGCAACATTCAACTTGTGAAAAGCTTTTTGTTGAGACAAACCTTCAAGCACAGTAACAAAAAAAAAAAAGCCCCAAAGTGTACAGTTCTACAAAACACTTTGCATTACTGCAGTAACTCCCAAGTTTTATGTGAATAATTAAGGATGAAAGATTGAGGAAGTGGCCTTGGATGCATCATCCTGAAAAGCACAAAGTTATTGGACTTCAGATGTAGGGCAGGCAGAAAACCCCACAGCACTGCAAAGACAAAAAATGCCTAAGATGAACACTTTTCTAAAAAAAGCCACACTGAATCTTGGAGCTAATATGAATACACATTAAAAGCTCCCTGAGCTGCTTCCCCTACATTAAATGGAGTTGTTCCTGACAAGATTCTGAGTTAAGGACACCCAGGGCTCACCAAAACTCGCTGGGTGTGACACCAACATCCTAAACAGGAATGCAAGGTTACCCCACGCTGTTACTTTAGGGCAAGTTCTTCAGCCCTGGATTCCAGCTAACAGGCCCGAAATCAAAGAGCTCCTAATTACCCATGACAAACTTATTTGCAAACAGCTTGGCAGACGCACCGATACCGATCCACCTCTAGGAGCACCGTGGGAGGATGCTGATGACATCTTTGAAAGGCTAATTGCATCTGCCAGGAGCTTGAGATCACCTCCAGCCCTTTGCTCCACTGCCACTCATTTCCAGAAGGTGAAATCAAAGAATGCTGAGCTCGTTTGCATCCAAAGTGCTTCTCGCTTTTCACAAACGCGAGTTGCAAAGAAAGCTGGGCGAGAATTTTGCCAAAATGCTTACAAAGTAACAGAAAATGAAGCTAAAATGATAGTGGGAATTCATCTTCCACCAGGATCACACATACCTGTATCAGACTGATGGCCAGAATTGTCATGAGTCAGGACAGTAGTCTGATACTTTTAGTCTAGAAACATGTAACAAAGGATGTTCCTAGCTTGCAAAAGTTTTACTTTCCAGAGATTGCAAAACTAAGCTTGCCAAAAAGACAGAGCACTATCGACATCCACACTGCAAGAGGCACGATTCAATTGGGCAATGACAGTCACCAGGATAAAGCACGACCTCAGCACAGCAGCAGCACCGACTGCCAGGAGCTGCTCAAAAATAACACAAAGAATCAAAAGAACCCTGAGTTTTAACGAATTCTTTGAAAGATCATGAGATATTTGTCTGAAAGATTACAGGCTGTTCATATCGAGAGTCAGAGACATTTCAGAACACTGTGTGGCTGAAAAATCACAAGCAGGAGGCGGAAAAAAAACCCAGGAGCTGGAAGTAACACCGTGCCCTGCTCAGCGGGCAGGCTCTGCCCGAGAGGCGGCAGGCACAGCCGGGCATCAGACACTTCCCTTCCCGGGCACCGCCGACACAAACTCAGCATCTGCCCGTGCCCAGCACAGCCCCGGAGCCGGGCACGGCCCCTGNGCTGCCCCGGACTGGAACTGACCCCCAGACACTCCCTCAGAGCTGACCCCCAGGCACCCCTCAGAGCCGACCCTCCCACGCTCCCTCATACCTGCCCCGAGACACCGACTCCCGCAGATCCCCTCAG
>VXAX01006850.1:261884-276538 GCA_013399835.1 Leptocoma aspasia
CGGTGCTCTGGGGACGCGGGTTCGAGCCCCGAGCCCCCTTCTTGCCCGGCGCGGCCGCGCGGCGGCAGCCAGGTGCTGTCTGTCTGTCTGTCTGAGGCAGCGGGGGGGGATTTTTGTCAAAACCAAAGAACCCCGGAGTCCTGCTGGGCCGGTTGCGGGGTGGCTGGTGCTCGGTGTGTCAGAGCGCTGGGGCACAGTGGTTCACAGGATCACAGTCCTGCCAAGGCAGGGTCACCTGGAGCAGATGACACAGGAGCGCGTCCCTCCAGAGAGAGAGACTCCACACCCTCCCTGGGCAGCTGTTCCAGTGCTCGGCCACCCTCAACGTAAAGAAGTTCTTCCTCATGCTGAGGTGTTTGTCTTGTGTTTCAGTTTGTGCCTATTACTCCTTGTCCTGTCACTGGGCACCACCGAGCAGTGGAACCATCCTCTGGACACCCCTTGGAGATATTTGTATATTTATACGGGATTGATGGGATCCTCTCTCAGCCCTCTCTTCTCTGGACTAACCAGCCCCAGCTCCTGCAGTCTCTTCTCATCACAGAGATGCTCCAGACTCCTCATCATCTTTGTGGTCTCCGCTGAATCCTCTCCAGCAGCTCATTGTCTTTCTTGTACTGAGGAGCCCAGAAGAGACTTCTCCAAAAAGCTACCTCCCACCAAAGGCCTGAGGCAAGGAGCACTTTTAGGGCCAGCCCCGCTGCAGGAGTTGCCAGCCCCTCCGTTATCGCTTTATTTCGAAGGCAGCGCAGCCCCTGGAGCCGGGCTCGTCTCATTCCTCCGCGCCGCCAGGGGGCGCGCTGCCACCCCCTCACAGCTCCCGCCTCGGCGCGCGCATGCGCGGTGATTCAAACGCGATGGCGGCTGGGGCTGCTCAGAGCTGAGGGGCAGTGACCCCCGCCCGGCCCCTCGCCCGCCCGCCGCTGCCTCGGCACGATGTCTTCGGAGGGCAGCGGCACGGCGGCGGGCGGACAAACGCCTAAAGCTAAGCGGAAAGGTAGCGTGGGGTGAGGGCGGACCCGCGCTGACTGAGGCGGGAGCCCGGCCCGGCCCTGCCGAGGGGGGGATCCGGCGTGAGGCGGGAAGGCCCGCGGTGGGCCCGGCTGAGCTCCCTTTGCCCTTCTTTCAGGAGGAAGAATCGTGCAGTCTCGCTACCTGCAGTTCGATAAGAAAGACAGCAAGAAGGTGCCGAGACTGCCGAGCTCAGACGTCACACAGCGAAAGGCAGAAAAGGTGTGACGAAAAGGGCGGCTTGGACGTGTGGCAGCGAGACCTGGGGCAAACCCGCCTCTGCTGGGATTTTGAGGGAGTTGTGGTGTGTTGCTAGGTGGGAGCTTGGGACTGTACTCGGGTGACTTGCAGAGAAGCAAGGTGCCCTGGGATTTAGTTTTTTATTGTCAGCATTTAAGTTGAAAAGATATTGCCGAATATGTTCTGTCTTAGCTGTTTCTTTATTTGCAGGACACTTTGTCGAGTTCCTCTTCATCAAATACTTCTCTGCTGCCTTCTAGAACTAAAGCAAGATTGGTTCTCTCTGAGAAACACGAAACTTCTGCTGGTAGGTTTTACCAGTGTTTAAAAGCTATTCTTTTGTATTTCCAGCTCATGAAACTCTCAACAACTCTAAGATATTGGTATTTTGTATTACTTGCATCACTGGCAGTTATTATTTGTATGCAAAGGAAATGAAGAATTGATGTGAGACTAAGACAAATCAGGTCCTGGCTCTAGAATTGAGTGATTGGGCCTTTTCTGCCTTCTGCACAAGGTTTTGAATGGTTCTTTTCCTATGCCCTCACCATTAATCTGCTTTTATTTATTTGATCTTTCTGTTAAACCAAATGTGAGTGACTGAAAATCTCTGTCTGCAAAACCATCCATTTTTGTTTCTTTTATCATTACCAATGGTTCCTGTCTGGTATTACTGATAGTCCACAGATGGCTGGTTGTCTCCACAGATATCCAGTTATTGAGACAAATTATTCCCTTATTTTCTGTGAGTTGGGACATCACAGGGTCTCACTTTATGGGGTCATTAGAGAGTGGGCTTTAGTCATAATAATTTTCCATTCTGGCTGCAATTCCAGTTGGTAACTTTCTTTGGAGGTTCAAGAAGAATAAGTTTTTAAGGCTGTTCATTAGAAAGCAGGTGCTCATTAGGCATTCCTGGGAAGAGAGAGTGTTTCTGATAAGCTCAAGAGGGGCCTTGTCCAGGTGCAGCTCCTCAAGGCCTAAGGAGCATTTCTCAGGTCACAGTGGGGTGTGAGGGGAGGGATGTGACCAGATCAGCTTTGCTGGGCCTCTGCAGCTTGGAATTGTGAACTTGTGCTGAACCTAATGCTTCTAGTTCTAATTCTTTCAGTCTGATAACAGCTTCTTTCTACAGGTGTTGACCACAGCTTATTCAATCAGGGTGGTTTTGAGAAGGGTGACTTGCAGTCCACTTTATTAGATGAAGGGAGAATGAAGCTACCAGACCTTGATATTTCTGAGATTAATGGTAAGCTTTCATTCATACACAATTTCTGGGTTTTTTTTTATTTTTAATGTATGTGCTGAAACTTGGGGGTAAGAAATTGTTGTATTTTTGTGTATTCACAAAAGGATTTTAAGCAGAGGTACTAAGACCTTTGGAGTTTAAATTAACCTCTCGATTTGTAGTATCTTTTGGGTGCTCTGGTTTTGTTTAAAGTCAAAAAGTAAAGAATAAAGTCAAAAATTAAAGAATAAAGTACTCTTGGGTCTTTGTTCCTATAACAGGTGGCTGTCAGTCCTTCTGAAAAGTGGATCACATTTGTTTGTCACTTAAAGCTAAATGCACACATGATCCATATCTTCTCATGAGTATATTGGAGCCAGAAACAGAGCACAGATCTTTTTTACTGGTACACACAATAATTTTGAATTTATCTCTGCCTTTAAAGAGCCTGGTGGTCTATTGACCCACCCTATAGACCTCGACAGAAGAGCACACTAACTTTGTTGTTGTGATACAGATAAAAGTGACCCCAAGAAGAATTCTTACTCAGAATCTGCTTCAGAAGGAGATTCAGAGACAAAGAAAATAAGCAGAGTGACTGACAAGGTGAGTCTCACTGCTTACATTGGTAAGGATACTTATTTTGAAATGAAGATTTTCTGTTTATCTTTAATCTGAATTACAACTGAGGTCCTGCCAGGATCTAAAGCCTCCTTGCAGAATCAGATCTACTGCTGGCAGTGTTTGGTTTGTTGATCAGATATCTGGACACTGACCAGAGCTGTTCTTCATTACTTGTGGTAAAGAATCTGTTCCAATCATTGCATCTCCTCAGGTGGATTCTTCTTGCATTCCTGCCCATACTCTTTAATTATATTACATGATCTTTAAGTATTTCCTGGCATTTTTGTTCTGAGAACTAACACTGACTCAATCTAATACAAAGTGCCTTACTTGGGGTTCTCATTCACTGTAACTTCAAATTCTCTACCAGAATTAGGAAAATCTGCTGAAAATATTATAAAAGGTGGTGGAACAAAGAGATGTATTTAATTAACATGAGTGTTTAAAAAACAAACTTCTCTCATTGAGCTGCCTGTTGGCACTGATGATTCCAGGCACGAATCGGACTGTTGGTAATTAATTTGACCACTGAAAAAACAATTGTTTAAATACCAAACTTGATGTAGAATATTCTTTTCTTTTCTGAAGGAAACTGATTCTCATGATCTGATGACAGAGCTGGAATCTGAGACACTACTTTTAACTTTCCTAAGAATAAAGGTGAGAGTTGGTCAAATATTTGGTGTTTCAGCTAGAACTTGATATTGAGGAATTAAATGCTTCCTGATCTGTAGAAGTTAGATTTTTGTGACTGTTTATCATTTGTATAACCATAATATTTGCTATGAAAACTCTTAGAGTGGACTCAGTGCCAGTTTATTAAGGTAGTGCTGGTTCTTAGGAATTAGGGGGATGCAGAAGTTTTGGGAAAACTGTGAGTTTGTCTGGAGTTGAAGGTTGTGGCAGTGACTTTATTCTCTCAGTGCCCTGTGTGTGTATTTTCCTTTACAAAAAGAAATGGGGGTGGGGCAAGAGTCTTGAGAGGGTCTTTAACTCTGATTTTCTGTCCTTACTGTGTGAGGTCTCCTCTTCATTAACTGAAACACTTTGGTCTGGTCTGAGGCTTTCATTTCTTTATTCAGAATATGTTAATTGTTCAGATGTAGCATTGCTTTAATTGTGAATATTTTTGGAATGTAATAGACAGAAAAAAAGGTTGCCAAGATGGAGGAAAAAGCAGAAAAAAACTTGCTAATGTTGTGTGAAGAAAAGCAGAGAGAACAGAAGAAGCTCTGGGAGCTGAAACGTGAAATTCTGCTCAAGGAGAGAGAACAGAAGCTCAATGAAACATTAGACAAACAGGTAGGTTTTAATTAATGCTTCTCTGATAGTTACACAAACTCATTTATGAAGTAGTCCTTTATCCAGGGGAGATTCCTCTGCTGTGACCTGCAGAGGTACCATTTTATGCATCTTAAAGAAAACAAATATCTCCTTCCCGTTGAGGTCTGCAGCACCTGAGCAGGTGCCTTTGTCACTGCCCCTGGTGGACAGGCAGGAAGGAGAAGCTGGAGCTCTTGGGCAAGGGCAGAGGTTGCAGTGGCTGCCAGGGCAGGGTCTGGGGGATGCCCAGGAGGTGAAAGTACCCAAAGCCACGTGAACATCCCACAGTTAGGCAGCTCCAGTTATGGTTAGATCTGAGATGCCACCCCTTAGAGAGAAGTGAAACATCTTCTGTTGTTTGTTTGCCTTGTTTGTATGTGTTAGTCACAAGTACTTCTGGCCTAATTGTAAGAAGACAAGTTTCTAATGAATAATTAATGTTTGAATAATGAATTTTCAAAACTGAATCTCTTTGCTTTTTAACAAGTACGCATTGCAAAAATTGAACAAGGCTTTTGGAGAACACACTTGGTAATTACAGTCAAAGGATCTGATACAAAACCCTTTGCTGGCTACATTGCCAATATCTCTGAGCTACAGAAACAAGGGAACTGGTACTGAGAATGTAGAGGAAAACATAATAAACAATTTAATAGCATTTTTGTACCACAGACTTCTTGAATTCCTCTGTCTATAAGCATTTCAGAGTGGTGTTTGGTTTTATCATAAAGTATTTTTTTGTAGTGAGCCAGGTGTGTGATTACAGAAGATGTGCTTTTGGAGAAGTGTTGTTCAGTGTGTCTCTTTCAGATAGAAGTGCTGTCTCCCCTCGTTGCTGTCTGTGAACAGTTTAAAGAGCAATACAAAAGCTTTGCAGCTTCCCTGGATGCTACGAGACACGAATTACCCATAAAGAACATTCACATAGAAGGAGATAAGCAATCCTACCTTGGTATGAAAATTTGATTTCTCAAATTTGCTTTCAGTTATAGTGGGTTTATGCTAGAATAGCTTCTCACATTGTTACTGCTGCATCTGTCTATGGCCACTGGAGGAACTTTGTGTGCTCTTAGAGCCTGTGTGGGCACTGGGCTGCAGCAATAATCACATGTTGTGCTGTGTGTAATTCTTATCCTTGTTTAACCACTTAACTACACAGTTTATCTTGCAGCAGAGAAGAAATTAACTTTTTAAATTAGCTCAGTCTTCATATACACCTTCTTTAGCAGATTTCTATGTATTTTAACTGTATTCATGGCATTCCTCCCCCTTTCTTTTCTCTGCTGTGTAAACAAGTTGTAGGAATACTGTGATCTTTCTTGTTTCTGTGTTTGAGGGACAGAGTCACCTGGGCAGACTTGCTCATGTTTCTTGCAGAACTGGAGCTTAAATATTATTGTGTGCTGTCTTGAATCAGAATATTTAATAAATTAGTACATGTGTTTTGTATTGAATTCTGGACAAAAAGTTACATTTTTAAACTGGTGGTCTGCAAAAAAACAAGATTCTTAAATAATTTACAATAATCTTGCACTTTAAGACAAATGCAAAACATTTATTAAAGAACTTAGAGTTCTTGTAAGAAGACTAGAAAGGAATAGGTCCATTTTTTTGTTTCTGAATGTTGAAGGAAATGACTGAATAAATTTCATGGAGGGGGTACATGTCAACACCAATGCATGAAACTGGCCAGGGAATTTTGGGTGTCTAAAACTTGTTTTTTCTCTTACATACCTCTTAAAAATCTTTGACATACTCTAAATGAGAGCTTGATTAACAATTTTAATAGCCTGTTGCTGGTGCTAGTCACAGCAGTGAAAAATAATTTGACTTTCACAGTTTCATGGTGTTTTTGTGAAAGCTGAACAAGCTTTTTTTTGTCATCTAGTTCACCTGTCTCTGGGTTACTCCAGTTGTTAATATCTTGTATTAACTGGTGCCACTCTCATTTTTAATAATACCTTTAAATTCTCATCTTCCAGATGAACTGGGAAAGCAATTAATGATCACACAGGAGCTTCTGGCAGAAGTTATGCCAAACCACTCAGAGGATAGTGCAAAAGCACTTGGTGCACTGAAGGAGCTTAAAGAAGTGTCTCAGCAGCTGAGTAAAGGGCTTCAAAGGTAATCACAGCAATTGGATGGGAAGACTTGTTGAGTAAATATTCAGAGGAAAATCTTACAGCCCTTGCCAGAATATATCCAGAGCTCAGAGTGGAGGAGGGTTAACTGAGGGTTTGGTAGCACTCAGTGTAATTCTCCTTGCAGCAGATGGTATTTCTGTCCCTGCCCTGCCTGCAGTCACAGTGGGATGTTTGGGGTTGGGTTTGCACTCCAGGTGAGCCACTTCAGTGTGCCATTCTCTGACACTTCAGCTGAGAATTTCACTGAGCAAGGATAGACTCGGTAAGTTTAGGTATGTAGGAGTGGAGAAACCCAGGAGATGGAAAAGTGAGCTGCAAACCGTCTTAAATAACAGCCCTGCAATTGTGTCATCCTTGGGAAGGCACAAGGAGCACAGAGAAGGGTTTTCCGCTCGACTGTTGTGACAACAAATTCAAAGCATCACTGGGAGGATGAGGAAGAGAATAAAGCATGACTGTTGTCCTTCCCTTCCTTTATTGTCCCAGAAGAGATTAGAGTTAAAATCTTTGAAGATTAATAGACCATTAAGGCCCTCCTGCAAAATGCCCTATCCTCCTAGTTCTTACTTTTGAGAAGAAAATTCACATTTTACATTTGTTTTCTTCTGGTGGGGCCATAGTAGGAGAAAGATGCAGATGTCCAAGCATGTAGTCTTTGGGCTAAAGCAGAGTTATTGTCCTTCAGAGTCACTGATTTAGCTTCATGTGTTCCAGGAGCTTCACAGATGTGCAGAACCTGTCGTTTGAAGCCTGTAAAGAAGTTTGTCTGCATAACCAATATGTGTGTGAAGAGAATCATGGAGTAGATGTTGTGAAACGCTGGTATTTCAACTGAGTTTCTGTATTGTTTTACTACTGGGTAGGTACTAACTCAAAGCCAGCAGACTTTTTATCCTTTTACTGCTTGTGTGGACACACAACTTGCCCAGTTTTTCAGTGAAGCCAGCAGCAGAGGTGCTCACTGATACAGGAATTGGAGAGTTGTTCTGCAGGGTGTCCCACAGGGAGACAGTGCCGCTCGCTTTTAACGGGGATTTCTGTGACAGGTTTTCCATCCCTTTCTGCCCTGACAGTACTGAAAGGTAAATGATAAAAAGTGCTATTCCTGGTGAATCTGACCTGTGTGGTAATCTATAGCCTGAGCATTGGTTGCTCACTGAACAACTTCTGCAGGAACTCTGATTTGTCCCATATTTCTGGATGTGCTGGATGGGTATAAAGCACTTGCTTGGAAGGAGCCTGATCACTTTCAACAAAAGAGAAGTTTTGGTAACTGGTTGCCTAATTGCCTTGTAAATAAATTATTGAAATCACAAATGCTTTTGTATAAACCTGACTCCTCTTTAAGGATTTTATTATTTTTAATAATAAAGACTATTTTCCACTGCTCTATCAGTAGCCTTCAAGTTGGAATATGTTCACTGATCTCCTACGGCAGCTTTTGTTTCCATCTGGCTTTACTTAGGGCTAGTACTGCACAGTCCAGTGATGCACTTGTACACACCAAGTGGTCCCAGTGGTCAGCCATGAGCACCCCAAGGGCTGAGGCCAAAGGATGGGAATGGGGAGAGAAACCACAAACCTGATTACTGAGTGCATGTGCTGTGCTAGGAACATACAGGCCACATCTGGCATGTTTCTTCATCCTTTCCTTTTCTTACATGGAATGCATTTTTCTCTGGAAGATGTGCTGTAACCTGTATTTTTTAACCTCGTTTTGTGATGTTTTTTCACGTGTCTTGTCTATAAGGCTTTTTGGCCTACTCCTAAGATACCTGGAATATTATCTTTGCACTCTTTCAAGTGCTGTTCAGGCTTTCTTCGTGGCACTACTAAAGGTCTAACTAGATTCTTGTCTCCTTTTATTAAAACTCAGGAGTAAATTAAGTGACTGGATCAGTAGATGTGCCACACCCATAAAACAAATTGTTCAGACCCTTCTTGCATACAATGTCAGTGTCATTTTTTCAGCAGTAGCTTCTCTGTGAACCAGTGTTTTTTCAGTATATCCATCTGTTATTTCTTTTTCCTCATATGATCTGCACCTGGTAGTTCACCTGTGTGGCTGCAATCCAGCACATCAGCAATAGGTGCTGGATGCAGCTGCATCAAGCTCTGGGGCAGGAGCATGAGCTGCATCCATTAAATTGGCCACTGGATGGAGAACTTTGCCCAACAAAGTCTGATTAGCTGTAAATGTGTGGGCTGGTTAGTTTTAGTGGATGGAGGTGTGGGTAGAAAGGCTCCAGTATGATGAAACTGGTTTGGATTATTGCTGAGCTGTGTGTCCTCACACCTTTAACCTCTTAATGATCAGTGTGTCAATTCTGAGATTGAAAGTTGGGAAGGGTCATCTTAAATATGAGAGGGGAAGGATGAAATTGAAATCAATATTGTAGTCTCTTGATAATAATGTCTCTGCACAAGCATATCAGAATGTCTTTCCTAGGATTCCTTAATGGTATACCTCACTGATGGTCTGAAAAAGTATTTTTCTTTTAAGAAATACTTTTAAATTAAACCCATCCTTTGCAGTCAAGTGACTTTCTGCCCTTGAGATACTACTGGCTGTGTATACCTACACCCAAACGTTACTTGAGCAACAGCCAGCAATGCAGATTTTCCCTCTGAAAAGCAGTGGAATGTTGCTGGCTCTCCCCCCGGGGAGGTGCTTGCTGCGAGCACAATTAAAGGCTGTAAATCTTGCGGGGGCAGTAGTTCAGCCCCGCTGCTGCAGGCGGCACTCGCTGCACTCCTCATCCTCCCACGAGGCAAAGGGGAGTCCTGGGGCCGCAGCCAAACTGCTGCTACGGAACAATTCTGTGCCCGGGGATGTGCACTCATTGTTTCAGAAGAATCAGAGGCATTAATTTCAGCATTCTGGCCATTCTTTAGACTGAACACTTGTGTAATTCTTTGTACAAATGGTACAACAAGTGTTAGCTAAAGCAGCTCGGCCTCTCCAGGAAAGGGTTTGAAACTAGTTTGGACTGAGCCTTTTTCTTCCTAATTTTCACGACTGTTCTTTCTAAGTGGTCCTGTTTTGGCTCTTTGCAGAAGTGTTTTAGGCTCCTCCACCTTGAAATAGCCACAGAATTGGCTGCTGTCATTTAACACTGTACAAACAACAACAGCAAAGGACTGCAGAATCACTGGAGCAGGAGCTAAACAGATGTGACACCACTTATTTTGTATTTTCCACTTATTTTCTGACAATGTCACATGCTCTAAATCGGTTGGAATCCTAAACAAATTAAGGGCTCTTTCTATTCAGGTTGTGTGTCTTTTTTTCCCCTGTGGAATTAATAATGTTCTCCCTACTGTAGCTTCTATAAATGTGGATTTAGTTTTGCTTTGTCTGAACTTGTGCAGTACTTATTGCCTATTTATTCATCTTTTAGGCCAGAATTTCTTCTTGACCAGTTGTTAACATTCCTGTGTGGTAAGGTGCTTTTTTGGGGGAAGGGATTTTTTTTTTTCTTCCTCCAAAAACTGAAAGCAGTTTTGAATTGAGCCAGGTGGGTGAGAGCCTGGGAGGAAGGGGGAGCCCAGAAATGGAAGTATTTGTCCCTTGCAAAACTCCTGGTTGTTTAAGAAGAGATTGGCAAAGTTTTTAGGCTGGGTTTGCCCTGCAGCTTGTCCTGCCTGGGTGCTGGTGTGTCTGGGGGAGCTGTGGCCACATTCTCCTCTGTGCCAGACCCTGACCACCAGCTCGGGAGGGCTGAGTCAAGGCATTTTTTGCTGTAATTCCTGTGCTCCCTGCAAAATGGGAGCTCCGGGGTCGAGGTGAGGCAGGATCCCTCCTGCCCGGGGTGCTCTGGGGTGGAGCTGCAGCTCTGGAAATCACCGAGGTTCGTTTGTCCCCTCCCCACACCCCAAATCCTCCACTCTTTGTTCACACGAGCTGCAAACGGAGCTGAGCCTGTGCTCATCAACAGCAAAGCAGCTCATGACCCCAGCAGATGTTTCTGCATTTTAGGCTAATGAGAACTTATTGGATTACTGCAGTCTTCCCTGCCTCGGAGTAAATACCACTTTGTTGGAGATCCGGAAATTCATACTGAATATGATAAACAAACTGCTGGCTGGGATGGGAGTGCCAGGACATGAAAAGAGTTCCAGAGCGGCAGAAGATCTAACAGCTCTGAAATGCACCACTGAGCCACACCAATTAAGAGCATTTCCAGTGATTATGTGAGCATTCCTGTTCAACTCACAGAAATTATTTTAGGTTGTTTCTTCCGCTGCATTTTTGTGTGGTCTGTACAGCCAGCACGAGGTTTGCAGAGTGGGCTCAAATGCCTCCATCAGGTTCTTTTAAAATATTTCTGTGATTATGTATATGCAAAAACTGAGTTTCCTGCCAGTTCAAGGTCTTAAATTTTCTGTGTTATCATTGCCCCTTCAGATATAACTAATTTAATTTTTTAATTTATATGGACAATGTATGTTTGGAGGTGGCCTGTAGGATATATAAAAACTTAATTCCTTTGTTTAATATCTCTTGCATATGGGAGGTGGCTCTACTGTTCAGTCAGACTATGGACAAATTGTATTTCACCAGTCATGTAGGCACTGAGAAGAGAATTGGGAAATTATTTCTGACTGAACATCTGAATGACAGCCTCTAAATCATTCAAAATCCTCCATTTGAATGCTTTCCTAGTACTATTTCAGTCACTTTGTCAGGAATTAAAATCTTACATGACTGTGAAAGATCAGACTCTCCTGTTCTGTAGATGGATAATAATCATTTTTGACAGAGCTATTTAATAATTATGTTCTCAATATCATTATCCTGTTATATGCTACTTAGATTATAGTCTTAGTTGAAAAGTGCTCTTTAATTATCCTTTCCTTATAATTTCTTGAGATATTTGTATTCCTGGGGGGCAGGATCAGTCTGGTTTCTGCCACTCTGTCTGGACTGATGTAGTCTCTGTTAAACCATTTTCCTCAGTGCTGGTGAGGTGCAGGAGTGTGGCAAAGGCTGGGACTCTTACTTTGCAGTTATCAGTTTCTGCTTTTGCTATCTCTGTTTGGCTGTCACAGAAACACAAAGGGAGAAAAAACTCAGAGTTGAAGAATAGGTGTGGCTTTTTGACCATGAATATAATGCTGTAAAAATTAACTAAGGCCTTGTTCTTGTCTGGTGATGTGTAATGACTGAGATGAGTGTTTTTTCATTGGGAAAGGGGGAAAATTATTCTGGAAGTTGATGAATTTTTTATTTTTCACCCACCTTCTACTGAAATCTAGTGTGTACAGGACTTAACACAAAACTCAATGATTAATAGCCTTGGGTTTAGTACAGTATCTTTTATGTGCACAATTTACATGTATTAAAATCTTTAAACCAATGAGAAGTACATTTTATACCTTTGGATCTGATCACCTGAGTGACAAATTAATGACACCACTCATGCTGAGGCAGTTAGCAAGGGCTAATTATTGGTGGCATGGTCCTACCACTTGTTTCCTGTGAGTTGTCTTACTGATTTCAATCTGGCAATTGAGGTGGGTGGAAAAAGCAGAAGGATTCCCAGCTGTGAGTGGCAGTACCTGGAAATTATTATTTTTTTTGCCTGACAAATCCCTGTCTGACAATTTTCACGTGGCACAGTTTGTTTTTTTTTATGAGGTATTTGGGACATGGGGGAGGATTCCTTCTCCTGCAGAGTGATGATGAGGCCGTACAAGTGATCAGGGTGTGAATTAGATCCAGTCAGAACAATACAGATGTATTCACACCTTGTTCTCTAAACCCCTGTCCCTCCCTCACCTTTCTGCCACCAGCACGGCCAACACCAATCCCCCACTTGCTCTCAAGTGCCTGAGATTCCTAAGACTTTATGAGGAGCAGAATTACGTTTTCTGTAAACGAAATAAAAATCTGAGCTATGCACAGTGCAAGCGGGTGGGTGAATATGGCCCATAGATCTGACTGATGAATAGTTTTTATACATGAGCAGTTCTTACAGAACTTCCTTTTAACTCCTAACCATTACCAGATGTGGGTTGCAGGCGGCTGCTGGAATTCCAACACCTGTTGCATCACACTGAATGGGATTCATTTTGGCAAGCACAGAAAATTCCATTTCAGTAAGTAAATAGTTTGAAATTATATCTAAAGCCTCCTTTTTTTTTTTTTTTACCAAGTTGATTCCAGCCTTATTTACAGGATTGCACATACCTTCATAATTAGAAGATGTTTTGCAGTCTTCAGAGGCTGTAATTGCCTGAGATTTCTTGTAGTCAGTAAACATCAAATGGAAAATCTTCATTTTAGGAGAAATCTCTCCTTTAAAAGAATGAGCAATTCAAAAGGGCTGTATTCCACATAAGGGTGATTTCTATCTGAGCTTTTTGAGATGTAGAAATACACATTTGTGGCTTATTCTGAAGATGATGGAGCTCCATTTTAGAACTGCACTTTGCTGCATTCATCAATCCATTGCTGAATCCTGTTGCTTGTTCCAAGTCCTTACCCAGAGCTTTTTCAAAGCTCTTTCCTGTGGTTGACAGCATGGGTGTTTAGTGGCATTTTGTGGTTTTTTTGGTACATTCCCCATAGATCTCATGTACGAGTCTGTAATGAACCATTTGTGGTTTGCTCTAGAAAACTATGCATTGAGTGTAGAGGTAATTAATGAATTCATATTTTTGAAAGCATGATGCTGTTTCAGACCAAACATACCTGATCTCTGCCATACCATGGGAACAGCAAAGGTGCTTAATTTTCATTTTGCCTCCTTTAATCTTTAAACAAAGGGTCCCAGCATCCCCTGAAGTGTCACCCTGAGGAGAGGCTGGATCGGTTCAGCTTCTCTGCAGACAGGGAAGCACTGAGGCAGGCAGGGCTCTGTGTTTGTAGCTGAGCATAGGAAGAAACTGGAAAACAATTTGGCATTACCAAATTTTTTTTTGCCTGTTTCAGTTTGTCTCCAAAAAAACCCCAAAGAAGCAAGCAAACAAACAAAACCTAAACCATTCCACTTTAATGTACTTTCTGGTAAGTTCCTTCTCATAGTTCCTAGCTCATCATTTCCTTTGGGAGTGACCCCTGTCCTTCTAGAGTCTCATCTTGTCTAATTTGTCAAAAAGTGTTTGTTCTTTTTCTAGGTTTGTTCTGCCTCTCCACAAAATTGAGACAGTGCTAGTTTAGGGTAGATTTAAGTAGAAAAATGTAGCCACATCTCACAGTGTTACCCATTATTAAAGATAATCTGAATTTATCAAAAAGCTACTGAGTTAGTGACTTTTCTTTTGAGAGAAGACATCAAAATGAGCGTCAGTTTCACACAAGATAAAAATCTAAGCACTATTTGTGTGTGTAAGCCAGGTGTATTGGGGGAAAACATGATTCCAACTACCTACATTGAGGGTTTTCATTTTTTGCTGGGGCAACAATGAAGAATTCCCCTCTGAAGCCTTGGTATGCCTGGGTTTTTTCTGCAGCAGAGATCGGAGGAGTCATTCCTTGATACCTCTAGCCAGTGGGAGATGGCATTTGTTCTGTCACCTCGGCTCTCCGCTGTCGCCTTGGGTTTGCTTTTCCCGGTTTGTGTGAGCTCTGCTCTTGGGCTGCAGCTCTTCCTCAGGCTGATGCAGGGAGAGCTCCCTCTCCTGCCCCAAGCCCCTGGGACCGCGGGACAGAGGGATGGAGCGGGACAGATTAGGGCCTAGGGAGCGAGGAGGATGGAGGAGGATCAGTGCTGGCACTGCATTTTGGGTTGGAGAGCAGTTCCCGGGCAGCGCTCCGTGGAGTCCCTGAGCGCAGAGGGGCCGGACCGTGCCGGGGGTGCCGTGCCCCGCTCCTGTTCCATGGGACTTTGGCGTTCGCAGCTCTCCCGTCTGTGGGGCTCAGGAGGAAGGCGAGGAGCTCCAGCAGCGCTCCCGGAGCTGCTGGGGCTCGGCAGCCCTGGGGAAGGCGAGCAGAGCCGGGCGGAGATGAGGAGCCGGCGGGGCCGGGCTCAGCGCACCTGGGGCCGGGCGGGGCGCGGCCCCTTCCCCTCGTCCCCTCCCCGGTGCGCGCTGTCAGGAGCGGGCGGGGAGCCGCAGACAAAGAGCCGGGGCCGGAGCCG
>VXAX01006850.1:276584-292872 GCA_013399835.1 Leptocoma aspasia
GAACAAAAGGCTCCTGCTGGCCGCGCACAGCGCCGTGGCCCGGGCTCCCCGGCACCATGTCCGGCTGCGAGCCCCGCCGCGCCCGGGCGCTGCTGCTGCTGCTCGCCCTGGGCAGCCTGAGCGCTGCCCAGCCCCGCCAGCGCCAGTGAGTACCGGGGAGCCCGCGGCAGCATCCCTGGGCAGGGCGGCGGGGGAGAAGCGGCTCTGCTCGGCCACGGCTCCGGGGGGGCTTCACCGGCCGCGGAACAAAGCCCGCGGGGGTCGCGGACGGAGCGCGGCGGTGCCGAAGTGCGGGGAAAAGGGGAAAGGGAAAGGGAGGAGAAAGCTCCCATGCCATTGCCATACCTGCCTCCAGCTGCTCCGGAGAGCGGCCGCGGAGCTTTTATCTGCCGGCAATTATTTGAGGAATCCGGCTGCTGCGGTGCTGGGGGTGGTTGAAGGGAGCGTTGGGCGCTCCTGAGCAGCGTGTGAAGATTTTTTTGGGTTTTTGGTTTTTTGGTTTTTTTTTTTTTTCTGGGTTTTTTTTTTTTTTTTTTGTGGGGAAGATCAGCCGCGGAGAAAGTGCGGGGAAAGTTCTCTGACTTTTAGAAATTGAATCCTCAGCTCTTTTCCAGTATGTTTAGGTTAATTTCGATTAAGGTTTGCTTTGTTCTTTATCCCTGGTTTATTATAGCCCGTCAGCATCGTGAATAGCTGCATTAACTGAGTGCCATGGACAGCTTATTCTCACTTGCTTACTAGAAAATATTTCACGTCCTGCCAAGTTTTGGTATAACCTGACAGAGCTGTTAGTTAAATGTGCTTAAAGGATCTGTCCAGTCCCTGTCAAGTTAACTCTATGATTGCCAAATTAAATATTTAATTTTCAAATGCCACTTATTAAGTGATTTAAATAGTTGTATCAAGGGACCGATCCTTCAGAGTTTCAGCAAGTCAGAACAATGTGAGTACATGTGCTTCACATATGGCACTGCAGTGCTGGGCTTGTGACAGTTTAAATCTGGTAATTTCATCCTGAATGCAGCTGGTACTCTTTCTCCCTCTGCAGCTAAATCAGCTATCTCTCTTACCAAGGATTTGCAGGCTCGGTAGTAACTTTTTATTGTTATTTATTACCATTCTGATGAATTTTCAAACCTGGCAGCCATAAGGTTTTGAATCTGCAAGTACCCCGTGCAATTTAACTTAAATGCCACAGAGTTCTGAACTTCCTTTGGGGATAATGGGATCTCCATGGCAATGAGGCCTGCTGAGAGAAGAACATGGGCTTGGAATTTGATAAAAGATTACTTGGGGGCTGTAAAACACCATCATCCCCATCCCAAAGTGATAATTAATCATGAGCTAAAGCAACCTGGCTCATGGGACTGTAGAAAGTCATGGGCTGAGAAATTTGGCTTGAAAAGGCATCTGAGGAATTGCCTCGTGTTTAAAAAAAATCCTTTTGGGTAGGGAAAAAACCCCAGAAAGGTGTGTCATGAAGAGAATATAAATGTGTTGCTTCCAGCCCAGTGCATCAAAGAGCTCAGAGCCTGCAATGGTTTTTTTTAGCTGACAAGTTCATGGCACGGTGCCATTGACAGAGGAGTGGTGCAGACTCCATTCAGAAACTCTCGCCTTGCAGCATCTATGGGAGGTCGTTTTGGATGGCTTTAAAGCTCTCTGTGTGCCTCCTAAAATAATGCCTTTTGTAAACTTGCAGGATCTAATTGTCTGAACAAGAATGTGGTAGTAGAGCTGGGAATTCGAGCCCAGTTTTGTGGCTGCAGTTTCTGGGCTGCTTCTGTATAAGCTGAAAGTTCAGGTGTGTTACATGCATTGAGTCTGACATTTAGAAAGCTCCAAAAATCAGCTCTGAGTCCCTTCACTTCTTCTGTATGAAGCTGAGCTATGAGAATGGAGCCATATGATTGATTCAAAAATACCTAAATTCTTTCAAATAAAGCTCTATGAGAGGTTAAGGTACCTTCTTATTTTTTCATGAACTTTAGCTCTTTTATGATTAGCTGGCTGTACATTTAGTTACATGTAATAGATAAATGAATGTATTTATTATTATAGATGCAATAAACATTGATAGATCACTGGTTTTATTTAAATCCTAAGGATTTGTAAGCCATTTGTAGCCTTTTAGGCTCTATTTGTTCATTTATACACATTAAATACAGGCTTAGACTGCTGGTGACAACAAATGTGACCCTGCAGGGGCAAATACACAAATACACAGAGTATTTACTAGTATTTATTTAGTAAATACACAAATACACAGAGTAAGGTTTAGTAAATACAGAAATACAGAGAGCATTTCTTCTTTTCCTTTTGCTACACAAAAAGTGTCTCACAAATGAAGGTAACACTCCTGTGGCTGACTTACCACTTCCAATTGTGCTCCTCAGGGGTTATTTGATTGCAGCACCTTCTGTTTTCCGCTCTGGGGTGGAGGAAGCCATAAGTGTGACCATCTTCAACTCTGCCAAGGAGACCACGGTGCAGATCCAGCTGGTGGTCAAGGGAGAGACGGTGTCACGGAGCCAGGGAACAGTCCTGGGTGAGCTCCTGCACTTCTGGACTTGATTCATGAGTTGAGGTCCTGTGGGAGCATGTTAATATCTCCTAAAGAAGTGCTTTAGGTGATAATGGAATCAAACTAATTGGTTTGCCGCTGCTGCACCTTCTCAGTTGCTGGTGCTGATGTGGTTTTGATGTGTGTGATCTCAAACTTTGGAACACCAAGACATACAGAGACCCAATATAACTGATACTCTAGAGTTTTATAGTGATTATACTTCCTTTTGATGCCTGAATATTTATCAGTGGGGGGCTATATAAGGAATAAGATAAGTTTATTTTAAAGAAAAATAAAATATCTACATCATCATCAATTTCTTCTCTCCAAAATGAGTGCTGGGAACACAATCTCCCCATCTTCAGGGCTGGGTGCTGCTGAGAGAAGTGGTAATGCTTGTGTAGTTGGATAAGTCTTTAAAATCCAAGCCAGACACCTCTGTCCTGTGAGCAAAAGCAATGTGATTTGATAACAACTTAACACTGAGTGAATTTACTCTGGTGAAAGTGAAGTCCAGTAGCCCTGTGGTACCACTGTCAGTAGTGGTGGAAGTGTAGTGTAGCCAAGGCAATCAGGCTCTTTAACCCTCATGTTTTAACCCTTCTGTATGTTAAAACTGGGAGTTTTATGAAAGCCATTCCCTTTCTTGGAACAGATTGTCCCTGGTTGTGTCCTCCCCTTGATGTCTTTGAAAGTGGCTGACAATTGCAAAGCAATTCAAAGGGAGTGATGCTGACACATGTGGACAGCAAATGCTCAAGAGAACTCCTAGGTATGGCTGTATCCAGCAATCCAAACAGATCCCATCAGTGTTTGTTTTGAGAGTTGTTTAAGTCCCAAAAGAGGCCAGCTCCTTTTTACAGCAAAACACTTTTGTAGTCAGAGGCTGCCCAGTGCTGGAACCTCAGCCTTGGGGGTGCTCTCCAATCACACAGCACTTTGCAGTTTACACTGGGCAAAAGTTGGAAATAAATGTGGACCAGGTTTATTTTGGAGAACTCTACTGGGCCTGACTTAGCCTGCAGATTGTTTTACACAGTGCAGGAAAATTACTCCAGGTGAAATCATAGCAAAGGGATACTGCAGGGAGCAGCTCTCTGGTGTGGGGTCTTCCTTCACTCAGCTGCAAATATCTGAAATCTTAGTGCTTTACCTGGAGAATAACCCTTGCTCTCTCTCTCTCATATTTTAGATAAAGGAACAATTAAGCTGAAGGTGAGTATCAATTATTTTAAGATGTTTTTGGTGAACGTATAAGGGACTTTCCCTCAGCAGCATCAAGCATTGCTCTCTGGCACAAATAAATGTCACATTCTGGGGCACACACTGAGGAGGACACAGCATTCCCCAGAGGAGAAGTGGAGAGTGAAAACAGCAAAGCTCAACCCATCACAGCTCACCTGCCAGGCCTTTACACCAGTAAAGAAAATCAGTGGCCACATAAATTTCTGTGTTGGGGTTATTTTATAACAGTGGCAGTACAGAATTCTCTGTGGGGGTTATGACTTCAAATGTTGGCAAAATGGAGCTGGACTAGGAGAACAAGCCCTTAAAAGTGTTGGGTTTCTTAACTTAGGGCTTAATTTGGACTTAACATCTTTGGGACATTAAAGGGGGGTGGTGGAACAAATTATTCAGTTCTGTGTGTTTGGAATGCTATCAGATTTTTTACTTTGTCACTTTTAATCTGAAGTAATTTTAAAGTACTTATTTATTGCCGTGGTTTGTGTATTGATAAAGGACTCTTGACAATAATTTTATAAAGTTAAATATGATTTATTAAAATAACTCTATAGTTTAAAAGTATTCGAGCTATAATGAACTCAAATGTTTTTTCTTCAATACTCTATACAAGAATATAAAAATATTTACAATATTAAAGAAATAACAGTTTTTCACTTCTTTCTCTCACTATTTAAAAACAAATAAAAAAATTTAAAATTTCTTTAAAACACAAACTAAAAATTTTGTTTACAAAAACTTATACAAAATAAAAAAACAATTAAAAATACTCTCCCATAAAAAAATTTCCTACAAACTTACACACAAAAAAACTTATAATATATTCTTACAACACTTATTTCTCTGAGCAACTGTAAGAATATGGTTGAACATGTACATGCATGCACTTTTTGTTTTGGGGGCTTTTTTGTGTTGGTCATTGGGGCTTTTCCCTCTGTTGGCAGAGCTGTGGTTTGGTTTCCCCACGTAACACCCCTTCTCTACTGGAAGCTGCATATGTATCTCATGGACCAACCATCACTTTGCTTGAGTGATAAAGGGCAGAAGAGAATTTCCTGCCATGCTTTCAGCATGAGTTTACCTCCTTTGAAGTTTATATATTGTAGAAAATGTAATATGCCCTTAATTTTCTTTTCACTACTAACACAGATTTGCACCAAAACGCAGCGGGTGGCTCTTCCTGCTCACTTCAGTATCAACTGCATTCCTCAAAAGGTTTTTCTGTGTGTTCCTCACCTCCTGGTGTGTTTTTTAGGTGCCTTCAGGGCTTCGTGGACAAGCCCACCTGAAGGTTTGGGGCAACAGGCACCTGGCAGAGGAAGGGTACATTTTCCACAACTACACCACGGTCACCATCGACAGCAAGGGCTCCTCAGTGTTCATCCAGACTGACAAACCTGTCTACAAACCCAAGCAGAAAGGTAAAGTCATCTTGGACAATTTGCCAGATGCTAGGGCTGCTTTCAAGGGTAGTTTTAGGATGAGCTCTTCTGTTCAGTCTCAGCTCTGGTGACTGATAAATTCCCTCTGTTCCTTTTTTAGTGCTGATAAATCTCTTCATGGTGACTTCTGACCTGAGGCCAGTCAACGACAGGGTAAAGAAAACTGTTTTCTTTCACACTGTGCCATGTGATGGAATACTTGGTAGCCTGCATTTTATTCAAATGAACACTTATGCAGAAACAGAACTGGATTTTTAACCTGTTTAGGCATAGCTTGTGATAGCTTGTTTTATTTGTCATTTAGCTTTTTGCACTTGGTCATATTCCTATTGGAGGAGAATACAAACTTTTGGAGTGCTGGCAGCTTTGCCAGAGCAGAGACAAGAATTTTTCAGAGACTTGCACCTTATTTAGGCAGTGCACAGATATGTAAATTATCACTTGTCCAGTTAGGTGTCTGAATTAAATGTGTATTTCTCAATCTACTCTTAGCAAAGAAGAGATGTTCAAATTCTGTCACTTTGGGTCTCAGACCTTGCTTATGTTGACTCAACACTTCATCACAAAAAGCAGAAAAGTTGTTTCACAAAGCCTTTTATTTTTCTTTTTTCTTTCAGATTGAAGCTTATGTGGTGGTGAGTATCTGTGTGCCCATCTAGCACGTGTCCTTTAGAGGTACAAGGTTTGTAAAGGAACCTTAAGGAACAAATTTGTGCTTTTCCTGTCCATTATGGCCATTCCCACCCCTAACCTATGCAATTCTCTATCCCTGTGTCTTTATCTCTGTGCCCTTGGTTTTTTTGCTGTCACCAGCAAATATCCTTGTTTTTTACTTCAGTTTCAGAAATCCATTTCCATTTTGCAGCCTGAGAAGAATTGGTTTGATTCACTGGGATTTAGAACTGTGACATCCCCACTCCCTCTCCCCCCTTTTCAATGCCCACCCACTCCTATCCTTCATGTGCTGGGCTGACAGCAGGGCCACCCTCATCTCTGCACCCAGACAGAGATAGTGGACACTAGAAATTCAAAAAGGAAAGGGTTCTCCTGCCTTCTTCCTTACAAGGTGAATGAGAGGTTCCTTCTGTGTTTAGTCTTTTTTTTTTTTTCTTTTTTTTGAAGCACATGTTTACCTGTCAGAAAGCAGAAGGTTTCACTCTTGTTGAAGATTTAATGCTGACAAAACCAGCAGGGTTCATTTCATTTGAGTTTGGCATCTAAAATTTGTCTTACTGGTTGTACAGCTCCCTTTAGGAATGAGGTGTCTTCAGAGGTCACTTCATCCCATCCAGGACTGGTGTCTTAAGACAGGGGACAGAGCTGCTGCTTGACAGCATTTACTTGTGTGCATTGCTTACAGGAGCAGAGCTCTTAAATAATTCCAGAAAGCAAATACCCCTGGTGTAAGGTATTTTTTGGGATATTTCTGACAGGTGTTGGTTACATTTGAGCTGTTAGTGAGGTGTGTTTGTTACAAAAGGCAGTTCTTTGTTGCAAACTGAGTTAAATGTGTGAGTGAGACTCATTTTCACTGCAATGTTTCTCATCCCTAAACCTCCCTGCAGGATCCTCGGGGGTCTCGGATGATCGAATGGAATAACTTGAAGCCATTTTGTTGTGGTAAGTTCCAGATTATTTATTTTTTTCCTCTGTGTACTGTGATTTGCCTTTGCTTCTGCTTCCACTGAGTTGTGTTCAGTAAGGCTTGGCAAGGGCTGGAGTGTGACAGAGTTCACAGAGTGTTTTTTCCTTTTTCAGGCATTGTCAATATGACTTTTCCTCTGTCTGATCAGCCAGTGTTTGGGGAATGGCTCATCTTTGCTGAGATGCAGGGGCACACTTACAACAAATCCTTTGAGGTGCAGAAATACGGTGAGTTGACCCAAACCCAGGTGCATTTGGAGGAACAGAACACTGTGAAATGCTTTCACTTGAGATGAAACACCTGAAATAGTGCATTTAAAATGTCATGAGGAAAAAATTCCTTAGAGCCATGCATTTCAGGGATGCAGACACTGCTAACTGGGAGCTTTGCTAAGGTAACCTTGCCAAGGTGGTTTTGGTTTGGTGCTGTTGTTGATTGACCCTCTACTGGGTGTTACCCTGATAAATCAGTCCTGTCAGAGCTGTGGGGACTTTGGCTATAACCTGGGCAATGAGATCTGTGTCACTCCAGCGCACAACAGGAAACGTAGAGACACAGCTGAGTGAAGGCAAAGAAGAAGAAACTTTATTTTGGTTTTTACATTATATAGAGTTTAGGGAATGACCATTGATTGGAAGGTGAACTTACATCCTCTCCAACCACACTGGTCAATGACAAAGTCCATTAAATCTTTCTTCTCCCAGGAGAAAGAATGAAAAACAAAAAGACAGTTAGAAAAACATGTGCGTGTTTACAAAAGCAGCGTGAAAAACTCCATCACAAGAATGGAAACATCAGAAGGCTGAAAAATGAGAGTGACAGATCTGCTTGAAAAGATTCTGCTCTATTTCTTTTCACTGTAGTGTTGCCAAAATTTGAGTTGCTGATCGACCCCCCTCGCTACATCCGTGACCTTTCACTGTGTGAGAAAGGAACTGTCCATGCCAGGTAGGAACAGGTCCCAAGCCAAGTTTCATTGCTGTGGGCTGTAGTGCAGTCACTGGAGCTTGGATCCCACCTGCTGCAGACTTTTCAGGTGATTTCTAATCATCGTCAAATCATCAGAAGCTTTCTGATGTAAAAGCCTTCAAAAACGTGGTAAAAATGCCAGTCTGGAAAACTTCCTGTGGTGCTGTTTTCTAGATGTGCAGGTAATGTGGTAATTGTCTTTATAACCAGAAGAACAGAGCCCAGCTGGAATTTATTAATCATCTTCTTTGTGTTTCAGATACACATTTGGAAAACCAGTGACAGGGAAGTTAATTGTCAATATGACTATAAATGGGGTTGGGTACTACAGACATGAAGTGGGACACCCTGTCCTCAAGACCACCCAGGTGAGGGAGACCATGGACTCACCTGTGATAAAATGCCTGATCTGTCTTCTTTAATATTTATCCCACAGCTCTGCTTCGGTGCTGATGGGAGATCAGAAGATGAAGGAGTAAATATTATAACTGGGGCCAGCATAATAAAAGTATTGATTATTTTTACATGGTATGCTTATGATTTTAGATATCAGGAAAAGGCTCTTTCCCCTTGCTGGGCACTGCCCAGGCTCCCCAGGGAATGGTCCTGGCCCCAAGGCTGCCAGAACTCCAGGAGTCTTTGGACACCCTGATCCTCAGGGGTCCCTTCCAGCTCAGGATATTCTGGGATTTGGTGGGATGAGAATTTGTTGGCATAGTTTGAATCTGTTTTAAGAGCATGTGGGGCTGACGAAAGCAGGAGCCTGAGATGACAGAGTTAGTCCAGACCAGGGGTAAGGGAGGAAAACGAAACTCCCTTCCTTCCTTTCTTCCTTCACCCACTCCCCAATTAATCCCCTCCAATCCTAATCCTTCCAAAACACTGCTGCAAACTCCCATCAGGTGCCTGTGCTTTAGGTTTGGCTTCTGGGCCCTGTCTGGGTGTGAAATGCATCTTCCCTTTGTGCTCCCCACACCCCCCAGATCGATGGCTCTGCCACCTTCGATGTGTGTGTCAAGGACATGATGCCAGCCGATGTCCCCGAGCACTTCCGAGGCACAGTCAACATCTGGGCCACAGTCATCAGCTCTGATGGCAGCAAGCAGGTGACCTTTGATGACTCCACACCTGTCCAGAAACAGCTGATTGATATCAAGTACTCCAAGGACACCAGAAAACAATTCAAACCTGGGCTGCCCTACAAAGGCAAGGTGAGATGAAAAGTCGAGCCATGGACATGTGGCTGATTTAAGTTGCACTGATTTGATCCCAGTGATTTTCCCCACCTGTCATTGCCTGGAATTGCTGATAATTTAAAGCAAATTGATCTATAAATGCCCCACTGTGCAGGTAGAAGTCACTTACCCTGATGGAAGTCCAGCTGACAGAGTCACCATCCGAATTAAAGCTGAGCTCACACCAAAGGACAATGTTTATACAAGTGAACTGGTCTCAAGGAATGGCCTGGTGGAGTTTGAAATCCCCTCCATCCCCACAGCTGCCCAATATGTCTGGCTGGAGGTGAGTAAAAGCTCCTTATAGGATTAACAGGCTTTAACGTAACTAATCTTGTCAAACCTGCACTTTATAAATCAGTGCTACAAACAGGAAATCAGTGCCTTTTAGCTCCAGTTTCTGGATTTCAACACAGCAAACACTGGCTTGTCTCCTGCTGCCAAGAGAACTGATGTTGATAACCACCATGAAAATATGCTTCTCCAAATACAGCTTAACATGGTAGTAGGGGTCCAATATTTGGGGAGTGAAGATGGCAAGAGATGAAAGGTGAAAGATATAAAATGGGAGAAGAGAGCAGAGATTAAGAAAGAACAAAATGAGCTTTTTATGCATAACATTCAGATGTAACTTTTTTTTTTTTTTAAGACCAAAGTGACAGCAATTGATGGGAAACCCTCTGGGGATCAATATCTGCCCAACTACTTGTCCATCAGCAGCTGGTACTCACCTAGCAAGTGTCACATCCAGCTTCAGGCACCAGATAAACCTTTCCAGGTATGTTGGCTTCACACTGCATCATGGAAACCACTGCATTGCTTGGCTTAAAGTACTTTGTTCTAATTAAATATTCCTGGACATTCCTGATTCTGGCATCCTGAAGTGTTACTGTTTCCACCACTAAGGATGAAGGAGCTGCACTTGAGCCACCAAATAATTGTTGAATGTGGGCTACACAAGGTGCTAAGCAAAACTCCCTTGGTGCTCTGTGCAGTGCCCCATATCCAAGAACCCTTTCTGTTCAGAGAGAGGGTGGGTGTAGGTGTGGAAATCCCTTCGTTTTTTCATGTTTGAATGTGTGTTCTGTGCACCTCCAGTAACGCTCAGACGTGGATTGCTTGCTGAAAATGATTGGAAGTGATTTTAGTGGGAGTGGCTGAGTTACTAAAGACCAAAATTAAGGCTGCGTAGCCTCACTGGAACTTCCAGTTTAAATCTTAACTGGATCTGTACAATCTTATTGAACTGTGAACATGATTGCCTTGTCTTCTTCAGTGGTTTTTATAGGAGACTCTCTAAAAATGTAGTCCTGCCCTATAACAGTTGTTGTGATTTCTCTCCTAGAGAAAAGATCTGATTTAACCATGATTCCTGTAATATAGTATTTTCTGAGAGTTGTTCAGGGTTTCTTCTTACCCAAGAAAATGTTCTGAAGGTCTGCATATTGCTCAGTGGAAAAAAAAATGGGTTTTGGCAAAAAACACACTGAGATTTGTTATCAGCAGGTCCTTCAGGTTGGTTTCAGACTCTTTGTATCCAAATAAGAGCATTTTTTTATCACTGCATTTCATGGAAGTTTAATGGCTAATTAATCTTTTACAAGTTTCCTGAGGTATGGAAAGGGGATTATACACTGCTAATCTGAACACCATGTTCTTATTATAACCTGATTAGAACTAATTCTTCTGTGGGAAAGCTTGGAGCTGGATGACCAGCTGATGTGGGAACTGTTTCCACGTATTGCCAGCTCTTACTGGGTGTTCCAATTAGCTACATTCATTTTTTAATGAATTGTTTCATCATTTGCACTGGGGAATTCTTAATACTTCAAATATTTGATGTCACGAGGCACCTCTTGGACTCTGTGGCATTCTCACTGTATTTAACCATCAGCAGCTCCTTGTATTCCAGTTCTGCCCTTTTGGTTTGTGCCATGTGTGCATCCTGCAGGGATGAAGCTGTGTTTGGAGCTGAAGAAAGAGAGGTTTTTCAAAACATTTCTTTGGGATTTTCTGTCAGGCCTGAAGGGTTTTATTTGGGAGCTGCTCTGCTTTGAATGGCAGGAGGGGAAGGTGCTGAAGAAATCCTACTGAACACAAGTGTCAGCCACTCCTCAGACCCCAGAAGGAAGAAGTTTGTGTTCCTAGGAAAGTCTGCTGCTCCACAGAGTGATTATTACTCAGCCAGACATGACCAGGACTAATCCCATGACTGTTGTCTGTTTGTTGGGAATTTGGGGGATTTTCTCTTGGTGGTGTTCAGTGCTCAGTGAGCCCCTCTGGGTGCAGAGTGTCAGTGCCCAGGTGTGCTGCTCTGGAGCCTATTGCAGGCATCAGATGAGTTACCAAAAGACAAGAAAAGAAGATTTCTTCTCACTTATTTGTGTGTTTGACTCTTCCCTGAGTACCTAATTTAGAAGCTGCTATCAAGACTTTGTGTAATTTGAAAGCATTTTCCCTGGGGTCTCTTCCCAGTCATTTCATGGTTATGTTTGAACTGGTATTTGCCACATGAATGTAATCACAATTAAACTGCAAAGACTATCAAACACACATCTCTTTCCACCCCCAACCCCACTCTTTCCTTTTTTGGGCTGGGCTACTGAAGGGGTGTCTAAAATTCAACCAATTCTGACAGCTGCTCTGTGCCAAAAGGCTTAACTTTCAGGATTCCAGAGATTCCTTTATTGTTCCATTAATGCATACAACCCCAGCTCGTTCTCCTGTAGATTTACAGCGAGTGGAGAGCTGAACACAGGCCCCTTTTTATTGTGGAAAAGGTCCCTGAGAACAGTGCTAATGTAATAATACACTTTTCAATGCATCCATTTGCTAGGAGAGGGCTCACACCTCCTGTGGCCTGGAACCCAAGCAGGTTTCTGGGCTTTATCACCCAAAAGCTCCTAACAGAGCAGATCTTTGGCTTTTCTGTCCCTGCCTGCAGGTGGGAGAGGAGGCCTGGATTGCAGTGAAGTCCACGTGTCCTTGCAACTTCACTCTCCATTATGAGGTGGCATCACGAGGGAACATTGTCCTGTCGGGGCTGCAGCCCAGCAATGTCACCCAGCAGAGGAGCAAAAGGGCCACCACACCCTTTGAGAAGAACATTGATCTCACACGCTTCTCAGGAACAGGTAGCCAGCACCAGAAATGCAACTCACCCCTATTTTCAGCAAAAAAAAAAAACCTTTCCACAACCTTTTTGTTAATGTGATGCTCCTTAAAGAATATAGACTATTTTGTGTAAGAAAAATAGTGAAATCCATTGCCTTCAGGCATGTAAAAAAATTCTCCAAGAGGGGTAACTCTTGGAAAGTTTTCTTTGGTCTTTCTGCAGTCTTTCTCAGTTGAGAAAACTTTAATATTTGCTTGGAGTGGAGTGGCAGGGAAGTGTAGGGCAGGGCTGGGGCAGTTGGTTAAACTGGTTGAGCTTAAACTGAGAAGAGGATGTCAGATGGGAAGAGAAAATTAAACAGGCTGATAAAGGAGATCCCACAGCCCACAGAGGGAAGGGAAATGAAATGTGGACTCCTGGTTTATACAAGGAGTAACAGAAAGACACAAATCTGGTGGATTTGGGGAGCAGGGGGGTGAAAAATGGTGGGATTGGGAAGATGGATATAACAGCCAAAGGAAAAGTCTGGCTGTCCTGGTAACCTCTTTGGGAGTTGGGGAAAGAGTAACAGGAGCCTCCCTCCAGGTACCCACCAAGCTTCTGGCAATCAGTAATTTAGGATTTGTGATGATTTTCTGCACTTTGAAGGTTTGTTCTGAGCTGTGGCATTTATAGTTTGCTCAGAGGCTTTGTGGTTGCTCTGCCATTGGAAGAGTTCAAGGCCAGGTTGTGTGGGACTTTGGGCAACCTGGTCTGGTGAAAGGCATCCTTGTCCAGAGCAGGGGGCTGGAAGTAGAGGATCTTTAAAGGTCCCTTCAGCCTAAACCATTCTGTGATTCTGTTAAACAGCTCCAGTGATTCTCTGCTCTACAAACTGCATAATCCTTTTTCAAACTTACTCCTTTTCTTTCATCAGCATTCTCCAGCAATAGATAACATTTTCTGTTTATTTTCAACAGCTTGAGAACTTAACTGTGTGTTTCTTTGATTTCATGGCTGGAAAAACACTGACTAGCCCTTCCCTGCCCACCTTCTCCATGCTGCTCGTTAAATTATGAGTGCTAATTACCTTTCACAAAGAGGAGGACAAGGGAAAAGATTCTGAACTCTAATTATGAGTCCTAATTCCCTTTCACAAAGGGAAAAGATTCTGAACTCAAGAGGGTGTGCAACAGGAACAAGGGAAGAATGGAGAGTTCTGTGCCTGTCAGCATCAGGAGGGGGCAGGAAGGGAGTGACTGGGATAAATAAAGCTATTTTTCTCCCCAATTCCTGTTCCAGCACCTCCCAGCACGCCTGCAGCAGAGGTTGAGGTGTGTGTGACCTTCCTGAGGTTCTTGGTTGTTCACTCCATGGCTCCCCTGGGCCGGCTCCTCGTGTACTACGTCAGGGAGAACGGAGAGGGGGTCACAGACAGCCTGCAGTTCACTGTCAGCTCCTCCTTTGAGAACCAGGTAGTGGAGATGAAGGGCTGCTGCCTCGTTACTCTTTGGTTTTTGGGACAACCACGGGTTATTTATTAATTTAACGGGATTTCCCTTCCCAGGTTGCCGTGGCACTCTCGGCCAACGAGACCAGGCCTGGTGACGTTGTGAACATCAAGGTCAGAGCTGCAAAAGGCAGCTGTGTCTGCATGGCCACGGTGGACAAGAGTGTCTACCTGCTCAAGACAGGTTTCCAGCTGACAGCCAGCCAGGTAGAGCGAGCTTCAAGCCCTGATGTCCTCTCCTCGCTCCGGTGCTCCTCACCCGCCTGGAGGAAGCAAGGACAGCAGCCTGTGCCCTTTCCCTGCAGGTGTTCCAGGAGCTTGCAGAGTATGATGTGTCTGATGCCTTTGGAGCTCCCAAGGAGGAAGGGCACTTCTGGTGGCCTGGCATGTCCTCACGCAGGCGCCGCAGATCTTCTGTCTTCCCCTGGCACTGGGACGTCACCAAGGACGCTCGCTTCGCCTTCACAGTAGGAAGGACCAGGCTCCCTCTCCCTGCAGTGTCCCTTTGGTGCTTTCATGGCTGCAGGGAGGATTTTCAGCTCCAGAACCAGCCTCCCTCTCCCTGCAGTATCTCCTTGGTGCTTTCACGGCTGCAGGGGGCTTTTCAGCCCCAGAACCAACCTCCTTTCCCTCTGCAATGTCTCTTTGGTGCTGTCTGGTTCATGGTTCATGTCTGCAGGGGGATTTTCAGCTCCAGAACCAGCCTCCTTTCCCTCTGCAGTGTCCTTTTGGTGCTTTCATGGCTGCAGGGGGATTTCCAGCCCCAGAACCAGCCTCCTTTCCCTCTGCAGTGTCCCTTTGGTGCTTTCATGTCTGCAGGGGGATTTTCAGCTCCATAGGCCAGGGCTTTTCCCCACATCAGAGCTGTTTCTCCAGGGTGGGTAGGATGAAAAGTGATTTTTGAGAACAGAGTACGCTGTTCTAGCAAAGATACTTGAGAAATATGATTTGATTTTGGCCGGTCTTGGGAGGGCCAGTTATCCTGCTGGGTGAAGGAATTCATGCTGCTGCTCTGGAGAATCAGATGGGATCAGAAGGTTCCTCCAGGCATGGTGAGCTTGCAGGTGTCTTCTGCAGCTACTCCAACAGGGAAGGAAGGTGGAATGTGAATCTTTCCTTGTAGTCTTTTGGACTGTCCTTTGGAAATCATTTCAGATTCTTTCCTGCTCTGGTTCTCCCAGCTTCTGTTGCCACCTGCATGAAAGACCTTTATATCCCTGATCAGGTTACTACTTAAATGCTATATATTTATAGTTACTTGGTGTGTTTCCATAGTTAAACCTGGCCATATTTGAAAAATCTGATTTCCTTTGATCTGTGCTGTGCATTTGAATCAAGTTGCAAGTCGAGCATTTAAAACAAGTTGGGTTTTCATATGTACACATGCACTAATTCATTTCTTCATTGCTTTGCATACTAACAGTGCAGCCTTTTAAGCTGAAAAAGAGTCATTTGTAGCTAAGACATGCTGCTATTTCCATGAGATTTTTGCTTTGCTTTTGTTTGAAATGGCTGTTCTCTCATCCATTTGAGAAGTTCTGCTTGTTTGCCTCTTTCTTCCCTCCTACAGTTGTCCAGCAGAGTCCATCCACCCTTTCTGCTCTGCTCCCATCCCTTCTTTGCTTTGCACACCACTGCAGGGTGTAACTTCTGTTCCCTGAGACAAGGAGATGCCACATGAAAGGCTGAGCTGTAAATATTTGATATTCTTTACATCATCTTCTCCTGCTTGCTCCTCTGAAATGCAGACTGGCCTGGAGAACCAGTGTCACAGCTCTGATCTCTGATGTTCTGTCCCTTTTTAATCCACATAACTGCTGATAATGATGATCCTTGCTTCCTACAGATCCCCCATCCCTTCATTCTTTGGCCTTCCTCTAAATTTTAGCTGAACTGTTTGATTATATTGCCTTAAACCCCAGAGGCTCACACATTGCCCCAATGCCTCCATCTCTCAATTACAAGCTCTAAATCCTCATTTTTGCCCGCTGCTGCTTCTCCCCCTGGGGTCTGAGGGGGTTTTTGCTCTGATGCAGCTTTTTTTGTCCCTGCTGAGAGCTGCAAGCTCTTGGGAAAAGGTTCATTTTTGGGGAGGTGGTGTGAATGCAGGGGTGTGCAAGGTGTGCAAGGACTGGGGGTGTGTGCAGAGAACAAAGCTCACTCTCCAGTGCTGCTGGAGCTGCTGTCTCCTGTCAATAAGAGCATTTAGGGGACAGAGCTGGCAGCTCCCTCTGTGCTTGCCCTGTGTGGACACTTTCCATTTTGCTTGGCATCCCTGGCAGGGCAGAGCTGGTGGTGCCTGCTGAGAGAGCTGCCTGCTCACTGCAGCAGAGCACACTGGAAACTTTTAGGAAGGGTAAAAAGCTGTAATGTTGTATTCTAGGGGAAAAATACGTGTAATGATTTTTTTTTTACCTGTCACACTTGCCCAGTAATGCTAGGTACTGATTTAAATGCATTTTCCAAGCAGACAAGAGCTTCCTCATAGAGCCTCTGCCTATGCATCTTCACATTAACAGTCATTTTTATACCAAAAAATGTATTCATTAATAATTAAATAATTATTTATTTAATATTTTAAATAA
>VXAX01006851.1:0-25186 GCA_013399835.1 Leptocoma aspasia
CAAACCTGACATCCCTTAGCCCGCCCGCCGGGGGCTAGCCTGACGGTGGAAGCAGACGGGCGACGTCAGGTTTAGAGCATCCTTAAACCCAAGGCTTTGAATGAGCCTGTAAGCTTGAACTAGTCACTTTGAGTAGCTCACCTCCAACAACATCATTTGAAAACATTGGGATAAATCCAGCAAGGAGAAAGAAGACATAAAAAGGTACATCAGTATCATAAAATGACTCTGTAGAGGGTTCTCTACACTCCCAGAATGGCAGCACTCAAAGCTCAGTGATGACTGAAGGAGGACCACTTTTCTGAGAAACAGAAGTAACGAATGTAGCCACAACCCTTCCCAGATCTGAAGACACAGGTAGGGGAAGAGGCTCTCGCTGATATTCTCTCCCCCACATCTCAATCAACAATAACCTCCTTTCCTGGCTTGTTTTGTGCCCCATCACTGCCTACTTAGGCCTCTGAAAGATGCTTCTGTGCTTGCTGCCACAAAACAAGAGGCATCACAGCAGATTAGACAGGAAGGACATTAAACACTTTTATTTTTAAAAATGCTGTTGTTTGTTGTTAAGGTCCACAAACATTGCTGGAAAAAAGGCAAGTATCTAATGCAGGAGACAAGATGCACAAAAGAGCACAGCTGGCTATACCACATTTTTCTTCCTTTACTGTAAGACGGAAGGTATAATAAAAAAATTGTACCTTGCCTCTTCTGTAGAGTATTGAATCCTCAAGTTGTGTCAAAAAGATGTGTCTGGTTTCATTACTACTTTCATTAGGAAATTACTGGTTTCATTAAAATCTTTCCACCAAATATCTTTTTAAAAATAGATATAACCCCTTCACTGCTATCCTTTTTTTATTCTGTTCAATTTCACACACATACATGATACAATTTTTAACACCATTCACCACGGATCTGTTGTGAGAGCGATAAGGGAAACCTTCACTGTAGAAATAACCATTTTTTGCTGCAGCAATGTTTTTCTCAGTTGTCTGATCTCTTTGATTTCAAAAGAAAGGCCACCAGCTTCATTCTTAAATGGTTGCTATCATTTACACCTAGGCACATACTCACCAAATCCAAGAAAAAGGTCAGTTGGGTCAGCAAGCAAATAACTGAGGGAGCTACTAACTCATAGCCTGTATGTGCAAGCAGCTGAGGAGTAAGGATTGTAAATAAAGAAGCTGTGATTCCACAAGAGCTGCTGCTCAGTAGGGATAAAGGAAGCACTCCAATGCTGGTCACTCATAGACAGACAGACTGGCTGACTTGGGTATCTATAGAGTGAGGTAATCCCCTGGGCAGTGACATGCAGCTGTCAAGACAGCACCCTCATGCCTCAAAATCCTCTGCTTTCCACATAGGATATTATTGCCTCCTTCATCCTGAAACCTCCAGCTGGCTGTATCATGACAACGTTTCACTACTGATGGAGCACTACTGATTTTATAGATCAGACAATACCGTGATTTTTTGATAGTAGTGTCTCTGCAGCCCTTCCTTAAAGGGGTGAATTTTTTTCACCCTGAGTAAATTAGATATTAGCTTTTGACACAAAAACTCTACTTTTTTAAAAGTTATGGCCTAGAATCACTGTTTTATTTCCCCCTATTTTTCTCTACTGCTACTAGGGTACTTGTCCTAAAGACTTTTTCCCCCTTTGAGTGAGGGGACAAGTTACTGCAATAGCTGCAAAAGCCTCTAAAAGGATGACTTTTGGTGTAACTTGGGCACTGAACTACTGCTGTCTTGGAAAATGTCTCCCTTAATGACATGCTTTGGCATCTGTTTTAATTTTAGTTGTGCTGACATAGCAGAGAGGATTTTGTTTCCCTTCGTTTTTATTTTCTCTAGGGAGTTTCCACAGAATACATATAACACTCATAACGTTCTCTTACAACACCTGTGAGATGGATAACACTAGCAGGTCCTGTATTCTTTCTATACATCTAGTCAGGTCTATAAAGAAGACCTTTGTTTAGTCATTGAGAAAGCAAAATATTTCTTTTTTTACTGCCATCCTGAGAAACTGGTTATTTCTCTGCACCATGCTGTGCTACTGCCTTCAGTCACATCACTCTGGAAAGAATCCATGTGTTTTTCTTCTATTATATTATGGTACAAGAAGATTAAAGTTATGTATTTCATTTAAGGTGATCTTTAGTTTCACATGTTGCTCATCAAGAGCATTTATGCCCAATTAGATACTCAGGAGGTTTTATCACTTAAAGTTCTTTCAACTGGCTTCAGAAGAGTAATATTCATTCTTTAGAACTAGCTAAAATTAAAAGCTAAGTCATTGCAAATCATATGAACTGTGAATCACAGCCTCCATGACTGGAAGTTTCCAGATGTACAGGTGCTGAGTTCTCCTTCAGAGCTTTTTGAAGGGAAAGGATGTGCATTTTCCAGCTATATAGGGGCCTGCATTGAAAAGAGAGTGCAGTGTAGGAATGATGCTGAATAGCACCGATATTCAGTGCCAAGCCTTTGGTATAAATACATAGAAATAAATAACCTATGCATCCAGATCTTGCCTGAATTAGGCACACAACTGATGCAACTAGAAAATGACAGTGTGACCTCAGATGGTATTTTGTCCACATAAAATAGTATTCCAAAACAATATCTAAGGATGACCAAATTGCAGTAAATCTAACACCTTTTGTAAACTACAAAATTCCATCCACATTTTGGGGTTTTTTTTGTTTTTTCATTCTCTTAACTGTTTGGGGAATTATTCAACTGATCTTGGATGAGACATATCTGGCCCTGATTTGCATGTGTGTGTAACTTTTGGATCCTCTTTCAGATGTTTGTCTTCCTTAAATATATCAGGCACATCAAGGGTTGAACATATGAGAACCATGCCATATTTTTAGCTGCCCTCCCCACTTTGCTTCAACAAATCTCAGTACAAAAAAAAACAGGATCTAGCCTCAAGGCAGGCAAGGACCACTCCTGGATTCCAGAGTACCTTTCCAAGAGCATTGCTTTTAAAGCTTGTTTTCTCCTGTGGGGACTGACAAGCATGAAGTCAAAGCAGCTTTCCTTATGCTTATATGTCTATAAAATAGGCATGTTTTACTACTCCTGTTGCAGAGAAAGATTAAGCTTGTTGTAGCCAAAGCAGAGGTTTGTGAAACCTAGAAACTGAGCATGCACTATTTAGGGTATAACTAACATCAAAATTGCCTTGAACCCAATATAAATGTAACTAAAAGTGTAGATTTTCAATTCTTCAATAGAAGATTATAAGCTTCTTACATAGATCCTATGTGTGCATCTGAGTAATGTGACCACCAGCAGGGTAAACAAGTACGCATACAGCAACACACAGGAAGCATCCATTCAAGAAAAAACTTGATAAATACAAAGATAGATGCAAAACAGATAGGTACAAAAGGTTGCAGGAAGCAGGACATCTTGGTGCATACAAATCAAGAATGATTGACCAGAACCAAGGTAAGCAGTAAGAGAAGTAGATGATACCCCTCTTTCAGGAAGCAGGCAAAGAGCATATTAACATCAGGCAGCAAGAGGAAGGACAGCGAAGGAAGAGGACAGGCCCACATATGACCAGACTTCCCCTATTATCTAGCCTTATTGCCTCCACTTCATAACAAAGACTACCAAGGACACAGCCGTCAGACTTCATGGCATCAATGTCATGGCTCCACACACACAGCAGTGATTTGAGATATCTACGCTAAGGACAAATAATTTTGCATATGTAGTAAAGATGACTAATATTGTTTAAGCATTAACCATTAGCAGAAAATGAGTTGTTAATGAATGTATTTAATAAAGGCTTTTGAGTTTAAAATTGGCCTGCTTTATCAGTCTGCTAAAAACTGCACTCATAATGATCTCTAATTCCCTACATGTAAACACATATTTAGTTGCAAGATTATACTCTTTTTAGTTTTAATGATCACAAAGTAAGAATATGAACAATTATTTTTTCTGTGTGCTAGGGTACTCCAATTAATTTAACTCATTGTTGCTGTGAGGATAGTGTGCCTGAATCCTATCAGGACATGTACCTCTTACTCAGTGAAAATTGTTAAATAGAGGTAATTCATATAGCAGTGCAAGCATTTTAATGACCAGAAAGTGGAAAGCTGGCCAAGGCTTATGATATTACCACTGCAGTAACCAAATGTATGAATTTTCAGTGTAATCTGACTGAAGCTGTAAGCTGACGTTGTTTGCATGGGGGCTCCTCCTCTGGTGTAAGTGGCCAAGCTCCACGGCAGTCCATCGGACCCAGCAGAGGTACAAATCCCATGCATTAAAGTTAATGTTTTGCAATTTGGTCACCTCTCAAATACTTGCTAGCAAAATGTACTCACTGAAAACCCTAGCAACTAATTTTCTGTCTGCCATTTTTAAGGTGTCACGGCTTACAGATCCAATATGGAATCTTTTGCTGCTGTCAACATACATTCTATTTTTAATCAGCTCTCATTTTGCAAAAGCACACTCTTCGGCATATTAGAAACTGTATGCATCTCACTGTCCTTCAATAACTAGAATTTCACCTCCTCTTCCCATTCCGCTGTGATTTGTCTGAAGATATTTTTCTTTTAACTTCTGTTCATAAACTTCATACAGAAATAGTAGTGACTGATTACAGGAGCTTTGTGTTTAATCAGCAGTGCTGCCCATTAGCCCTAAGCATTTGATGTGCATATTCTTTAGTCAGATGCCATATCTTCCTCAGTATGACACCAGAAGGATATAACCCTGCTAGTCTGCATCAGATGCCATTGTTATTACATTTGTGGGCTAATGCTGTAACTGAAAGCCTTCTCTGCCTGAATGTTTGGCTTACCATTTTTGTGTGCTTACCTGAAAAATTGCTCAAGCGTGCCTCTAACATGGCATACAATTAATTACTTTTGTAATTTTCATTTTAAAAAATCTAAAAATTAAAATTATACTTCACTAGGTATTAGGAATTTGACAATATCTTACAATACTTAATAATGCACTCAAGGTTCAATCAAAAGTACACCTGTGACTTGGTAGGCTGAAAAAGAATGATTTTATAGAAGATCCCAAAATAAAGTTTCTGTGAAGTGGAGATAAGAACCAGTTATGCAACAGTAAGCAAAACAGAGACTGCTTGCATTTATAAGCTGATTACACTGCTTCCTTGCTTAGACTAAAGTGCTGTGGTTGTCCCATTTCAAACTCCACTGACAGTGCAGTAAATTTTCAACTCCTAAAGTAACATATTAGTATATGTTCAATTAGGAATACACTTAGCATGTCTGATCATGAATTGATCATAATTTCTGTGAGACTTGAAAAGTGTTTGTGGATATAGAATTTATGACTTTGAGAGACACTTGACGTTTTGTCTGGTCTGTGGTCCCAGTGGGAGTTAGGGACTGACTAGGACTCCTGACTACTGTCTTGCTAAAGCCTCCTCTGTTTTTGGACAATCCTGTGTATTGTAACATACAAGAGAAAGCCTAGGCAATAACACCACATCATTTAAATCCCTGAGCATTCACATACATTCTTCGTATCTCATCACAAGCCAGGGTAGGCAACTGAGACCCTGAGAGGTACTCCTTTTTCTGGTCTAAGGGATACCAGGTCTCAGATACCATGCCTGCCCTGTTGCCTACTACATTTTCTGAGGCTTATGCACATTGCTAAGGTGGCTCATTTTTTCAGTTTACAGATTTACCATATCACTCCCCCATATAAGAAACACTTCTTTTTGTATATAGCTCATTTAAAAACATCCTTCAAACAAGCTTTCAGTAAAAGGCAAAGTAACATCATAACTTCTAATAGCATCATTACAAATGTTTTTAATAAAGTTAGCAAGCAGAGTTGGGGCAGGAGGTTGTCAGAGTGGGTACTGAACACACTTGCATCATAATCATCCTTAGATTCCTCATGTTTCAGGCTGCAGGCATTACAGACAACCTCCTCATGGAAGATTTGCTTATGAGCTTTCTGCTCATAAGCAGCTTTATTAGTTTCTTTGGGCATGGATATGTTCTGTGATTGGACCACCAGACCTCCACTCCATCTGCCTATGCAACTTATGTCACATAAAACTACTTCCTACCACCTGGGTGACTAAGTGTGATGCTTTTGCAGCGTGAAGCGTCTTCACCTGTTGAGTAAAATATTTAAAATAGTTTGCACACTGACAAAATGCTCAACAGAAATATTTGAAAAGGAAAATGAAAGCAGCTCGTTACCAGCTCTTGTGTGAAACCAGACATGACCATAATTAAATCACTGCATGGTGACATCATGTTTCATGTGGCTGATCTCTTCCACAGTCTTTGAGAAATCTTAACAACCACCAAATATAGATAACAGCATGGTGTGGCTTCCTCATTTTTGCTCTGCACCTTTCGCATTGTATAGAATTTTACACCATTTATTCTATCAGCAGAAAAGCTTAACTGGCTTGTACATGTGTCCTCTTTGTACAAGTTAGTTTTGTCAGATATTCTTATCAAGATTGGATTCATGCTTTATATGAAAATACCTGGAAAACTGCTCATTAATTAAAACTTAAAGCAAAACGTATAGCACACAAAACTCATTCGATATCAAGCCCTTCAAGATTTGAGACCCTCAAGATTTGAGTCAAATTTTGCAATTTAATTTTTTTTTTTTGGTTATATATGAGTAGCATAGCTGGACAGTTACAATTAAGCAATTGCACTGTGAATTTATATTCTTGGCTAACATTTTGTTTCAAGAATAAGTGAAGACAATTCCAAGATGAATGAGAGTCACCAGGAGTGAAATCAGGACTGAGCAATAACTGGGGGAAAGGTAATTCCAGCATTGGCAGATCCTGACCACCAACTCATTGACCACCTTCTAAAAATGGACCACAGAATCAAATGGAGGGAAGAACTACACCTGAGGACTAATTAGCATGAGAAATGAGAGAGATAATGAGCAAATAGGGGGTTGAATACTAACTGATTAAAAAGCTGTGGAAACTGTGACCAATTAATCTTGATGCCTTTATTTGTTAAAATGTGTAAGTAGCATAAAGTTCAGATGATGAGGGAGGCAGCATTTTGTGTGCTACCACCCAGCTTCCCCCTTTGAGTACCCTCAGATAAAAAAACAGAGATACCTCAACTTGGTGTGAGAATTGGCACTGGGTAATGAACCCATCCAGGACAACAATTTACGCTTGAAGTTGCAAGTGGCAATCAATGAACTTGCGCGTTCATATCATACCCAAAGTCATCTTGACAGACTTTATCTGGAACACACTGGAAACAGCCCAAGAAGGACCTACCTCAATTTATTCAACAATATTCTAAATGGCATTGTGTTGCAGAAATTCTTAGATTTTTGAACACACTAAAATAACTCGGATAATTTTTATTCCCTGTCAGAAAGAGGAAGCTAGGTAATATAGTGGAAATTTCTTGGTCTTTATTTTGGATACACATTCTGAAAGATACTCTGAAAACTGAAATTTTATCTTCAGAAAAGGTTTAGCAATAAGCATATCTAAACATTGCTTGAAATACCATCTCAGCAAAGGCATGCAACTTGGTCACATTTTTACACTGTCAGCAGAGTTCCTCTAGCGGCCATAGGTGCTGGTGTTTGACACCTAGACATTGGAAAATCATGCTTTATCACATACTAGGCCATGAAAACCTGTCCCCAGACATAACCAAAGGAGTAGATGAAACCAAATGGAATACTCATGGCCTTTTTGCTGATAGCCCTGAAGGTCAGCAGTACTCCACCTAGACCACCAGAGGTTGTAAATTTCTGCTCATCAAATTACGTAAAGAGGATATCAAATGAAACCACTGTGTTTCTTCTAAATGACCTTCCTGTCACAGACATTTCAAGCACATGGGAGCTGCTAAAATGCAAGTTCACTTATTATAATGACATCAGCATATGCCAAATCTTTGGCTCACATATGAACTTCTGTGACAGAGGGCCTAATTCTCAGAAGTAATTTCTTCTGCTGTATATAAGCTCCCATGGCATCTGAACAGCAATTACAAGGACAGATTTAAACAACTGACAGTGGCAGTATTACTAAATATATATTTGACCAATGAGGATCTTCACTTCCATGAATTCAAAAAAGGCACTAAAATTAAAAAGTAAGGGAAACTGTAAAGAAGTTTGATCAGCAAGGAAAGATGGAAGTACCCTAGCTTGCTAGCAAAAAAAAAAAAGAACCCAAAAGGATGGTGTTTTTTCCTTCCCTAGGTGAAAACCACACTGCAACCAACAGGTCACAACATATTATTCCCTGTTCCTTTAGCTGTGCTGTGGCACAAAAGAGAGTGCATTCAAATTGAAAATCTTAAAAAAAAAAAAATTTGAAACAAAATCTTGAATGTCAGCTAGCAACTGCATGATGGGTTGACCCTGGCTGGACACCAAGTACCACCAAAGCTGCTCTATCACTACCCCCCTCAGCTGGACTGAGGATAGAAAATAAACGAAAGGCTTGTTGGTCGAGCTAAGGACAGGGAGAGATTACTCACCAGTTAGTGTTACAGGCTAACTAAAACAGACTCAACTTGGGGCAACTAATTGAACTTGTTACTAATCAGATCAGTCGGGTAATGAGGAGTAAAAGTAAATCCTAAAGCCATTTTCCCCAGCTCTCCATTCTTCACTCCCCTTTTTCTCCGCTCACAAGCAGCACAGGGAGATGGGGAATGGGGGCTGCAGTCAGTTCATCACATGTTGTCTCTGCCACTACTTCTTCCTCAGGGAGAGGTCTCCTCACACTGTTCCCCTGCTCCAGCATAGGGTCCCTCCCATGTGGCCCATGTGAACCCCATGAACTTCCCCCATGAACTTCCCCAGTGTGAGACCTTCCCACAGGCTGCAGCTTTTCATGAACTGCTCTATCGTGGATGCCTTCTGTGGGGTGCAGTCCCTCAGGAAGACTGTTCCAGCCTGGATCCCCCATGGGATCACAAGCCCTGCCACCAAACCTGCTCCAGCGTGGCCTCCTCTGTCCACGGGGCCAGAGGTCCTGCCAGGAGCCTGCTCCAGCATGGGGTCTCTGCCAGGTCACAGTCTTCTTTGGACATCCACAGGCTGCAGGCCTGGAGGTCTCCACAGGCTGCAGGTAGATCTCTGCTCCACCATGGACCTCACAGACTGCAAGCAGCTGTTTCACCATGGTCTTCATGATGGGCTACTGAGGAATCTTCTCACAGAAGCTGCCACCCCTGTAGCACGAAACCCCTGCCGTGCAAACCCAACACAAACTGCCCTAAAGAGCTGTCGCTTACCCGCCCCCCTTACATCATCTTAGCAGCATCGCTGCTTCAAACTCACTAGCGACAGGCGTGTTATATGCAAAGACTGCTCACTCCTGCTACAGGTTTTGATCTCAAATATTTATTTTCGCAAGAGGTGAGGTCACTCCTTGCCCCTTTTGGTATGTTTCTCGATAGGAAGCAGCAAAACATATGAAAAGGTGTCTTTCACAAGTATTAGAATAGTATGAGGATTACAGGTTCAGTGCTGCAGTGTGTTAAGAATCTTATAAAGTGCATTATAACAGGACAACAAACACAGAGCAATTCTCCTGTCCTGCTACAGTAGCCATGATGGACTGATAGATTCCTTACATCTGTCTGTGAGCAAGAAAACAACTTTCAAGATTTCTAAATTATTTTTAAGTAAAATTTGTAATCTTACATGCTCATTTTGAATAAAAAAATGGAAAATATAATCCTTGCTTCCAATATTTGAGTTTGTTTCCTCTGCTACTAATAAATCCTGAAAAAAAAAATCAACCAGTGGGGAAAATGTGTTGCCTTTTTCCTTCATCAAATTCAATGCTTCTTTCAGTATTTTTAGGTTTTAATATTATGAAAATAAAATTACTCCATTTTACCTCATTATTTCTCTGGAAAGAGCTTATTCTTCAGCACCTGAGCTGTAGTCCCAATATCTCATATTTTTCTTATGTATTTCTGCCCCAGAGGCCAGCTACTTTGTCCTGCATTTTGGAAAGAAAGCAATTATTAACCTCATCAGTGAAGGTGTATATATCTTACACTTCGCTTGAAGATTTAAGACATGTATGGGACAAATTCCTGTAGAGCTAAGTGTTGCAGAAATTACAAATTCATATCACTAAGCACTCTTAGTGCCATATTTCTCACCCACCAATTTTATCCCTCCCTGGATGCATTATTATTTTTAGCTATTAATCCAAGCTACTCTCTCAAGCAAAACTCCCTCTGGAAGTTTTATAATTCTGCCAGAGAGAAGAGAGACCCTGGTTTTGATGTGTGTTTCTCTTTTGAAGAGGAAGCAATACTATATCTTCTTTGGTGTTTCTATCTTGAGTATTTTCTTGTATTTTCTAAATATAAATATTTTTTATACTTGATGTGGTACCTCACTGCTATAACCAGCCTTTAAAAAAAAATCAGAGCTTAGTCTGGTTTATAGGCTAACTAGGCTACAGGTTGATTGTTTTCAGCATCATCTAAAAGTACAACTGCTTTTTTCAACAAGGCAATGACACAAGACCACATCAGTCCCCTCTCAACAGGGTACATAGCAGAGTAGCTTTAAAATGCCTGATAAGAATTTAATAATCCAAGCACAAAATTAATGGCATGCTACCAGAAAAACAGACAAGAAAGTAAGCATAAGATTCTTCAGTTCAAGACTAGAAAAACAGAAAGCAGACCACGGAATAATTTGTGTTCTTGACACCTTTTAAATGTTGGTATTTTTAACTGTTGTGGACAATACTTTAGGTTGTTAACATCAACAGGCAGCAGATAACCCTAGACATAAAGGGTGATTGTCCAAAACTGAGCTTCTGAATTTGTGGTGGTGCACATTTTTTGTTGCTGGGTTCTGTTTAGCAGGCTTTGTAATATGTTTGCAATGGTTTAATCCTGTCACCTCCATGTATTTGGTAGAGCCCACAGTTGTATGCTCCCCTCTCCCTGTCCAACACCCTATGTGCCTGCCCCTTCTTCCAGACCCTTCGCTGTCAGTTACTGTAGCCCCACCCTCCTCCCGTGTCATTTACTGTAAACCCAACCTCTCCTTTTAGAACCTTCTATGTCATTTATGTAAAGCCTGAGTCCATTAGCTGTCATAAAGTACTCTCCTCCTCACCTACCCCTCATTGGTTAATGCATCGTATGTTCCCACCCTGTGCTGCCCCCATGAATCCCCGTGATTGGTTGTTGCTTTGTACCCACCCCTGAGACCTCTTCCCTTTATAAGTTAATGCATACTACTCTTCTTGGTTCTTCTGTACTGTACTCTCTTCAGATAATAAAGCATCTCGGAGACTCCTACAGAGGAGCCCTCCCTCGTCCTTTGTCTGAACCCTCAGCATCTATAGCTACCACTGTCTGCTGAGAGCAACTAGTGGCTGCACTGCTACCCAGTCCGTCTTCTAGGCAGAGAGGGAGTAGCCACTCTCAGCCTGGTTCAGGAAGGAGAGCTAGCCAGTGGGCTTCTCCAGCCCAAGACAGAACCCGTCATGAATTCTCAAGCACAGGTCTGCTATTTGCTAGCTACAACCTGTACAGGCTTGTGGTAAAACATAGAAATACTTTGTATTAAACAGAAGTGACATGACTAAATTCTGCAATAAAGATATGCTACACTGTAAAGCAAACCCCTCAATTTAGAAAGAGATCACATGTGTTTCTACATATATTTAAAGGAACAAAAGCAGGTTTATAAAACAGGAAAAAGGAGAAATTCCTTGAAAATGCACCCAAAAAAGCGCTCAGAGGTGTTTACGGATTTGGTCATTGAAACTCAAGATAGTAACTGCAAGCACCAGAATAGCACAAAATCCCCACTTTCCCCCCAGCTCTCCAGGATTACCAGTAATCTCCCCAAGAGAAGAAAGAGAGAAGAAAGTCAAGACTGGGTTGACGCGGCTCCTGCCAAACTGCCGACCGTCCCGGCTAGCCTTCTCGCACCACAAGGCAGGTGCCACGCCAAGCGTGGGCCACCCCTGGGTAGCCATGAGATGGCACATGTAGCAGGTGGTCGAACCCGGAGGTGCGGCTTTGAGAAGCGATTGCGGCCAAGCACACGCGTCGAGGGCAGGGACAAAAGAACCAGGGAGAGGCCTCCGGTTTGGGTTCTCAGGCAGACGTTTATTTCTTCCCCCAAAAGGGGCCAGGGACAAAAGACACAATACAATACAAAACAGCAACTTATATATGGGGGTGGTAACATAAGAAGAATACATACACAACCAATCAGAAACTACCAGGGGAGGAGCAGGAGGTGGGAATACATAACATAATAGCCAATGAAGGACTAAAGGGGAGGAGAATACAATTTATAGTCCAACAGAATCTTGGGAAATACTTAACTGACAGGGAACAGTCTAGAAAGAAGGGTTGGGTTCACATAGATAGACATGAGGGACTGGGCAGGGTTACAAGGATTGGCAGGGAAAGGACTAGAACAAGGGGAGGGAAAATCCCATACAAGGAAGGTTCAGGGGAGGAAGCAACCCGGACTAAACCAACCAACAATACATATAGGGGTGGATCGGGGTAACTCATATGATATATGGGGAAGGAGGGCAACCAAGCAAGGCTATTAGGTAAACACACATCAAAAACACAACACAACATCTCCCCCTTTCCTGTTTAGGAAAAAGACAGATGGGGCTGATGCATAATTCAAGTATTCAACACAATTAAGCAAATGGGATACCAATCCCTCAAAGAATAAAGCAACTAAAACAACAGACATCGAAATAAAATCCTTATCTTTAGAACAGTAAAGCTAGTCCCCCTGGAGGACAAGCCAAAGCATATGCCGAACCGAAATATGGCACCCAAGAACTTGGTTGCATCAAGCAAAACAACTTATATAAATGCCAATTTTATAATTTCACAAGCATCCAATCAAATTTGTATAATTGCTTTATTCTGGTCCTTCAAGTAGGAAAAGGAATCTTTCCAAAGAACAATCAAAGCGAATTGAGGAATGTACCTTAAGGAAAAAAAATAGGAAAAGACGGACAACAAAAACAACTAGGGAGGGAATGCAATAGAAAAGCAAAAACAGCAAGATTCTCCCACAAGTACAATTTACTGAGGTTTGAAAACTCTTCCAGCCGCATAGCACTGCTCTCATTCAGTCCGCAGTCTTCTTCACTGTTCTCTTGGAACTTCCCTGCACCTCCCTCCACTGTCCCCTCATTATGACTTGCTGCTTGCTAAACTCGACTCTGCAATTGAGAACTAACTTAAAACAAATGAACTGTTTCGAATTAAGACCAAAGAAAGGAAATACAAAGTAAGGTAGGCAGCCTTGCAAACAAATCAATGAAGTAATATAATCATAAAAGATTTAAAGTAAAATCTTAAATTAAGCTTAACTGAATTAAATAATTGAAACTACAAAGGGTCGGTAAGGCAGAAAACACCAAAACAAACTAACAATCTTTTTTTCATCAATATAAAGAACTTCAGGGGGCAAACACTTATTTAAGATATATTGGCATGGCACCTTTTTTCTCATAACTACTCAATAGAATGGCGAAGTGGTCTTGCCATTCCTACTATTGTTCTTTCTCAAAGGATTACTTTCCGATTTGGCCATTGTTGGGTGAAATCTGTTTGATAATGATTACACCAGGGTCCTTCCAAAAGGACCCAATAACATAAAGAACAGAATTGAAGTAATCTTAACAAAGCAAGCCAAAATTGCTCTAAAGAACTTTATAGGGAACACCACCCTTAACTTAACAATGATATGGCAAATTAGAATTACTAAACATCATAACAAAGGAGGATTGTGCTAAATTCTAGATGTTGAAAGATCGAGGTCAATTTTCTACCGTCAGGTCCGAACGTCATGGAGATGGTTTGCCTCTGTATTTTACTGCTCTTCGGATAGTACACTGTCACTGTACGACTTTTAATCTGTCGAAACAGAGGCTGGAGACGTGCCCTCAGCAAAATTTTCACTGATGGATTGGACAAGATGGCAGCTTCCAGGGGAAGGGCGGAAGGGGAGGTACTTGTGGAAGAGGGAGGGGCTAGCATAAGAGAACGGGGAGGGCCCAAGGATGGTACATCCAAGGGAGGGGCCAACAAAATGGAAGACACGGGATCAGAAGACTGGAAGGGGTAGGTAAAGGAAGTAGGGAGAGAGGGATTTTGGGAAGAAGGAGCACAAGGGAGGGGCCCAGCCACGCAGTCCCTGCCATCTTGTTCTCCTGGGAAGCCATTTTGAGGGATGGGGGAAAAACAACCTGAGAAACCATTTTTCATAATTAAGGGATCAGCAACTGGGAAAAAGGAATCGGGTTGAGGGATCAGGGAAAGGTCCCTGACAGTGTGGCCAGTGCTGCCAGGGCAAGGGTACCGGGGAGATTGAGGGGGGCTAGCAACCCTCAACTCACCCAGTGCGGAAAAAGGGGAATTGGAAAAAGGGGAAAGAGGAAGAGGGGTTTCAGGGCAAACTAGGGAAAACCTTGGTGGATGTCTCTCCATTCCCCGTCTCTCAAGTAAACATGATGTTATGTGTGTCACTAACGGGCTCAACAAGGTCGTATCAACTAATTTTCTCTAACTGCATCCCAAAAGAGAACACTCTTTGCACCTTCTACCGTCATTTGGGGGAAATGGAGAGATAACCACTTTACCAAACATTTTAGCTTTCCCTTGCAAAACCATTTCCCACCTCCCACCAGGGTACCCTCAACTTGGAAATAAATCTCCCCTTGCTGTGCAGACAGATTAGCAGCCGTCCTGCCCGCACAGCAATAATCCACTTTATGCTGGATTAATCCCAAAATTGCCCTTAGCGCGTCCTGTGGGCCCCAGCCCCCACACAGCACCGGGAACCCACCCTCCCCCAGCCGCCAGGAGGCCCTCATGTCTACTTTGGTCCATGGCTGGACTTCATTTCCAACCAGGAGACCCACCTTATCCTAAAAGACCGCTTCTTTTAGGATACCAGCCCTTTCTTTAGGGGGGACCCGTCCTCCCACCTACTACCCTGTTGTAAACCCCCGGAGAAATGTGGGTAAATAGTCTCTGGCGGCACTTCACCTACCTTCCCTAACACCCCCACCATGGTGCCGGGAAACTTACCATTCCTTCGATCTTGGGTCTGAAGTAAGTCCCCTGCCCAGAGGCGATCCTCATGGGTACTCCAAGGGTTGCTGCCTCCCCCTCTAGGCATACTCCAACCAAAAGGTGGAGTAATCACATAGGGGCGCTGACGCACCAAGGCCTTCCGGTTTGCATGAGGTCCCGCGAAGGAGGCCGCACATTGGGCGCCAGCTGACTGCCAAACTGCTGACCATCCCAGCTAGCCTTCTAGCCGGGGCACCACAAGGCAGGTGCCACGCCGAGTGTGGGCCACCCCTGGGTAGCCATGAGATGGCACATGTAGCAGGTGGTCGAACCTGGAGGTGCGGCTTTGAGAAGCGATCGTGGCCAAGCACATGCGTCGAGGGCAGGGACAAAAGAACCAGGGAGAGGCCTCCAGTTTGGGTTCTCAGGCAGACGTTTATTTCTTCCCCCAAAAGGGGCCAGGGACGGAAGACACAATACAATACAAAACAGCAACTTATATATGGGGGTGGTAACATNAGAAGGATACATACACAACCAATCAGAAACTACCAGGGGAGGAGAATACAATTTATAGTCCAACAGAATCTTGGGAAATACTTAACTGACAGGGAACAGTCTAGAAAGAAGGGTTGGGTTCACATAGATAGACATGAGGGACTGGGCAGGGTTACAAGGATTGGCAGGGAAAGGACTAGAACAAGGGGAGGGAAAATCCCATACAAGGAAGGTTCAGGGGAGGAAGCAACCCGGACTAAACCAACCAACAATACATATAGGGGTGGATCGGGGTAACTCATATGATATATGGGGAAGGAGGGCAACCAAGCAAGGCTATTAGGTAAACACACATCAAAAACACAGCACCACACTGGATGAATGTTACACTGCGAATGAGTGTGTATGTGAAGTTATTAAGGATGATAATGGTGCCACCACCACCAGTTTTTAAAACCTCACTATCCCAACATACACTTTTTTCATCATGCTTATGACTGTCATACATGAAAGTAAAGCAAAAATAAAATGTCTAATAAAAGTGCCTTACTAGGTTATGTAGACAGAAGCTTCTGTAAGACACAAACCTACCATGACCCACTCAAAGTTTAACCAGTCAACCAACAATTAAAACAAGTATTTGATGAATCACGTTTTTTCAGAATCTCTTAGAAAGATTCTCTAATATTTGAACATACCAAACAAGATAATCAAGCCTGAAATATAAGGACAGAGAAAATAAATATTGAAGCCAAGATGGAGTGCCAGAGAAGTGTTTGTTACCAAGCTTTGCTTGCAACACTTCAGAGCAGGATCAATTAAATGAGGTGCAGAAAGATTCCAAATCTTTTCCCCAGTGAAAATAATCGTACACATTATGGGGTAGTATTGAATTGTACCCACATTGTTGTTCTAAGATAAAGTTGTCACTGACAGCTGCAGTCAGCATCCTGTACTGCCTCAAGGCAAGGTTGTCCTCTCCTGCAAATCTAAAGGAAAATTTGCCACTGATCCCAGTGGAAGGAAAAGCAAATGCAGAGAATGAAAAAAGATACAGCAAAATAAAAACACTGGTATATTTCTGCAGCCCTCATTGATACTCAAGGTTTGCCTGCATATTGTGCCACCGTTTGGCTTAACTGTACAAGATGAATGAGTATCCGGAATAATTTAAGTATCATAGAATCCTATTTGTATTTCTAAACTGACACCACACACTACTCCAAAGTCATTACACATAGCTCAGAGGGCTTGCTAAATGCATTTGATGGGATTGCTAGCCAGTTCTGTGGGTGCTTGAAGAAACTTAGTCACTTTCAATTGTCTTAGAATCTATGCAGCCTGCAGACACTTGTGTGGCTTGCACTTACCATCTAGAAACTTGGCTTGCACTTACCGGAAGAGAGACTCTCCTTCCAGCTGACTACAATAAAGTGCTGAGCTGTATTTGGATTTTAACTACTTTCCCATATGGAAAGGCTATGTCACTCAACAACTACCACGACCCTAAGAAACCACTGTGTCTCTTCACTGCTCAGTTCAAGTGTGTGTAGGACTGGCCCCTCGGTCACATGCAGCTCTGGGAAATTCAAATGTAGTATTTGTGCTGGGGTTGCACACAGTGATGGCAGCAAGGTGATAGGACAGGGTTGCTGGATGATCAAGTATGCAAGCAAGTGAGCCACTAGGGAATGCCAAAGGTTCTTCAAGGCTGTTCTTCACTGCCTTGCTGTCCAGCTGAATATACAACTATCCCTCAGTGAAGAACTGCTGCCATTTTCTGCTGACAAATAACTGCCGAACCTCTACTTAAGGGGTAGGTGCTACGTGTCTTGTGGACCTAGGAAGACTTGGATACACACTTTGAGTCTTGCTAAGTCTTTGGCCTTGGAGCTGTAGGAAAACAGCTGTAGTAATTTTGTTCTGCTCAAGAGGAGGAACAACAAAGTTTATGTATCTAAGAGTCCATATAAATGCTCTGCATGAAATCCAGTTGAAGAGTCTTCTGACACACAGATGGAAAAGCAGCAGAGAAATAAGCATGCTGCTCTAACAACACATGAATTTTGGGTACCACATTTTTGTCAGAATTAAAAATCAGATTCTTCGACACCTGTGAAGGTGTCAATAATGACAACAGAATTGTGGAGATTAAAATGAGCTAGCAGTATGACAATAAAGCCAAATAAACCGCTTGATAGACTAGCTCAACATTTACGCCTTCATGAACTTGTGATCACCCTTCAGCTTCTGCCATTTCAGGTGCAGAACACACCAGTATCACTGAGACTCTTAAAGTATTTCAATGAAAGAATTACATGTTCAAAACAGCATAAGAGCAACAAAAATACATTATCTAGCTTGTGGAACATTCTGAACAGGAAAACCTGGTTACAGATTGTTTTGTTCTACAAGTAGGAGCACTGAAACAGTAGCAGAGATAGACAACCTGACTTAGCCATACAGCATGTGTAGCAGCAAGGCCATCTTCAATCAATTTTGGGGAGTTTAATACAGAATGTTCTGTCACACACCTGGAAAGGAAGAATGACTAGAACTCTAAGTATGTGTGGAAGTGTTTTCCATCTGGAAATCAAAGCAACAGTGTATTTTATCCAAAGTGTAATACTGTCCTGGTTCTAAGGTTACATGCTGTGTTTTTACTCTTAAAATGCCTTCTGCATTATAAATTTAAATAAATTTAAATGTATGGCAAGTTACAAGTACGTAATCAAACAGGAGAGAGTTTGGCTCTTCCGGATCGTCATCCTTTCAGCTACAAACCATCTTTCTAAGGTTAATTCTGTTCTCAGATACCAAAGAGCTAGAGTAAGAGTGCAAGAATGAGTCCTAGGATGCCTGTGACAGCCCTCTTCTTGCTCCAACAGCCAGATAACAAGAAAGGATCAGATAGAGACATCAGTGTAATGGTGAATGTGAATGTGACAACTGAAACTGTCTCAGGGGGTGTTTGTCCAAGACTGATAATGCTAAAGATTAAGATAAAAATCAGATGGATTAAACGGTAATCAGGCAATTACCAGAGACTTTGGTGGAAAAAAAATCCCCCTAAAAAGCAATAAAAAAGCAGCAAAAATATTTGCAGCAGTGGGGATGGCAGCTGCTGATGCTAGGCAGACAGAGCAGTTTCCCTGCAGGGCACTGCTGGGCACTTGCACCCCCTTTCTGTGAAGGACACAGGGGAGGGAGCCCCCATTGGCATGTGCGTATGGAACCCCACAGGGGGCTTCCTCAGTGGCTTGGCGGTCTGGGCTGCAGGGATGAAACAGGCAAAAGAGAAATAAGCTGCACCCTGGGGTTTGTTATTCCATGAGTGTGGTCACCCTGTGTGAAGCACGTACACGCTATCAAAAGACTGTTATGCCAGCTTTGATGTGTTGTCATACTAAGAATATATAGGTGTAGCCAAGGTAACAACTGAAAAGCAAATGGCTTCTTGTTGTAAAAACACCAAAAAGGAGATGTATAACAGTTGGCAATTTAATCAAGTTGCCTGACTAGAGAAAATTGCAATTAGGGAGAATTCAGCAGAATTGTCTGCTTTTAGTGATAGTTGCAACCTTGGCTGACATGAAAGCAAATTTTAGCACTGGATCTCAAACTGGACTACACTAGGAGAAACCTACTGGCTGCTTCCAAGTTTGGTACTGATCTTCAGTGACCTGAGGAAACCTGCCTCTCCTTCTTCAACCTCTAGCTTACATGAAGTCTTACAGAACTTCAGATTTGCAGCAGTATTCTTTGATGACACCAAGAAGACCTAGAAAAGCTAAATCAGAACAGCAGTGACATCAGAACCCTGGGGCTTTCTCTCAGCACAGATACTGACTTCAGAAACTTCCCACCATTTTCCCTGGAAAAACCTGAGTACTAACCAAAGGTTCTACATTGGAAGACCTTTTACCTATGTTGCGCTTGTTACTCAGCTACCAACCAGCTTCTGCTGACTATCCAGCAACTGTCTGACCCATTCCAAAGATAAAACAAAACCAGGATCTTGCTATTCAAGAGTGTACAGTAATATATTTTGAAATAATATTATGGTAATTTTGTAATACATTACATACTTCCTCCAGAAACAAGAAGTATTCCTCGCATGTAGCATGGTACAGTAACACCTCTGGCAGCAGTAAGTGACATGCCATTGAAAGCAGTGACCTCCTTTCAAGTGGAAATGACATTGGAAATAATGAAGTAGAAAATCAGTGTTTTTAAAAAGTGTGTATTTCAATATTCTGTTGAAAGCAGAAAAAGACCTTCAAGTACAGAAATGGCATGTCTCAAAGTTTTTACGTTGGAGGTTTGGAAAATGCTGCGCATCTATGAAAATATCTGTGCAAGGTGTTGCAAAAGATGTGATTTTTGTTTCAAAACATGAACAAACTAAAGTCTCTATTTTCAGTTTTAGTATGAAAATTTTTGGATTTCAAAAAAACAAGTATTTTCTGGCTTTCCTGGCTTTTCTTCTTCATCAAATAAAAGCAGGAGTATATGCACAAACAGTAGAATAGAAAAGTGTCCATCAAACACCACACTTCCTGATGAATCCTCTGTGGCCATACCTGATTATGAAAGTTACGCAATTTTTTAGCACAGTCTGCTCAATGACGCCAAGTGCTTGGTCTGTTTGGTACCAAAACTTCAAGAGGGCCTTTTATGGCAGCTGGAAGGTCCATGAGAGTATCTTACACTCCCCTACTCAATAGTACACGAAGGCTAATGCACTCATGTAGATTTTAAAACCTCTGCCAAATATGATTATCCTAATAAAGTAGTACTGTGCCATTTTCATAAGCTTTGGAGAAAAGGACAGGATTTCCTCCTTAAAATCCCTTGCTGCTCACAATCGGCATATCCATGGCAAACTGCAGGGACTATCTACCACCTTTAAAAGCAGTGTGCTCCCACAGATTTCCATCAATACATGTGAGAGTCCTCCCCAATAAGAGAAACCTCTACATAAGAAGTGAAAATGAGGAGGAAGTGGTTTATGTTGTGGTCCTAATAAGCAGTACTGCTATAGTTTCTCTGGCCTTCTTCCTTTGTAACATATATTGAAGAAGCTTTCTGTTGAAGTTGTTTTCCCAGCATCTTTCAGACTTGAAAATTTCCCAAAATATGTATCTTTAATTTTAAAATACGGCCTTGGGTTACAACCAATTTTGTTTCATTGTTAGAAGATCAACAGGATATAATTACTTGCTTGTTTCTGTGCAACATTATTTCCAAGGTTAGGTGTGCCTGCCTACATACCCAAACAAAACAGAAACTAACTTTTAGACAGATAAGACTGATCTGTGATAGAGCTAAACTGTATTGTCACACAAATATTAATACAGCAGAAAAAGGGGAGAGGGACTACTCACCTGGAGCTGGGAAGAAATCAGACCAGATGAGACCAGCTGTTTTCAACAGGTTTGTGAATTTAGGATTTATAGAAGTCTGCTGTGTAACTCCATCTGAACAATGCCTTTATTTGAAAAATACATCCACCACAGGAACTTGATTAATGAAAACTAGTTTTACCTAAGCTCTTACTGCTACAAGAAACCTGGTTTTACAAAGTATATCTGAGAGATACATTTACCACATGACCTTATCTCTTATTTATCAAAAGTATCATCTTTATTTCCACTTTCCAGATAAACTCTTCATGGATAATTGTATGTTTTCTTTGACATAATTTATTGTTTTACTGAAACAGCACTCTCCATCAGTAATGTTAGAATAAAACAACACAGCTGGTTATATCCCAGGAGTGAATTCTCTTTTCTTCAGTTTTGTAATTTATTTATTTCTAACTGACAACACAGCAATATAGTGTGGACTCCAATTATTCCAATTACTTTTACCAAGTCAAAATTACTCTAGTGGTTAGTATAGCAGATCCTGTCTTGCCATGATTTAAAAACAACTCTAGAATCAAGAAAACACTTGGAACTCACATGACCACTGATACATCATAAATAAAACAGCACCACCATTTTCTTTACATGTTCCTAATTGACAGTAGGCATCTTTTAAGACACTGATTTTGGTTTTCAATTTTTTAAATTTCTGGCAGCTGAACAGGAGCTGCTGGTGTGATTTCAGCACTCAAGAAAGAGTTAACTATCTTTAACTATCTTTAACTGTCTGTCTCTCCAGCCCGTACAAAGCTGAACTGCTGTTGTGTAAAAGTTAGTGACATCTGTTCAGAAGATGACCAGTGTTCCCTGAGCTCCAACACAGCTATTTGCTAAAAGTTCTTTTGTCATATACATGCTTCCTCCTGCCACCCATTTATACAGATCTTTTGTAGCAATTTTACCAGACATGAGGGCTTGAAGATAGAACACTTTTCTTTAGGGGATCAAATCACTCTTTCCATGTGTGTAAGAATCATGGAGGGGTGGGGGGGGAAAGAGGGAGTCTTCTTAAAATGAAAGACCTCAGCCCTTCAAAATTCTGTATCCCTAAATTCTATTTGAAAATTGTTAACTTCAACTGAGTGGCTCTGGAATTTCAAGCTGCTTTCTGTAACTAATGGCTCCCTACGCTTTCATGCCTGTGCATTTAGGGACGGCACTGGAACAGGTTGCCCAGAGGTTGTGGATTCTCCCTCACGGGAGATATTCAGTAACCATCTGGACACAATCCTGTGCCATGTGCTTTGGGACAACCCTGCTTGATCAGGGAGGTTGAACCAGATGACCCACTGTGGCGCCTTCCAATCTGACCCGTTCTGTGATCAGCAAAGTCTAACATAATAACAGCAGTCTGGGATAGCACCACTCCGATACAAACAACTGGTGAGGGGAAGCTAGAATCAATACCAGAAGTCCTGTGTAATCAATTTCTATTCACAGGTCAAGCTCAAATTTGCATGGGTCATAGTACTTACTAAAGCCAGTGTTCCAAAGAACAAGTGAAAACTAGTAACAAGCTACTAAATGAACATGCAATGCGAGTGCAAGCACGCTTCACTGGTTTTAACGTGGATGTGAAACAGCCTTAAACCATCAACCAGAAGTACTGAGGAAAGGCCCATCATTCACCTCTTATAAGAATGAATAGCTGGAGATAGGGGAGCACAAGCTTTGTTTTCTCAAAATCTGCCCCCATAAAGTGCAATCTCATCACTGATACCTGTACTACCACTGAGTGCCCCTGTTTCCTGAAACCTCAAACAATCCTTCCCATTTGCCCTCTTTTACCTTGGACATTAATTTTTTGGCAATCTGCTCTTGCTGGAAAAGAATTTCATCCAGTAAAATTAGATTTCTTCAACATCAGTTCTATGAAGTAATGCAAGCCTGCACTGTCTGAGTACATGCATGGTTTCACTGAAGCAGAGCAGCTAGGTAATACCACATTTCCCTGACCTTACCTGACCAGGCTGAGCAACTGAATTCCACTATATTTCCTTTCCCTTTTTGCCTATGTGCTCCCTTATTCTAAAGCATGAAGTCATGATGATTCAGGTTGCCATACTAAAAACACAAATAAAATTGTGATGTGTTTTCACTTGAGTTCAGTGCCTGAGCTCGTTTTCATCTTCTCTGTGTTGCATACTGTCTAATTTTTGTGCAGATGTGCAGCATTAGGTTTCACAGCCACAGATATTCTCTGTCAGGGGAAAAATAACTGCTTGCACTGCAGCACGTCACTTACCTGACGTGTCCACAAAAGGCACCTGCAGAAATACTGTTAAGTCTCTTCAGATTATATGCAATGAAACTGCTACTCTCTTCTCTGTGAGAAGAAAGTATTCAACAATGAAGGAAAAGAAAAAGACAACAACCATAGTGCTATGATAGACAGAAATTTCACTCTGCCAACACTACCACCACAGCTCTTACAGAGACTCATCTATAACTTTGAAAAAAAATAAAGGACTTGTAATTCATGATGATGTTTCTTTGGGTAGAACATGATGACTTGACTTTAAACGTAGAATTCTCAAGGCAATTTATAACAGGAAAACTGACACAGCAATATTAAGTGTCTTATGCAAGGCTACGTGACAATCCAGTTACCAAAGTATGACAACCCTTACATCTTCATTTCTGAAGTCCACTTATTCAATATCATTACTGATTTAATACCAACTGCGTTTTTTTACTATACAGCTTAGTGTCTTCAACTGCATAATAATCGATTTATACTAAAGACACAAACCCTTTTATGAATTGCATAGATTACCATTTAGATAAGAGGTGAGTAGTGAAATGCCACAGTTTGATGTCCAGTCTTTGTATTAAACAAATTACACAGCAGTAACTTTGCAAATTTGCTTAATTCCATTATTCCTCCAAGCTTTTCTGTAATGGTCACACCAGTTTTGTCTGTTCTTTTACTTTTATTGGAGCTTTGCTTTTCAGAAATTAAAACTACAATCCAACACACAGATGTAAGTCAATTCATGTTCGGCATTTGTTTTTAAAATCATTAATTAAAGTAATCTAAAAGGCAAATTTTAGCTGGCTGAAGACTACATTTTTCAATGTGATGCTATTCAATAGTCTATCATTAAAGGGATTTTTACAGGCTTTCGAGGGAGGTCATGGAGTGTCTCTGGTGACATTCAAGACCCACCAGGACATGTTCCTGTGTAACCTGATCTAGATATCTCTGCCTCGGCAGAGAGGTTGGATAGGATCATCTCCAGAGGTCCCTTCCAACCCTAATGATTCTGTGAATTTTGAGGTGAGTGATTTTTGTGATTAAATTTGGAAGGTATGAATAAAAAAAAAACACACTTCATGTCTCTTGTGTCCTATTAAGACTTCCTGAATGGGCTTGTTCAAGCTGCCAAAGACCCAAGCCCCCAGGATACTTCACAATGCAATCTCAGGATACAATACAAACTTCAGGATACTCTTGTTCTCTAGGCTGTAAATAAATAAATGCCTCTAATATACGACTGTGGTGATTTCAATCATAGTATCATAGAATGTTAACGGGTTGGAAGGCACCTTAGAGACCATCCAGTTCCAACGCCCTCACCATGGCAGGGACCTCCCACTACACCAAGCAGTGGGTGTAGTTGCTCAAGGCCTTATCCAGCCTGTCTTTAAACATTGCCGGGGATGGAGCACCCACAGCTTCTCTGGGCAACTCGTTCCTGTGTCTCACCACCCTCACAGTAAAGCACTTCTTCCCAATATCTAATCTAAATTTTCCCTCTTTCAGTTTGTACCCATTCCTTCTCGTCCTGTCACTACAATTCCTAATGACCAGCTGCTCTCTTGCTTCCCCGTAGGCCGCCGGACAGGACTGCTAAGTAAGAGGACTACAGGTACTCACTACGTACCTGCAACACTAAACGAACCTCACTCACCTTCACCATTCGGCATGCACTACGTTTGGGCACCAACCCAACTCCGTCATTACCAACTTCCTCTTTTAGGCCTAAAAGCCCTTCCATAAATTGTGCCGGATGCTCCCGGCACAACAGAGTTTCGTCATTTTGGCTTACTCCACAAACTGCACTGGGTTGGGCCTGTTTCCTTTCACTGTGACCTGCCAGACGCGACCCCCCCCCCAACCAGGGATACACCGGCACGGCTCCCCCCGGCCGAGGC
>VXAX01006851.1:25201-47488 GCA_013399835.1 Leptocoma aspasia
CCGCCACGCCCCCCCCCGGCCGAGGCGGTCACCCCGGCACGGCTCCCCCAGCCGGGGGCGGTCACACCGGCACCGCTCCCCGCGGCCGGGGCGGTGCCGCGCCTGCGGAGCCGGCGGTGTGCGGCAGGGGCGGGGCGGCGCAGGCGCGGGGCAGCGGCCGGAGCCGAGGTGAGGCGGGCGCGGGGCCGGGGGGGCGGGGCTGTGTTAGCGTCGGGGGTGGGGTTAGCGATGCCTCTGCTTTGCGGGGGAAGGAGCGGGGCCTTCCCACAGCTGCCTCCCCGAGAGGTTCAGACCGGACCCGCACGGTGCGACACGGGGCTGATCCGGGCCGGGAGTGCGGAGGTGCCGCAGCCGCTGAGGTGGCAGCGGCCGCGCGTTTGGAGAGGGGGTGGTGAAAGCGAGCCGGTAGTCAGCCCGTGGGTGCAGGGAGTCCGTGGCGGTGGCTGGCGCCGTGTCTTCCCTGAAAATCGTAAAGTCACGGTGTCAGATGGCCAACTCGGGTGGCCTTTGCTTCCCGGCTGCCGCTCAGGCGGGGCACCGGCTGTCTCCTGAGAAGGAGCCGGAGTGAAAGATGTTTTACACTTTTGCTGTGAGGTAGTAAATAAAAAAGAAAAAAAAGTTCTGATACAGAGCTCTGGCGAGTTAGGGCTGCGGTAGTGAGGTGTGTGTTCTGCTCCGTTGGTCCCAGGTGGGATTCCCTGCTGCTGTCATCTGGAGTGCTGCAGGCAGAAAGGAGAGGAACGTTGCCTACGGCTCATGAGAGGTTTTACACAGTATGAGTGGGTCCTAGCTGCTACAGTTTTCTGTCCTTGGTTGAATTTATTTGCAAAGCTTTTTTATTTCATATCTTACTGTCATTCTAGCCTAACTTTTGGGGAAGGTGGAACTTCCTGTTATCTTCTGCAGCCTCATCAGAATGGGGAAGCTGTAGAGTTGGTGGAAACAGCTACAGAAGATGTTTAGGAATTGTGTCCACACAAGATCAGAAGTTGTCCGTCAATACATTCTATAAAGTGCTGAGCACTTGTATTATAAAACCCTGCGTGTCATGTAAAGGATATATTTATTGTGTCAGTTTTCGTACACAAGCTGTATGTTGTGCATGCTTCTCTAGTGAGCAGAGGGCATTTGAGGTCTGACTAATCACTGTAAAGCATGCCACTTAGTTGTATGATGCATACATATATATATATACAAACTTCCTTCCTGAATGAAGTCTATGATGAAATCTCAGGTGAAGAAGTCAGATTGGCTCTTGAAAGTGTCATTTGGAAAGACACTTTTTGTGTCTTTCCGAATTCTGAAAAGAATTGTGGAAAGGCTTTGCTTGAAAGGGACCTTGAAGATGATGTAGTTCCAATGCCCCCTGCTCTGAACAGGCATGTTATCCCACTAGATAGTGTTGCTCAGTGCTCCATCCAGCCTGTCCTTGAGCATTGCCAGGGATTGGGTATCCTGGGCACTTCTCTGGGCACCTTTTTCCAGTGCATCACTATCATCACAGTAAAGAATTACTTCCTAATATCTAATCTAAATATTTCCTGTCTTGGTTTAAAACAAGTCCTGTCACTACCTGCCCTTGTAAAAAGAAGATGACATAATTATGAGGGCTGCTCTAACTCTTTTTTCCTACAATTTTTTTTTTTTTTTAGGTAATGTAAGCATTTTATTTAGACAAGAGAGAGGAAACAGGTATGTCAGCTCTTTGTCCACCACCGTCTCCTGCAGTTGCTAAGACAGAGATCTCTTTGAATGGCGAGTCACCATTATTAGCTGCCACTTTTGCTTACTGGGACAATATTCTTGGTCCCCGAGTGCGGCATATCTGGGCTCCAAAGACAGAACAGGTACTTCTCAGTGATGGTGAAATAACTTTTCTTGCTAACCACACCCTGAATGGAGAAATACTTCGGAATGCAGAAAGTGGTGCAATAGATGTGAAGTTCTTCGTTTTGGCCGAAAAAAGAGTAATCATTGTGTCATTAATATTTGATGGAAACTGGAACGGAGACAGAAGCACATATGGACTATCAATTATACTTCCTCAAAGTGAACTTGGTTTCTACCTGCCACTTCACAGAGTGTGTGTGGATAGGTTAACACATATTATAAGGAAAGGAAGGATATGGATGCATAAGGTAAGCTTCTTGTTCATTACATAAAATAATTGTTAGATTGTCTTGTGCAGAAGCAAAAATTGAGATGCTGTGACATCTGTTATATGGAGTCCAGAGGTACAAACTCAGAAAAGGCTGGTCTCTATACAGTTTTGAACGTTAAAAATTACCAAATTATTATGTCAGCAAATTCAAGGCTGGGATTTTTAGACATGGGATTATCCTGGTGATGCTATATAGCCTCTAGAAGACTGCATAGTTAAAAGAGGTTTCCTGTACAGTTTTTCATCTCTCTAAATTTCGTATAAATTGTTGCTTTTAATTCTGTTAATTTGTGTATTTTAAATAGGTATAATTGTAAATTTACTGTGTTTCAAGTAATTGTTTTCCTTGTTGAGGTCCAGAAAAGGGAACTGATACAATTAATCTTCTCATTTCTGTTACGGGTTTATTTTTAAAAAAGAGGGTGGTAACAGTTTGTCAGGACTTGAACTGTGTAGATCTAAAGGGAGATCTACAGAAGTACATTCTCTTTAGTCCAAATATTTCTACTCGTGAAACTCAAAAAGGAAAACATGCTAAATTTTTCTTAAGCATTGGAACTCTGACCTTAGGGTAAATCACGGATATTTCCATATTAAGTGGAATATTTTATGCATTTTTCTTGAAACTGAGTAACAGTCTAATGGTAAAAATTAAATAATTTGTTGTCTTCGTGGAGTCCAGGCTGTGCTAGAGCAGTAGAGTGCCCATCAGCTGTAATGTGTATGGTGATGCACATTTGTCTGGTATCTTCTGTTCTGAGACTTGTAGTCAACATACTTTAAACTTACTCTTTGAGTGCTCTTATCTGAACTAATTAGAGAAATAACAAGCGGGTACTATTTTTGTGGTGGTGTTTCCTTTTTGCAGTGTTGCCTGATTATGGCTGCTAGTGCCTTCTGAAACACTGACTTTTCATACTTTCTGGGGTTTACTTTTCAGAGGAAGGATAGTACATAAAATTCTTTCTCAATATAGTACAAACACAAATATTTAATTTCTTATCTAGTCTTTTAAAACCTTGTTAGATGTTAGTGGTTTTAATGTAAGTGAATGCTGACTCATGTTCCTGATTAAATTGCTTCTTTCATTTAGTGTCCTCTGTACTGACTTCTAACGTGAGCGGTCAATTAAGAATTATCCGTCATTTTTAGCTATTACACATTTTCTAAGTTTTTAGATATTGCTCCACACCAGTATGTTTTCACAGTAGAAGTAACCTTCAAGCAGCATCAAGAATGACAAAATTTTTTTTTCTTTAAGCAGGTAGGTCAGTTGAATTAGCTGAGACAGTGATACATTCTGCATTCTGAAATAGACATTTATTATCTTTTTTTTGGGGGGGGGTGAGGGGAGAGCACAGATCCCTGCATATATCTGCAGTTCTTCAGTCTAATTTAGAAAAGAGAAAACTGCTTGAAAAATATAGATTAAAATTTAGGCATCAGTTGTAGAATAATCACAATGATGATAATAAATTAAAACTGCTTCGTTCTGTAGTTTGCATTTTGAGGCGGTTTACTAGCTATGGTTACATACTGCAAATCAAAAAATGATCAAGTTCTGTCTGAAAGGTGTTGTGTATCTGTTCTGGCCATTCTAATAGTTTTGAATATTAGCTCTCATTATTTCTGTGTAGAGCCAGACAACATTTCCATCTTGACTTGAGAAGAAGCCTTTTGAACTCGAGAATTAGGAGAAACATGGAGCAGTGTTCAGACTGGCAAAGACAGGCAACTCTGAGCAAGCCATCAATATGGAATTAGAAACCCCATTCACCTACTCCAATTTATGCTCTGTATGTTTGTGTAATAAATTTGAACAGTTACATTTCTGAAAAGAAGTGGCTTACACCACTTGTTCAGCCTTATCTTCAAGAAGAGTTTTTTAAAAATGATTGCCAAGGATGTCTTCCTTCTCTGACTGAAGGGTGGAGGTGCCCTGGAGGAATCTGCCTTGTTCCAGTATTGTTTTTTGCTGATGCTTTTTTCAGATGGTTAGAAAAGTTTTATTGCTGTTTAAGGGCAAACTACTTTAGCTTATTCCCTATTCATGTGCTCAGAAAAACCTTTTGCAAACTCTTTTCACACTTGAAGTTGATTAACTCTGAGTAGGTCAGTCACAGGAAAGTAATGATTAACCAATAAAAACACAATAACCTGTCAGCATCTAGCAAAAGATATCATTAGTTCTCCCAGCCTCTGCTATTTTTTGTGACTTGTATTGATGCTCCAGTGATTAACGCCAAATTCTCTTTGTGAATAATAACTTCATTCCATTGTAAGTTCATTTTAAATGCAGTTTGTTATTCAGCTGCTGATGATTCTGTTTTCAGAGCTTTGTTCAGCCTCTTGTACATTGTTTTGTGTACCTGGAGGTATTGTGTCTCCTGTACTTGGTTATAAGACAATGTTTTGAAGACTTGTAAGTGCCTCAAGAGGTGAGGAAAAAAGTCTTTTGTTTCCCACGCTCCACAGTCAAATAATTTTTCTCATTCTGAAGAGCTTATTTTTTTCTTTTTGTGTCAGGAATCCTCAATTTATACTGTATCCATCTGAAAATAAAAATCCATACATAAAGTGGAATTCTTCACCATAATCTGATCATGTGGCATTTTCTTGATCTGTAATGAAGAAAATGTTTTGACATTGTCATCAAACCCTTCCTTTCCTGCTCAAACATGGGAGATGTACAGTGGAGGGCACAGCAGGGACTGTTGATCTGTGTTGCATGATATCACTTCCTCCTAAAGTCAGCTCTGTAAAAGAAAAAATACTTGAACATCAAAATTTGAATCTAAGAAGCATGACTCTGCAGGGAAGAAACTGTACTGAGTGACTGTTGTGTGCATTCATACATGAACAGATGTATGTTCATGTATGAATGTGCATTCATACATGAACAAAAAATGCCAGAGCGTTTATATTTAACTGCTTCTCTTGCTCAGGAGAGGCAAGAACATTTCCAGAAGATTGTCTTGGAAGGCACGGAAAGAATGGAGGATCAGGTAATGGCCATCTGGTGGATGCATATGACACACCATTGCAAAACTGTTTGACTGCCTCAGATGACTGTAGAAGTCGGTGTTGCTCCTTATTTTTTGCATCCAGGAGGATGCATTGGACTGGCTAATAATGTGACATGCACAGTAGGCAAAGTTTCTGAAGACAGGATGATGGAAGTTGTGATCAAATTAAAGGAAAATAATATTTCATCACTTTAGGGATAAAGTAGAAATCTGTGAAGAACATTATCTTTCAGAAAAGGAAACTCATTAACTTGAACTTGAAGCTCTGTAAAGGTGGCAGCTTCCATAGAGTCATGCCAGCCTCCTGTCAATGTTGTTTTTCTGTTAGATTAGGTCACCTTTTAAAATTACAGAGACATACGGAGTCTGTCATTTTGAAACGTGCTTGGAGACTTAATGCATGAGACTGTGAAAAGAATTTGATTTCTGAAACTCTAAATGTGAGATTGTGGCTTCCTTTTCTTGTGATAGATAAGTCAGGAAAGTATTTTTGTATGTTAGTAACTAATATGCCTGGTTTTGGTTTCCAGTCATTGTTATAACATTGTTATAACATGTTATAACAACAGACTCGAATTAAAATGCTCAACAGTGATTGCACATAACATAGTATGTTATAGAACATAGTATGATCAAATTATCTCACATCAAACATTTGTTGTCTAGGCAAATCAAAACTGATGCTGAAAATTAGCGTAAGACACAGATACACATTTTAGGTGTCATGTTGAGAAGCCAGATACATGTTTCCAGTTTATAATTATTGATGAGCAAAGCCCAAGAAGTCTGTGCATCAATTTCTGCTTATACTACCCTTCCAAGCAGTAGGAAGTAAGGATGTTTTGCATGTAATACTGCAAGTTCATGTTAGTAATAACTTCTAATACTGCTCAATGTGCTTTTACTTCAAACATCTTATTTATTGTTCAGGGTCAGAGCATCATTCCAATGCTGACTGGAGAAGTCATTCCTGTAATGGAGCTCCTTTCATCTATGAAATCACACAGTGTTCCAGAAGAAATAGATGTAAGTTCCTGTTTTATTTGTATTCTGAATTTTTAAAAAGTTACTTTCTCCCTCTGGATAAAACATACCTTTGGGCCTTTTCTTTGGTACTCACTTTGCCAGAGAAAATGCCCATTTTACTAAATTCTTGTATACTTCCGTTGCTTCACATCAAGTTGTCCTAAGTGGTGTAAGGAATGGCAGTATTTTTTGTGTTCATCACATAGCCAAATTGACTGGATAGGATGATGTCGTTGTACGAGTGGAAAGGCAGTTTGATGCAAACCAAAATGAATGGGCAGATTAATGGATTTGATGTTGATACCTGTTTCAGCGCATTATAGTGTTCTCATGGAAGAGGTAGAAGTGATACGACATGCACTAATCTAAAGTATTCTGGACATTTTTTACAGAGAAAAAAGCCACTAGGAGGAACCTGACTTGTGACAGGTGAAGACTTAATAATCAAGTGACTTTCTCATTTTCAAAATGTTTTGTCTGAAGTCAGGTCTTTTTAAGATTATGCTTTTTGCGGAAGTCTTACAACTTACCTTAAATAGTTTCCAAACAGTTCCCATCTATCAAAGCGAAAATCAATTAATTGGAAGGTGATCAGATTCTTGTCTAACTTTTGTTTATATTTACTTGCATTTCAGATAAGTGACACAGTGCTAAATGATGATGACATTGGGGATAGTTGCCATGAAGGCTTTCTCCTCAAGTATGAAATTCAGTTTTGACTTATGCTGTAGTAAAATGATTCAAACTTGTGTGTGCATCTAAATGTATCTATCTGCATGTGCATGTGAACATGGATTGGAATAGATTTCTTTATAGGAGGGGGAACAATGACATGTATTTGGCTTTTGGAGATTTTTGTCAATAAAATGTTATAAAGTTTCTGTCATTTTAGAAGAATTGTTCTGGGCTAATAGCTGCATCTCTGTAGACCCTGTTGTCACAGGATCATTTGTTTGATAATAGAATTCCTATCAAATACACGTTTTTCTTTAATACCTACATTTAATTTTATAAGACTCTAAGTCAAAGTCTTGCATTTTCTGAAATAGCAAAAAACCTGGGTTGTGCATAAACTCTAAATAAGAGTTTATGCCCTATCATTAATGATATGGCATATAGCATGCTTACTGTTGGGTTGTGTATTTCTCTTTTTCCCCTGCTTTTAATTTTTAAGTGGAAGTAGTTGAACTTGAGAGCAACTTGGTCTCTTCCTGGGGGATAGAGTATTTAATAGGTTTTAATTGATGTTCTGTTACCTTTCATTGTATCTCCGGCATTCATATATGTGGTGCTTGGTGGCATCTATTTGTACACCATCACATGTGCTTCCAACACTGAAGAAACTGTTGAACTTTTGGATTCCAGCGGTAACCTATGCTGCTATTTAAAGTCCTACGGTTATGGGCATGTAGGCTGTATTTATACTTGAAACGCTTTTGTTCTTCTTGTAAAGGTGATAATTGAAAAATCTGATTAAATATATTAACCTATGTCTGTTTTTAATTGCAGTGCAATTAGTTCACACCTGCAGACCTGTGGTTGTTCCGTAGTCGTCGGAAGCAGTGCAGAAAAAGTTAATAAGGTAACATACTTTCTAATAAACTGAACTTGAATGCTGATTATTAGGAGTGAACAAAGTTAATCTATAAACATACTTGAGGCTGAAGAAAGAAGGAGTACTGTTGTTTGGCTATCTTCAGTTGGCTGGTCTAGCAGAAGATAATTCTTCCAGAAAATTGCCTTTCAGTTGCATTCTGACAGCTGTAAGAAAACCAATGTATTTAACTGATACAGTACATAAATGAGTAGTAAATGAGTCTGAGCTTTCAAAATTAGTTTTTTTAGGTAAAGTACATCAATCAAAGAGACCTGACAATGGCTTGCCCATTTTAGCTATATCATAGAATCACAGAATGATCAAAGTTGGAAGGGACTTTTAAGGTCATCCAGTCCAACCATCCACCTGGCACTGCCACTGTAACCCCTAAACCACTCAACCACATCACCCAGCACCAGATCCAGGCACTTCTTAAACACGTCCAGGTATGGGGACTCCACCACCGCCCTGGGCAACCTATTCCAGTGCCTGACAGCTAACAGTGAATATTTTTTATATATGATTAATCTGAATGTCCTCTGTCTCATTTTGAGGCCATTTCTTGTCCTCTCACTGCAGGCACAGCAGGAGAGACTGGTCCTCACCTCACCCTCCTTTCAGGGAGTTGTGGAGAGTGATGAGGTCACCTGGGCCTCCTCAAGAGTAAATAGCCATTCCTCTTAAGACATGTTTCCTAGTCCTTTTATGAGCCTTGTTGACCTTCTCTGGACACACTCCAGCACTTTAGTGTCCTTTTTGAAGCGAGAGGCCCAGAAGTAAAGACAGGATTTGAGGTGTGGCCTCAGGAGAACCAAGTACAGGTTGACAATTGCTGCCGTGGTCCTGCTGGCTACAGTATTGCTGATAAAGGCCCCAGAAGGCCATTTGCCTTCTTGGCTACCTGGGCACACTGCTGGCTCATTTAAAGCTGGCTGTCAACCAGCACCCCTGCGTCCCTTTCTCCTGAACGGCTCTCAAGCCACTCTGCCCCTAGCCTGCAGAGCTGCATGTGGTTGTTGTAACCCAAGGGCAGAACCCAACACTTGGCCTTTTTTCACCTCATGCAGTTTGTCCTTGGCCCATTGATAAATCTGTCCAGGTCTCTCTACAGAGCCTTCCTACCCTTGAGCAGAGCAACACTCCTGCCCAGCTTGGTGTCATCTGCAAACTGAGGGTGCACTCAATCCCCACATCCAGATCATCAGTAAAGATGTTGAACAGGACCAAGCCCAGAACTGAGCCCTGGGGAACATTGGTAGTGGTGAAACTACAGACAGTACCCATGTCATGGGATATTGTCTGTATGCTCTTAAACAAATAGTGTCTCCATAATTTCTCCTGCACTGTTTAGTAAACATACTTCTGTGTCATGAGTTGCTTGTGTTTTGTGGAACCTGTGTCTATTTCTTCAATGTGAAATAAAAAAAATTTATGAACAGTGGGCCTGCTGAATATATTATATATTACTTGTAGACTATACATACTATATATTGTGTTTTATAGTATAGAGGGCTTCTTGCCTTAATGAAATATAAAAGTTTTTAAAAAAAAAATTAAAAGGTGCCTTTAGTAAACGTATGTTTTGAAATAAACAGTTCGTTATGTATTGTTGTGGTTTAACGATGAAACAGAACTTTTTGATTCTAATATTAGAAGGTTTAATATGATTTATTAAGATGACTTTATTGTTTAGAAGGTCTGGGTTATTATGTGTTTAGGTACTGAATTTAGATGTTTATTTTTTTATTTTCAGTACAAGAATGTTAGAAATGTTTATAGTTTAGTGATAACAATTTTTTATATCATTGGTTGAGAGAAAGAAAAACTTTCATCTCATATTGGGAGATAGGGTAGAAAAACACCTATGTCTTTAAACACACAGCTCAGAGGTATGTTTGTAGAATTCTGTGCTGAGAAAGTGAGCTTTCCCTTGAGAAGAAAAACCTCAGCAGGTTTACACTCAAGAAATTTTAAAAATGTCAAAACAACAGTTATGCTTTGTAAAACTTGGGGCAGAGGAAATGCATTGTTTCACGTGTATTACCAGCAGTCATAAAGGACCTCAAGCAACAGGCAAACCAGAGAAAAGAAAATTCTCAGATCTTAGCTGAAATCACAGCTAACCATAGTTAATATGTATTGTTTCGTGATTTACACATAACTAAGTTTTTGGTAATGTTATATGTTTAAGAGATATGTACACACATACGCTATATATGATACAAGAGGAAATGTTAGAAGCTTAAGTAGTTATAAAAAGCTTGTAGATCATTAAATAGTTAATGAAAAGGGTTTAATGTCTAAATGGTTATGAATATGTAAAACAGTATGTCGATAAGCTAGACAGTGTATGAAAAAACACTGTAAAAGAATGTGAGCCTCAAGATCCGTCCAGGGTAAATTTCATAAATTAATTCTACACATATTCTTATCAGCAGCATGCTCCTTGTGTCATGATACAACTCTTCTGAAGTAACTGCTTTCTTAATAGCATATTTCAGCTTGCCTCAAAGTGAAAAAAAAAAGACTGGTGGCATATTGTGACAAAAAGTGTCAGTCAGAAATTATGTTGTCATTGTTTTAGGTACTTGTCGTGGTTTGAAAAGTGTTAGAATAGGAAGTGAGGGTTTTTGGACACGCCTCTTTCTAAATTGGAAAATTCTAGATTGGCGAACTCAAACCACTACAGTACTGCAGAAACACGTTGTGCTCGACTGAGCCTTTTCAGATATCTTACAGACACAGATAGGACACCACAGATTAAGACTGAAAGATGAGCAGAATGGAATATATGTTGTATTTGGGGTGATTACTGGTAGCTATTTCAGCCCAGAAGTTTGAATATGGGTGATGAAGTACCTGTGTTCATTATAGTAGAGAGTTTAAGGAAATTACTGAGGAAATAAGCATGAATGCTTATTTACAAAATTGACTGTGCCTGATTTGAGACAATAACTGGTATTCCAATATGGAATGAACAAAATAAGAGGCCTGAAAGGCTAGGAAAGTAATCACAATAACTCATGTTTATTAACAGAAAAATGTAGAAGACAAAAGTAATTTGTTCTACATAATTGGGTAAAAAACAAATTTGGTTGCAAGAATGTGTAGGATTTTTTCATCGTTTAACAAGAAGTTGGAGTAGTATGGCTTACAGCACCAGTAATTAAAAAATAAGTAAAAGTAAGCATGTCATTGTTCTGTGGCCTTTTATAAAGTTTTGGCTTTTCTAATAAGCATGGTAAAATCTTTTGTTCATAATTTGAAATGCCTGATACAGTCCAGTCAACCTTTTTTCCTTACATTTTCCTGTTTTTCAAACCTATTCTTTTTAATGCAGATTGTGAGAACGTTGTGCCTGTTTCTCACACCATCTGAGCGGAAGTGTTCCAGACTCTGTAGAAGTGAGTCCTCTTTCAAATATGAGTCAGGACTTTTTGTTCAAGGCTTACTCAAAGTAAGTATGCTTAGGAAAGTTCTGTTCTTCTGTAGTTTAAGAACATTCTTCAGTATATGTTTTTGCATATGATATGTACACACATACACACAATCACGTTCAAAAAAATGTGTCATCTTCCCTTGATGTAATTTTTTCTGGTTTTTTCTGGTAATTTAATTAATTACCTTCATGTTAAAATTCCAAGCCAGTCTTTTCTACGACACATCAGTTTCTTGAGGATTGTTCATGATTGTTCCTGTACTTTGAAGTACAATAATAATACGCTCTTGTGTGCTTGGGGCTAGAATTCCAAAAGTCATTTGAGTTTTTGTGTTTTAACAAAACCAAGGAAGAGCAGTCATATCAGGCCTGGAGTTTCCAAGTATTTTAAACAGTCTGTAGCAATGGGGGAAGGTGAATAGAAAAATAATGCTTCTTGCTCTAGTAAGCAGTCTGAACTTAGCAGGTAACTATAATACCGTAATGCTAATGGGCTCACACACCAGGTGATGCAATACTGTAATACACAGGTCACCTCAGTACCTGTTTTCATCTTTTTGTTAAGGAAATCACCCAGTATTAAGGACTTACTACTGCAGTACAGCCACCAGTTGTCTAGAACAAAATACATACAAAGAAATGGGTTAAATGTAGGCACAATGTTATAATATTATTTTGTACCAGTACAGCTTCGTGGTTTTAATTAAAATGGGGGATTTTTTTCACTAAAACAGGATGCCACAGGAAGCTTTGTGTTGCCGTTCCGTCAAGTAATGTATGCCCCATACCCTACTACACATATAGATGTGGATGTCAATACAGTGAAGCAGATGCCCCCTTGTCATGAACACATCTATAACCAGCGACGATACATGAGATCTGAGCTGACAGCATTTTGGAGAGCTAATTCAGATGAAGAAATGTCTCAGGATCATATTATCCACACAGATGAGAGTTTCACACCTGATTTGTACGTATTATTCTGACATCTCACATAGTTACTTGGCTTGGGATAGGAGTGTACAGTACAGAGCCTACTTGTCAATAAAGTACATGGAGCTTCTTAAAAGCAAAAAAAAACTTCTTCAGTTCTGGTAGTTACACTTGTTTTGGCAGAATTTACCAAGTCGTTCAGTAGTTTGGTTACATCAATTACTACTGAAATTAATTTTCAGTAATAATTCTGCCCATGTCATGTTAATTTTATTGACTGTTTTAATTAGGGGTATAATAGAGCTAAGTGTATTTGACAAAGCCAAGTGGCTTTCCTGGATTTAGTTAATTTCATCTGAGTGCTTTAAAATTCTGTGTTATCTTTAAAAATACCAGAACTATAATTTACTACAATTTTAAATTCACTTTTAATTTCAACCAGACTATCAACAGTAATGCTACAGCTGTGCTCAACTCTTAGAATGTTAATATCCCTTACTGGCCTTAACTCACATGGTGATTTGTTTTCTTTTCTATAGAAATGTCTTCCAAGATATTGTGCATAGAGATACATTAGTAAAAGCCTTCCTGGATCAGGTAATTGTTGCTTTTTTCAGAAAACAAAAGAAACACAATTCAGTACTTTGACCCCAGTAACAGATAATTTAATACAAATACATAATTTAATGATTTGGTAGCTTTTCTTCATACTACTGCTGTGATGATTCTCTACACGAGTAGAAAGAAAAATATTGATATAAAACTAAAATTCCTGCTTAAGTGTGAAAAACAGGGGACATTTTGTATTGATGTGCAACAGTGACTACAATTACAGTATTGAAATAACTGCCTGACCAGGAATAATTTCAGATAATTATCCAAACAGAATTTTAATACAGCTTCATTTATTTTATCTGAGCAGATAGAAAACATAAAAAGCATGCTGACTATGTACAAATCTGATGTTATTTGCCTGCTTTGCTATAATTAAGGATATGTTACATGTGTATGCAATGTTTCTTTATTTTCCAGATTCTTGAAATGATTCCTGAATTTCTGTGTCTAGTAATATTCTTAATTTTTAACAGATCTTTCACCTGAAGCCTGGCTTGTCTCTAAGGAGCACTTTCCTTGCACAATTTCTGCTAGTCCTTCACAGAAAAGCCTTAACTTTAATAAAGTACATAGAGGATGACACGTAAGTGAACAGATAATGGAAAGCAGATTTAGAGAAACTTCTTCTGTTCTTTTTTAAAACACGTGTTTTTATTTCCTTGCAGGCAAAAAGGCAAAAAACCTTTTAAGTCTCTTCGCAGCTTAAAGATAGATCTTGACTTGACAGCAGAGGGCGATCTTAACATAATAATGGCTTTGGCTGAGAAGATTAAACCAGGTCTACACTCCTTTATCTTTGGGAGGCCGTTCTACACTAGTGTGCAAGAGCGTGACATGCTCATGACATTTTAAAGTCTTCCCTGCATCTGATACTGCAGTCCTGCAGAGCACGAAATCTGTCAGTGTGACCCCCACACTGGTGACAGGCATTGTCGACTGAGGGTGAAGCATCAGGAGCACAGTGACATTGAGGTGTGTCTCAACCAGCAGGGGTCTTGTTAGAGGGAATTTCAGCTTAGCTAGATAAGCATGGTTTTAACTAGTTGGTCTCTTCTGTGTGTTTTTTTAATTGTAAATGTTACCAGAGGTTACCAGAGGTTCCTTGGCCATATTGGCTTAGTGGATAAATGTGGGTATGTTTTGGTGTATGATAAAAGGAAGCATTTTAATTTTTATTCCCCAGAGACTTCTTTCAGGTGTGTGTCAGATTTTCCCTGTTCTGCTGTGTAAGTATTTTCAGTGTTTCCACAGAAAACAGTACATATGTCCTCACTAACCATGGAGGTTGCATTAAATGCGCCTTCCAAGAGTTTCAGAGTTTTTAAAATGGTTGTTCTTATGTATGTGGTGCAAATCTTAAATATGACTTTTACTCATCTGTCTCTTTTAACACTACTGTTTCCTTCCTTCAGAGCATTTAAACATATTTGTAATTTTTAATATACTACAAAGTGCTATTTCTGAATGCAGACCATTGATAATTTGCAGCTTAAACAGCAGTATGTTGTACATGGGAATTAGGTCATTACTCAAGCAGCTTTGTGCATGTAAGTGCCAACCAGTATACTCTTATATATTTCTGGACTGTCCTGCAGTGGAGTGATCAGCTAACTGAGGTCTTTCAAAACACAAAACAGAAGACTCATGTCATTCCACAGCAGTTGTCAGTCCTTCTGTGTGTAAACTGCTACTGGTAGTTGCACTGTCAATTTCAGTGAGGTTCATAGAATAATTTAGAGTGGAAAAGTCCTTCAAGATCATTGAGTCCAACCATTAACCCAGAACTACCAGGTCTACCTATAAATGTTGTTCCTAAGTACCACGTCTGCACATTTTTTGAACTCTTCCAAGGACAGTGATTCCACCACTTCCTGGGCAGACTGTTCCAATGCTTAACACAATACTCAGATTAAAGAAAGGTCTAATAGACCTTTCCAAAGAACATCAAGGTGATAGCCAAGCTAAAAGATAAAAGAGTATTTTTTTTTCATTTACATCACCATTAATATATTTAATAATCCTTAATTTAGAGATGTGCACAGCTATGAACTGATGTGATTAGCATTTTAGTAAGTTAACTTTAGTCATTAATCTTACCTATTTTCTCAGTTCAGCTTAGTGTATCTCCAGCTTAGCTTGAAATCAAAATGCATTTTCTGTTGGTATGTCTGAACCTTTCTTTTTTAGTAGCATGTAGAGCAGTGTGGTGTCAGGTGAATCCAGACTTTTTTTTTACCCAGAAACCAGAGGTATATCTGTACTGCACGTTGTTGTATCTCTGCTCTTTTTGGACAAGTATAGGAATTTATTTGTGTCGTGTTTCAGTGTAAAGTCATAACTCAATATTCATTGCAATAGTGAAAGAGCTGCACTAATTGGAGAAGCCATGGCTGCTTTATTGCTTACCTTGTTTATAACTCTCCTTTGTAAATAGGTTTCTGTTTTCAAGATAGCTTTTTAGTATTACTTTCATGCAGTGAGGCAGAAAAGTTAGAAGTTAGATTCACATTTTTCCTGAAATGTATAATACTCAGATTTTAAAAGAAATGCTGTCCTTTATTTAGATGCCCAAAATTCCCTTATATTTCCTGAAAGACAAAGATTCTCAATCAAATGTTTAGAGTCTCTAAAAAATGTGAAACTGAGCCCCATCCACACACCATTTTTGAGTTTGCACCATCAGTGTTACCAGGTTGCAAAAAGCCTGACATTTTGTGCAGCCATCTTTTTGCTGTACATGCATGTAGAGCTCTTGCAGTAAGCTTGGGGATTCATCAAAGGAACTTGTGAGAATTACATAAGTTGCTTGTGCTGAGATTCTGTTTGTCATTCTACCACTACTGTTCCCTTCTGCTTTTTCAATCAAGACATTAGAGCCTGAATTTGTTTAAGTTGTTACTCTTGTGGGTAAATAGTGAAAGAAATGTAATACACACTGCCAAAACTTCTAATGTACAAGTTGTGTCAAAATGTAAGAGCTTTAAATCTGCTGCTGAAATTACTCCTTTCAGCTTGATAAGCGTTGGAAACTCAACACTGACACTACTAACAGTGAAGCTTTTGTTTACAGGAGATTCTGTTACTTTTTGAAGTTACTAAAAACTGGAAATTCAATTGCTACTTTTGTTGCACAGCTGTCACAAGTGCAGAATGTATAGTGAAGTACATTGTTAAATGCATCTGCATGTTGTGTTGTAAATCTAGCTCAGGAAACAAAGTAATAAAATTCATACACAATTTTTGGACTATTAATTGTTGCTGATTTTTTTTCACAGAATTTCTGCTCTGTATCTAAAAGCATCCTTATCTTTTTAGGCTTTGAATTAAAGAAGAAACCTTTCTTCCTTCTTGTTAAATTAAGTTATGCTTGGATTTGCTGTCACTGGTGAAAGTCACATGTTATTTTGTTCCTTCATTTCTGTTAAGGACTTAGTCATTTCAAGCTGAGACTGATGGGACTTGATATGCCTTTGATCTACTCAATTACAAATTTTAAAAAGCTTTAAATCCCATAGGTGAGAGATTAGGAATGTTTTATCTAGCAGTCAGTGAATACCTTTCTTCAGGATTTTATTTCCTTATATTTAAAAGAAAATGGCAATTTTATTTCTTCCAGCTGGATTTGAAAAGTAAGTACTGTTTTCAAGCATTTTTAGTAGCACATTATTCCTGATCTTTGCACATGTAAAAAGGTAGCACAGAAGTATATCTACTGGAATGTCTTACTTGTTGGCACCACAGAGGATATTCCCTGTCTATATACCAGTATGTTGTAATGTCAGTTTTATTCTAGAGCAGAATAGGCATTTCGGTGATGTTCTTATCTTTTAAGCCAGCAGTTTGTTACTCCAATACGGAGTGCCAGAACTTCTGCACTCACTTCTGTACTGACAAAAAATGTTAGAAAGTTTTCTCTTCCTATTGTGTTGTTGTCTCAGACCTGTGAGCACAAGGGAATGTGATCCAGAACATGAGGACAAGCAGGCAGGGTGGTCCCCTCTGTTGTCTAACCGAAGCCTACAAAGCAAGTAGTACTTTGTCCTCTGCAGCAGCAGGGAGGCAAACCATGCTCATTAGTATGCAGAGTGGGCTTTTGCACAAGAGTAGAACATGGTTGTCTTGTTTGCCTGTGTCCTGACACAGAGCTCCTGTTACACTTCCTACTTGGGCAAAACACTAAGGAGGCATGTGATTATTTGCAAGGTTGTTCACATGGTATTTCACTTATAGGAAGTAATTATCTTACTTCTCAAAGCCATGCTGTTTGTATGCCTGCCCAAAAGTTTCAAACACAGAACTTTCAATTATAGTTCAGAAGTATGAAGTAGAGGATGAGTTCCTGACAACAGCCATCCAGTCTGACTTCAGTTCTAAATAAAATAATAGAGGTACCCTGCATTGCTCAGTTAGCATTGCTTGATTAGCATTGGGCAGCTTTTAAAACCAAAAGATCAGAGGAAAGAGAAACTACTTAACACAGAATGGCAACTGGTAATTGTTCCTTTCTCTTAGATACTTCTATCTTTATTGTGACATAGATGGAGGAGGCCTTTGACAACTGGTAAAGAGCCAAAAGACTGAGGAAATGCAGGTTGACTAGTTTTGCTCAGGTATAAAACAAAAGCATGCTATGCATCCTCTTAGACCTTGTGTCTTACCACATGAGGGAGGAGATGGTGATTGGGAGTTACCAGCACAGACTGACAAAGTGTATAATGCTTCATCCACTTCATTATATTTTGTGATAAAATGACTGGATTTGAGGATGTGGAGAACGGATGTAACAGGCTGACTTCAGCAAGGCTTCCAGCACCCTCCCACAATCTCCCTGTAGCCAAGCTGGTGTTCGGGTGGGGGTGTGTGCCCCACAAGAGCGGAATGTACCTGGTTGGGTGTTTGGGCTTAGATGTGATGGCCACTGTGTCATATCTGACTGGAGACTGGTGCCCCGTGGGATCCCAGAGGGTCTCCTCTGGGGTTTGTCTTCTGCAATCTATCCATGACCTGAGAAGGTGACCAAGGCCTTCAGGTTTGCAGGTGGTGCCAAATCAGGGATCACTGTTCAACATGCACAAGGGCAGGGCAGCTGTCCATAGGGACCAGCATGGGTGGGAGGGAAGGATGGGTTCCCCATGTCCTCAAAGCAGCAGAAAAGGGCAGTCCTGCCCTGGGCAGGCAGAGCTCTGGAAAGCCATGCCTGTGGGTTGCTCTGGGGAAGCCAAGCATGGGCTGCTCTGGGGTGAAAGCCCTGGATCCTGGTGAGCTTATGGCCTAGGAGGACAGCTGGGCAGTGGGGATGTGCTCAGAGAGGTGGTGCTGTTTCTCTACCTGGGGGGTTTCCAGGCTTCACAAGATAAAATCCTGAGCCTTGGACTGACCACAGGGCTGAGCTTGCTCTGAGCAGGAATAGGAATGGAGACCCTCTGAGGTCCTTACCAACACAAAGTTTCCTGTGATGGCAGGCTGCAGCCATTTTTCCACAAGTCAGAGAAAACAGGTGGGCAATGCCCTCTGGAGGGTGAGGGTCCAACCCCCTGTTTGAACGAGGCCAACTCCTGTCAATGTTGCTCATAGAATTGTCTGGTCTGCTCTGACCAGAACTTCACTCCAAAAGCTTTGAGGTAGCCCTGGGTTCACCAGTAAAACTGGAGGTATGCTAGTACATGAAAAGAAAAGTATAGGTATCAGGAATATTTTATCTATAGTGTCTAATGCACATGTTAAAATTTATGGCACCATGTCCTCTAATTGAAAGATGGGGGTTAATCAGGACTTTTTGTAGAAACCTCTCTATAGCAAGGAAACAAAGACTTAAGATAGAGAAATGTACACATCTAAGCAAGGGTAAGTAAAGTTAATTAAGATATTTTTGGCTGAATTTCAAAGTAAAAGTGTGATTCTCAAAGGCAAACATCTGAAGCTTCATTCTTAATCTGTATCTAACAAAAAGCCAAAATGTTTGAAAATATACAACATCCAAAAGCTAATGGATGAAACTTCAAGTTCATTGCCAGTCTACTCCATTTATAAAATGGTCTCATTATAGTACAAAAGAGTGTCTTACAGCTTCAATTAAATATGATTAATGGACAGATTTTTTGTTTTCAGTAGAAGCAGGAATGTAAGAAATTAGAGGTCAGGGAATACTGAAATTTAGTACTGCAGCCTATACATAGAATAATTCAATATTTTTTGCCGAAGTGTTCAGTAGTTTAGATGAACCTGCAGTTTTGGCCTTCAACATTCATCCACAGAAATGCAAAGCAGTTTGTCCTTGCTGAGATTGCTGTCTATCTCAGGCTGCCTTTTCATTAGTCCTGTGTCACTCCATCGCATTCTCTGCCCTGCCTCTGTAACAGCAGTATTTGAAAATAGTTTCTGATAACCTAGCATCTGGAGAAAGGACCTTCTGGCATTTGGGGTTTTTTTTAGTAGCCAAAGGCAGCTCCGCAGACAAAATGCAGAGAGCACAAGGGACCTGGATAATAAATAATGACTAATTAACTTCAAACTAGTTTTTGGCAGAGAACAGGATGCTGGCAGGACGAAGAACATTTTGGGTTCAGTCTGCTTTTAGCACCATAACTGCCAGAGTGTGACACTTTGCCTTCAGGTTGGAGACTTGAGAGGTAGCTGATGCAAACACGATTAACACATTTTGAATAATGGTCACACTAGAAGGAAGTGTGTAGGACAGCAAAGTTCTCAGTGATCTAGGCAATCAGATATACCAGCTTTTAATTAAATAACAATGCAGTGTATTAGGCTTGACTGTGACGCTGTTAGTTATAGGTTTGAAGTCCAGTGAAACTTAGAAGCATGCAATTGCCGTCAAATTACATTTTTGTTAGTGTGGAGATGCAAAGGTGCAAAGCTCCCACACCATATCTAATGGACACCATCCAGATGATGGGTTGTCCAGGGAGGGTCCCTTTAGCATCCTAGTGAGTGGGGGTATGCAGGTCAGCATCGCTATTCACGCTGCTCTCGCTAGACGGTTCACCTTCCTTTTTTTCTCTACTTGACTTCATACTCTACTCCTCATTTTTTCTTATTTTAAGCTGACATATTTGCCATCTTTGCATCTTACTTCACCGTGCTCCTCTCAGCATCCCATACCTGATCATTTTTCTCTGTTAGTCCTAGTTTTGCTACATCCACACACAAACATGGTATTTCTGATACTTAGGCAACACTGGGTATATGTGGGTTTTTGGCTATATTGGACATATGTAACTTTACCAACAGTAAATCTCAGTGTGAGTGGCTTTGCACTCAAAGCTCTCCTGCCATTGTTCACTTCAGCCTGGTTGGACTTATTCCTAGACATAATTGCTTGACTTTATCCTCCCTGCCCCTGGCTAGTTCATACTGAGCATGAGCAAGTTCTCCCTATATGCACCAACAGTTTACATACCAGAGAAGCAGAGTAACTTGCTTTTCACACATCTGCTGTGGTCTGTCACAGGTCTCCCACAGGACCTCGGCTGCTGTGGGGCCACATGTCCCACAGGACCTTTGGTATGTACCGTACAAGAGGGTTGTGAGCTGCAGAACATGCAGGAAGCAGAGCTTTCAATGCCCAGACCTCCAGGATGGGGAAACATAGTCAATAACAGGGTTCCTTATAGGGCATAAGAGCATGAGGTAGCAGCACAGCACTTCACAAAACAAGGTTTTGGTAATAATTCAGGGAGTTGCATGATGCCAGCATGTCTGTGTTGCAGTGGATGTTTGACTTCCTGTGACTCCATCAAATAAAGTTACTTTTTGATGCCAGCTAATAGTTGCCATGGTAGCTCTATAAATTGTGAATTGTACTTTAGACCCTTTCACCTTCTCTTAAATTCTCCACAAAAAAATCCAGCTATATTTCTGAACGTTTTTTAGGGTAGTTGCAGCATGACTGAGCATTGAGCTGAACTGTATTTACAGATAACTGTATTTCAGGCAAGATTTTCACATAGATATAAAACATACATAAATAAAGTGTAAACTGTGAAGACGGGACAAAAATAAAACATTCCGGTCACCTTACTGATAATGCACTTAATATAAAAAAAATTAACATTAAAAAACATTTTTAGCTAATAGACTTCATTATCTTTCAGCTCTTTTCAAACTAAGCACTGAATTTTCACTCACATCTTTCCATATATCAATAGATTTCTTTGTCCATTTATGAACAAACCTACCACTCTGTCACATGTGAAAATAAATGTCTGTCTGTTTGACTATTCTCATGGATGTGGTGGCAATGTGATGTCTTTAATTAGTTCCAGAGAAGTGTCAGCTTTTAAATGTACTTATTACCGATAAAAGACAGCCAAATCTATGGCATTACACATTAGTGTATCTATATTTTTTAACTATGGAGTTTTCTTAATAGAATGTATGCATAAATTATAGTGTTTGAGTGGAGAGTTATGTTGGTGGACGCTACATTTAATGTTCCAGTTTTTTTTTAATGTGGCTTTTTTGTGGCTTTCTTTGCTGGTAATTTTATCTGGGAGTGCAAATTCACAAACTGGATACAAAACTGTCCCTTGGTTTTGTTAATTTCTGATGCTCAGTGTTATGAACAAAACTCTGGGTCTGTGCCACCCACATCCCCAGGTCAAATGTAAATACTACTGTTCTTACAATGTTGCTATAAGTTAATTACGGTTTGTTGATTGTTAATGTTATTGTTAGTGTTTGTTAAACTACTGTCCTCTGTAATTGATCTGTTTACACCCCCATACCATGGTTTTTATTTCTGTATCCCCCGATATTCCCCTTCCCTGTGTCAGGGCCTGCCCCCGCCGAGTCGGAGGGGAGGCCCGCAACCACCCGTTTGCAGCCAGAGCTTCCCCGACGTGGAAAAAAGGTTTTTCCACGGGACTTTATTACTGATTGTTAAACTACTGATCTCTGTACCCCTGTTTGCCNCGCACAGACATCTTTCTCAGCCCATCCCGCAAGACAGGAAGCCCCGGCTCAGTCCGCTGGACTGAACTGCCGGAGTCTTCTGTGCGCTGACCACAAGGCAGCGGCGGTGGAAGTCCCCGACCCCCTGCAAGAGCTGAACTCGTCAAATAAAGGCGTTTTTAAAGGAGCACAAGACTCCTTGCCATTTTTGACACTCAGTAATATCATATAATACAAAAACATCTCATTGGGATAAATGTCAAAAGGTATGTGTTTTGGATCAATGCAACCCTTCAACAAAAGCTAATATTTGGAAACTGCGGCAATGCTGAGGCAGGACTCGGACAGCTAAGAGCTACGGGAGTAGCTGAAGCCACAGGCTGCAGCCACAGAGAAATCTGAGAATAACAGGTTTTGGAACAGTTTCAGCCCCATTTCTGAAAGCTGCGGTTGCCCTCTGCGAGAGGAGGCAGGGCAGGTGCTCCTGCCTGGCGGTCTCAGCTGTTTGCTAGCTTCCCAGGCCTGCTCTGATATTCAGATGCTATGAAAGACTATTAAATGAGCTTAAAAAAAAAAAAAA
>VXAX01006851.1:47521-65006 GCA_013399835.1 Leptocoma aspasia
AAAAAAAAAAAAAGCTGGAGTCTGGTAGAGAGGATGAGAGATAAGTTATTTTGGAGGAAAATGAAGAGAGAATCCAAGAGGCAACAGTTTGGTGCTCCGAGTCCCGGACCAAATGTGGCTTACCAAGGAAAAGGAGCAGGACGAGAACTCTGGTCACCTCCCACCAGCCCATTATTCAAATTCTGCCTTTTACCTTTACAGCTCAGTGAGGGAAAGAGAGGTTTTCACTATAAATAGAGAAATCTCTCCATGGCCCCGAAACAGTTTAAATAGGAAAGAATAAAGAATTTTTCACTTGAGGCCATTTGTTTGAACTCCAAAGAGCCTGATTGTGCAGAGATTGAAAACATTTTTGCTTTTAAACCCAAACAGGGCTACTACTTTCCTTCAAAACAAGCCAGTGTTATTCTGCTGTGCAATGAAAGATCAATTCTTTGGGTTGTGAAAAGAAGGCTTTTAGATAACTTGGGTAACAGGGGTCACAAAGCCATCCTCTGCCCCGCTCAGTGCACAGAGACCTCCTGTCTATCTGCAGGCAGCTGCTGGAAACAGCTTTGCTGCAGTCGGTGGAGCCTGTGACTGGACCAATCAAGGAGCAGCCAGTGGGATTTCAAATGCTCTCTGTTTGCAAAGAATTCACAGAATATTTCGAGGAAGAAGCTGAGAAGAACAGCCCAATGACACAGCAAAAACAAACTACATGCTTATGACTGTGCTGAAAGGGTAGCATTTAATCCAGTGCAAACAAAGGATTTGGGTGGAAGGAGGAGGACTTGGAGTGGTTAGGCTCTTGGGAAATTCTTCTCAAGTGGAGAGAAAAAAAATCCATCCATGGAGGTCAGGGAAATGAGTCAAGCCTTCTTGAAAGGAAAGAAAGCGGGGCAAAAAAGGATGCTGGCAAGAGCAGAGCAATGAGAGACCATCAGGGGTGTGCTGGGGAGCCCGGTGGTCAAAGGGTGCAAAGGGAGACTGTTAAAAGCTGTGTGTGACAACAACAGCACTGAGATGATAGCCAGCATTAGCACTCACCAGACACAGCCTCAGTGTGTGTGTGGTCACTCAAAAGCATGCCTTTTGTTTTGCTACATCGTGTTAGCAGGTGGTGAAATGCTGAGGGAGTGGTTTCACAGAGCAAAGTAATTGGTGGTGAGGACCTGAGATCCATGTGCATGTTTCAGCAGTACCATGCTTCAGAAAGGGTTCGGTTCCATCCCATACCCTGACTGCTCCCTAGCTGGAGTACCTCTTCCCATTCAGTTTAATGGGATGCAATCCAGTTTATGCAGACCATTACGTGAGGCAAACTACAGTGAAGTAAGATGATGATCAGGTGAATGATTTTAGGAGAGCATTCCCGGTGCAAACTGAAACACTACTACAGATGTACTCTCTGACCGAGCTGCTGATCACAAATAATGGGTAGGAGTGTTTGAATGAAACTAGAGGGAAGAAGGATAACAGAAAGGAGAAAATGTGAAAAGAAAAGAAAGGAAATTAAAGGGTTAGTTATCCAGAAAATTCTAAAAGAAGAGGAGAAAAGTACTACCTATGGATCTTTATCTTCAAAGGTAGCATGGCATGGGGCAGAAATTAATCTGCTTCAAGATTAGCGTCTCAGTTAAAAAAATGGTTTGTTTTTATCACATATGCATTTGAATGTTCAGCACAAAAAAATCTGAATGGTGGAAACCAAATATATATTAGAACAACCATATTTCTGTGCTTTTATTTTTTTCACCACATCTGGTCCGGATTACCATATTTTTTTTCTTCTTGTAGAAGACTGTTGAAATGCATTTATCCAATTCCTTTCTCCTCCCTTTCAACTAATCACTAAATGTAGGCAACCTTTTTATTTTTAGCAGAAAATTGAAGCAGCGTGCGTCAGAAAAAGCAAGCAGGAACATGCCTCAGCAAATATTTCAGTACATGCTTTATTATAAGGTGAATTTTAAAACGGTTATAATACATTGAAATGCCTTTGAGGACATGTGACCTCTTCAGAGGGAGTTGAAGTGGTCTGAAATACATCTATTGATATCAGCCATGGGATGAGATTGTGGGGAAACTTAGTATGTTTTCAGTTTTTCACCATTTGTTTGAAAGAGTATACAAAAAGAAAATCGTTACTATGTTCATTGCCATAAGTTCCTGTATTTCCAGTGTAGCCCAATTTAATTCCCTTCTACTTTTCACAAGGTTCTTTTCCCAGGGCTCTATGTGTTGCAGCATCTCCAATTATTAGGAGCTTGGCTTCTCATTAAAAACTCCTACAGTACAGAGAAGCAAGGCATCTTGGAGCCATCTCACACTTACTTGTGGGCAGAAATTTTGGAATGCTGACTATTCTGCATGTCAGATCTTGCCAACAGCTGGAGAAAAATAAAGCCATTATTTAAAACAGCATTGTTACTTTTTCCAACAAGAGCAAGACCCATCTGGTTCTTATAGTGTTTCAGACTGTGTTAAGCAATGCAGATTTTGCTGACTTAGGACAGACTTCGGAACCAGGATATTTTTAGTGTTTCATGTTTGAAATTTCCTTGACTCTGGGCAGAGGGAAGCTGTAGGTGAGGGGGGAAAAAAGAGAACAAAGGGTAAGATCTATGTGTTTCCCTCATTTCTGAGGCAGGAGAGAGCTAAATGTCATCTACCACAAGCTGGAAGGAGCTGGTATAACCACAAGTTGCTTATATTGTGGCAGCATCTCAGGGTTTTAGCTTTGTCTGCTGAACATACCTGGAAAAAAGAACTCCAGTGATTCTACAATCATCTGGATAGTGTGAGGTTTAGACAGCCTTTTGATGCTCTGGGTTGTCCACTTCCCTTGTTAAGAGACTGCTCTGATAAGTACAAATGACTTTACTGACAGGCAGCTGCAGAGATAAAAGATGATGAAGTTTATACCTCATTAATCAGTGCTAAGTGATTGTGGTAAGCAAATTGAAGCCATCTAGAAATGGTCCAGAGGAGTTATTCAAGGTCTGATTGGTCTTGGTACTGGTTTTCTTTATTAAGCAATTTCTCTGAAGGAAACATCATAGTTGCTGTTAAATTTTTGGGGGACTGTATGATAACTGTTCTGGGTTAAAGGGTTAAATAAAAAATTCATCAAAGTAGAAAATTTTAAGTAGCAAAACAGCTAGGTTTTGCCCCAAGCAGAGACATGTCCCAAAGTCAATTTGCACCAAGTTATGGCTTGTCAGTAAGAAAGCTAGGCTTTACTCTGTAATGTATGTCTGCAATATCTCACAGCCTTGGTGATGCAGACATTCATGGTCAGCTTCTGACAGGATTGCTCATTTGGATGCCCCAAACCAGCAATGAACCACAGTGGTGTTTCCACAATGCTGATCTTCAGTCATTAGGGAAGACAAAAAAATCCAGCCCCCAGCCTAAGTCTTTCCCTGTTCTTCTCTCTTGCAGTTTAGTCTCTCTGTTACACACAGAGGTTTCCTTGCTGGATTTCCATTTATATGGGATATGCTACATCCCATATAAATGGCAGTCTCGCTTGTTAAAGAGACAAACTGATGAACTAAAATTTCTCTCTTCTTTAATCTCGGGCATTCTGAATTCTTGCAGCAAAATTGCTCACTCACTCACTCACTCTTGAATCTTCCTGGTGGGAGGTGACGTATATTTCTGATGGCAAGCTTCTCTGCTCCCTTTTCTGGACCTAATTGTTTTCAGGAGGAAAGGAAAGGGAAATGGAAGCAGAAGTTGAAGCAGAAAGCAAAGGAAAAAGTAAGGAAGGCTTTTACTAGTTACCTTCCTGGAAATCTGACATACGACTAGTTTTTGATAAGGTGCTTAGAAAGAGTGAGGTGAGAACTGTAAATAATTTGTAACAGTTTTTATAAAACAACTGCAAGCAAAAAAAAAAATCATGAGAGAAAAAAAAAAGAAAAACCCCAAATAATAACCCAAATGCAACAGATTTCTGATTTTTTTAAGCGATTCAATTGCATAAATGCTGCCTTATTTGAGATTATTTTGTTTGCCCTTCATTGTCTATACAGTAAGTGCTGAAATGTGAAAATTGTAATGGAATTAAGTTCTCACAGGCTTTTTACTGTTTCATTTGAAAACTTGCAAGGACATGTTTTACATACTTTGTCATTTGTTATAGACAAAGTGTTACGGACCATATAAAGGGCAGTCTCACTTGCTAAAGAGACAAACTGATGAACTAAAATTTCTCTCTTTAATCTCAGGCATTCTGAATTCTTGCATGTTTTTTCATGCAGTTTATCATACCCTTGAACCCTATTCAGAAAGAATGATCACAGAACTAGTTGGACTGGAGCAATCCTGATGGAATGATTTCCCACTTCAAGTAATTAATCAAAGTTATTTAGTGACTATAAAATCAGAAACACCCCAGAAATACATAGACCTTGGAAAATATACAAGGAAAAAATTCTCTCTAATGTAATTCAAGAGTAATTCCAATATTTTCGGACAAGGATTCAGCTCTTCCTTTGGTTTCTCCTTCCCTGTAGGAGCTGGAGATGGGGTTTTACAGTCTTGACCCTGATTTGTGAATGGACATTACTTTCATGGTGGTTCAGGAATCTCTTTTGTCTCTTTACTTTGGATATACCTCTAAAGAACGTTTTGTCATGAGCTAGCCTCAAGATCTTCAAGTGTCAAGATCTTCACTGGACAAGAAGACCTCACTGAATGCACGGTTTGAGTGGATTAAAAAGACACATCTCTATGAATGCACCAGGTTCAGGTAGGCTCGGGGAACCAGGCCTAAATCTGAAATTTATGATGGAATTTGGAGACCAAAACCATTGGTCCTATACTGGAATCTAAAACTGTGAGATTACAATCCATGGTAACAGGAAGACAAACAACTTGCATTAGTTTACTAAAAACCCAATACAACTATGTGTGATTAAAAATGTATGGGGAATTTAAACATAAGGACACTTCAGACTGATGTTTTTTCTCTTCAGTTTCAATTTTTTTTTCTAAAGTCTGACTCAGAAACCACTGAGAGCTTCCAGTGACAGAAGAAACTGTATTTTTGTGTCATCTACCTATGGATAGAAGGAATTAAAGCATTTTTGCAACCTCTACCTTACTGTATAGGTATTGCACCATCAGCAAGGACAGAATAGTGGGGACAGATTTTTCAGGTGAGGTGCAAAAAGGCACTGGAAACTGAAATTTGAGTTTTATTCTTCACTTGCCTTTTATATTCAGTGTGATTTGAAGTCCTTTCCATTAGACTGTTGTAAAAGGTTTTTCAGCTGTCTGGATATCAAGCTGTGATTAGTTTGTGTAGTCTGAAAATGTATTTACATAAATATTCATAACATAGTCACCCTCGAAACAAATGAAAGTGTCTAGACATGGCTTCATGCTCAGGCTGTAGAATCCCACTGGAGTTACATCAAGAAGATTTCTGCATGTAGGGAGGACCCACTTATGCACATTTTATTTCATTTATTTGAACCCTCCGCTTTTCACTAGAGAATTATATTTCCTAGGCAAATTGTACCACTACAGATAACCCACAGGAATGTTTAGACTAGTTCTGTATTTTGAAATACATTCCCCACCCCCTTCCATTAGTCTTTTTGACCAGCTGTAATGTACAATTTTATCTTATGATGAATTAGTTCACATTTCCACAGCTCAGGGCGGTGACAAGACGTGCTGCTTCATGCTCTTTAATGAGTAAGTACATCATATTTTACCAGTGGTCAAGAAATTGGTGCTCTAAGAGATGGGACTTCTATTAAAGATAGCATATTAACTTTAAAAAAGGAAGTAATGCTTTAAGATGAGATTTTAGACTATGAATCTGCCTCTATTATCAAGTGAGTCTTGTTTGAAGGAGACAGTTACCTTGAAAAATGTCGGCCTTGTGGCTTAACTGTGTTTTGAAGTTGCATTTACCTGAATCCTTTAGTTCAATAAGAATATCATGTATACTTTTAAAGGCAGTACTGAGTCCTTGCCTTTCCTTCAAGTGCTGTGGTTGGAATACCATTGCAAAACTTGTAGGACCCAGGTGATATTGCTGTATGTCAATGAAGAGTTACTGTGTTCATCTGGATGTTCTTATAAATCCACTCAGTGAAACAGAGTGGAGAGAGAAAAAAATTGCTCTGCCCTAGTATATAGTGCATGTACAGTTAGTTGGCACATCCCTGCTGAAAACTGAAGCGCAGTGAGGCTGCTGCCTCCAGGGCCAAAGAAAGAACCAGGTGGTGAGTAAAGAAAGAACTTCAGTATTTTCTTCTCCCGTTGCAGAATGTATGGGTCTGAGCCCTTCTTGGGTACATCAGACCACTCATCTTGTGGGCTGCTCGAGCAAGTGCATGTCTTTCACTGAATCAATACTTTGTCCACGCTTTGGCCTGTAACACAACCATCCTTGTACGGAAGACAGTAGAGTTATCTTTAGATAAAAGAGTGAATTAATTTTTTTTTTTTTTAAGAGAAACACATGACATTGTGCTGCATGGTCTGTGTTGTTATTCTGAATCCAAATTTAATTTAGCATTCTGTATTTGTGGAGTCTTCAAAGAATAACTTCCGAGAGTATATTTTATTTAGGTCTTTTTTACAAGATGTAAACACCAGAAATGCCTTTCCAAGGATTGTATAGTCTTCCTAATTAATAATAATGTTCAAAATTACAGGATTTCATCATCTATATATTCTTCCAGCTGATGCTATTGCACTGAGCTCCTAAACTAATTATATGCTGCAAAGAGCTTCTGCAAGCCTTCCCTCTCCCAGTCGTCAGACTGGAAAATAGGCTTTAATAACACATGTGGGAGTTCAATCTGGGGATGAACAGACCTGAATATTCAAGTGCTCTTGCCATCCACTTCTCTTCTATATCAAGGCTTCTCAATGTTGAGTGCCTCTTCTTATCATAAAATAACCAGATCTAAAACAATTAGGGCCTTGAAAGCTTTGAATTTTCCTTGGGGACTTCCAGGCAGCCAGTGCAGTTGTCTGAGCAGCAGTGTAATGCTCTGCTGTCACCTAAGTGAGCTACCAGGTTCCAAATTAGTTTTGGTGTCCAAGTGATGTCATTAAATGGAAGGAAAGATTAAGGCAAGATAGGGAATAGGCCAGCCAGAATCTGAAACAACATTAATCCACAGGTTCTCCACTTGCAGGTACATCTTTCTGGAAGGTGTTAAAATGCTATGTCACCAGTCATCAGGTAAGGTTAAGTGCTAATCAGAAATATTTATCATTCTGGGGAGGGGTATATCTTAAAGTGTATGATCGTACCCAAACTGTTCTGATGTGTCATTCACAACATGTTATGCAAGAGACACCATTAACTCTTCTGTACCCCCCACTATATATTGTCAATTATTTAGTGGCAAAGCACGGCAGACATTGGTTCATGGTGTGTTTTCCTTCAAAATGTCATTGAAATATTTAAAGAGTAGTGAAATTCTGCATTGTTTTCATATTTTTCTTCCTTTCCTAAGATATTTGCCCCATAATGGCAGGCCAAACTAATACAACACGGACTGAATGGATTTTTTCATGAAAAATAATTCAGAGTGTGTTTGAAAAGGGATATAGCATCTCTAATAAATAGTGGGATCACTGGGAACTGGAGTAAAGAGGGCAGTCTGCAGGACTCTGCATATGATCCTTTGATGATCTGCTCTAAGCACAGCTGGAGGAGGGATTGTGGTAGCTTTAAGCAGGAGCTTAGAAGTTCCATGGAAGGCTTCTAACAGTGGAGGGAAAATAGATCAGGAGAAAACTTGTAAGCAGACCTAGTAGTAGCCCTGCTTAGCAACAAACTTCAAGTAGCTCTTGTACACCAGGAAGGAGCCAGGCTGGATTCGGGGTGATACTCCTCTTGCCTCTCCATAGCATTATAGCTAAATCTTTCTTTCACCTCTGTGTGTCCTATGTTAAACAGAACATTTCTCTTATTCATTTCCTACTGTAGCAAATGCTGGTGAGTAGGCTGGTTCTAGGTGAGAATATAAGCTTGTCTGATATTTGAGGAAACCTGCAGATCTCTTTTCTTCATCTCCTGAAGAGGTTGTTGTGCATTAGTGTCCTCTTGCAAAACGCTAGCAGTAAGGCTGGAAGGACAGGGTTCCACTACACAGGGTTCATTAGTTCAGCTGATGTTCTCCAGCAAATCAAGCATCCAGGCTGTCCTGTCTGCTGCTCTAAAGGTTATAATGATTTTCACTTGTTGGATATATATCCTGCAGCTATACAGAATCATTGGGGAAAGCTGTTTTTGGCTGTGCCTTTTTTTAATGTGCCTTGAGTGGTTGAAAACTAAATCCTTCATCAAATAGCTCTTAGCGGAGCCAAAAACTGAACCAGTGTGTGCTTTGTGGACCTGACAGAGTCCTAGGCCCCTTCATGTTACATTAATGTTATAGCAATCCCAGGACGAGATAAAATTCTGGCATTAGTTCCAGAAAAGCATTCTTTCTGCTGTTGATAAAAGAAAGGAAGAAGAGATTTTAAAAAAATAAAACAAAACAAAACAAAAAAAGCAACAACAAACAAACAAAGACCTAAAGAAACTCCCACAAAACCAAACCAAGCCAAACAAAAAAAAAACCGCAAAACTATAAGGAGGAGACTTACATTTTGTCAAAATACACTAAGATTATAGCACTTTCTGATCCACACATTTTTGGAAAAAAAATCCTAAAGAGATGTTGTCATTATAAGAGCACAAGTAAGTCCAGAGAGCATTTTGAATATAACCATTGTTCTAGGAAAGTTGTCTTTATGCAAAAGTGAGGCTACTAATTTGAGCACGTGTTGTCTTTTCCCTCTAGGTACTCCTAGGTGTTTTCTCCTTAATTTTAGCATCATTCACAGTGCTTAGCAAACATCAAAGAGATTTCATTACTGTAGAAATACACAAGTCTCTGCTTCTCTCCTTCAGTTTTCAGCCACAGAAAACCGTGAGAATATCCCACAGATGAGCAGAAACAGGCAGGTAGCAAGGGAAAAAAGAAGATTCATGCCAGTCTTTTGACCTCAGCAGGGTTTTTCTTTCACTCATGAAACCACCAGCAAATTTAGTCCTCTGGCATTCACCTGTTTTTCCAACAAAACACAATTCCTTCCGTGAGACACTGCCACAACAGTAACTGCCTCTGACCACCCAACCCACAGGTTAGTGCCAGTGTCAGACCTCAGATAAATGTTTTTCTTCTCTCCTCACCAATTTTTCAGCCTAGACCCATAATGAGTTTTCAAGGCAGCTGTGACAGAGCTGGAATAAAGGCAAGCAACCAATGGCACACATGCACAAAACATGCTTAGATGTCTGGTACCACGAGGCCACCAAATGTTCTTGCTGATGCCATTCAGTTGCTGGAAATAAATTTTTCTATGGGCAATTATAATTATCAGGACAATCAGCAGAGGGAATAGCTATCTTTCTAAATCACTGAACCAAAAAATAGGCTTTTGACAGGGTCATCATAATCTCTGGCCAACATCAACAAAAAAAACCGAATATCCAAACCGAATAAAGCCGTTGTGGGGTCATCCAATGGCTTTATTCAGAATTCTTGAACCTTCTCTCCTCATGACCTGTCTCTTGGCAGTTTTGTAAATGATGAAGTCTGGTTGTAAGGAGCAGCCATTATACAGGAGCCATTTGTGGATGCTCTATAAGTCACCCAAAAGAATGACAAAACCAATCTTACAGTGCTTTTTACAACATGATATTCACAGCTGATGTATGCCACCATACTGTGTTTACTGAAACATCTCCAAATTGCAGAAAAAATAATCTTCAACTGAAAAAAAAAAAAGACAAACAGCAAACAAACTGAAACAGACACACACAAAACCCCTAAAACCAAAACCAAAACAAAAAACCCCTGACACAATCCCCCCTAAAAATTAGTGAATATATGAAAAGGCTGATTCTGTGTTTATTTAGGATAGCAAGGACACTGTTTGAAATCTCCCCTAACATGTCCTTCTACCAGGAATATCAGTGGGAGATTTCCAGGTTGTGTTTCTAGAATAAGTAAAAAACCAGGACTGGTGGCACAGTTCCTAAATATAATAGAGAAGATTTACTGCTATAATATTTGTGCTTTATGTCAATAACTTCAGTGTATGCTCTCCACAAGAAAAAAACAAAACCAAACCAAACCAAAAACAAAACAAAACAAAACAAAACAAAACAAAACAAAACAAAACAATACACAGTAACATGTGAGTCAGGGACTTTGGAGTAGAGAATTTGGACTTCCTATTAAGAATACTTACACCATATGGAAGCATATTAGATAAGAAAAAAAGAAAGAAAGAGAGAGAGAAAGAAAGAGAAAGAGTGAAAGAGAGAAAGAGAAAGAAAGAGAGAAAGAGAGAAGAAAGAGAAGAAAGAAAGAAAGAGAGAGAAGAAAGAGAGGAAGAGAGAGAGAAGGGGAGAAAGGGAGAAAAGAAAGAGAAAGAGTGAAAGAGAGAAAGAGGGAAAAAAGAGAGGAAGAGAGAGAGAAAGAAAGAGAAAGAGTGAAAGAGAGAAAGAGAAAGAAAGAGAGAAAGAGAGAAGAAGAGGAGAAAATGAGAAAATTCTGCATCTTCTTTTTATAGGAAAGAAACAGTCTCTTTCTATCTGTAATCACAGGAGCACATGGGTGTGGTAGGGAAGGGAAATGGTCTATTTGTTCCATATGAATGGGAGGTAGAGACCATGCTTTCAGGTCCAAGTTGTTCTGGCCATCCCTAGAGGGTGGAGAGGGACTAGATATAAAGCTAATAATGAATGAGTGGAAGAGACACATTTGTTTTTGCAGCAGGTGCATGCCATATCGTGGTGGTACCAGCTCCCAAGAGAACAGTTCTTTCACCACTGTACTTCTTCAGACACTCCCTCAGCAACACCAGCATCATCCAGCCTTCAGCACACATCAGCAGTGCAGCCACAGCTGTTTGCAGCCCATCTGACTGCCTGTTGTGGCCTTACCTGGGCTGGTCAACACTCTGCATGTTTCCAGAACTATCTGAGAAGCAACTGTGCTAGATCTGTGCCATACACAGAAATTTCATGTACTGTGGTGTGACCGATCTGGTATAGCGTGGAAGAGCACTCTTGTGTTGAATACGTCTTTGTGACAACAGGCCTTCGCTGTGTAGCAAGGCGGAGTTAAGTCAGAACTTAATGCTCAGTACCACATACAGCATGGTCATGCTGTGAACAGTGAAGAGCTGTTAAAATCGTGAGTCAACCATGATGGATACATGATGTGAAGTACCCTCTGGATTACCAACTGGAAGAGTGTAAGGAGGTAAAATCCTACAGAAAGTATATTTAGCTTTGCATACATTGTGCTTGAACCTATGCAGAATTTCATTAATTGATTGTCGGCATGTGTTGAATTTTTTGTCTGCTTTCAAATGTTTATGTTTATCATTTTTCTACAAATAACACAGGGAAGGGAAGTCATGCTGGTGATGAAAAAGTAAAACTCTCTTTAAGATGGACATAGATCTCCTCTACAGATACAAAGGGTACCTAAAGGGGTGAGGTAGTAAATGCCTTCTAAGCATTGCTGTGTGCTTTGTGCTTGTGTATCTGACTCTGCTTCAGTGGGCAGTGCAACAGGCAGAGGCCAGTCTGGTGCCAGAACCTGGACTGAACAGCTGATTCAGGGCTTTCACATAAAATGAAACCAGTAAGTTTGATGTAGAATGGAGTAAAAATTCTGTACTTTGAAGTTTGGAGTAAAAATTATCTTCAAGTTTAAATTGAGTTTAACAAAGCCACAGCAATTTCTTGTAGACTCCAAATGAAACCATAAGCTGGCCACTTGAAAAAGGAAGGAGGATGAAGCAGGCTCTAATTTTATCCTGCTTTCCCAAGAAAATAGAGTTAATGATAGCATCTTGGTTACATACATGTTTGTATTCTTCCCATTGTTCCCAGTTCAACTTTGATTGTGCTAGCCCTTTTTGTAAAATCAGTTAAGAGATAAAAATATTAAAAAAATGTATTTTCCAGCGAATCCTACTATGCCAGGGTAGAAAAAGATGTACACAAACTTTGTCACCTACCAAGGAGACAATGTGAATTCAGTCCTATCAGGCACAAGACCCCAAAACAATACAAAAAACAGGCAGAGAAGAGCCACGGGAAAATAACCCTTGTAAACTCCACCTACAAAATTTTGGTTCTTTCAGAGCATCCAAGCACACGTAGCACTAAACAATAACAGCACAACCTGTTGTTCCTGCTAGTTCAAATTGTTTGTACCAATGTGACTTGTCCAGTCTGTGTAGTTCTCCATCCCGTATTCCTAACAGTGGCAGAGACTAAGCAGTCCTCAACCATTTGATACTGAATTAAATTGCATTTCAGTTTGCTTGTACTGACAACAATTAACCTGAAGACCCACTTTTTTTTTCTTTCCTTGAACTGTATATTTGGTGTGGTAGGAAGAGGAAAGAGCCTTGACTTTAACATCTTTGCTGCATGACCTTAGAATAATAGGGCATAGATGACTGAATCGATTCCTGGTTAAATTCAGCTGAAGTGAATTGACTGATTGGGTTCACAGCTCTGGTTTCTGGCTTCTCTCCCAGCAGCAAAGGAACAACTTCCATCAAACATGCTGGTGAATGTAGCCATGGCAATGATCCAGAGTGCAAGATGACTACAGAGAACGGAGAGGCAGGCATCTTTCTATTCAGAAAGTCAGCTGTCCTTGATGTGCTTTTAAGCACTCTAGTAATTTCTGATGGTTAGCAAATAAAGGGGTTGTGCATTGAAGTTCAGGAAAAGAATTGTGTCTGTAGTTTGTCCTTTCTGGGCTCTTCTTTTGTCACCAAAAATAGGTTCTTCCTAAGCAAAGCTGGTAGGTTCTTGATATGCTTTAATTATTATAAATCACAGAAAAGAAAATGCTGTCCTCAAAGGCACTGTCTGTCCCTGTTAAAGTGTATATAACCAAATGGATCTTGTCAACTACACCTACTGCACTTTTTGAAACATCTTTCCATGGAGCATTTAGAGGGATGCAAACTTTTAACTTTTGGGGATAATAGGAAGACAGTAACTTGCTTTGGATGTCCAGTTGTTTTAACAGGGAGCTTGTTTGAAAATTATTTTACTGTGCCACTGATTTTTAACCTGGCATTGTCCTAGTATTATGTTTAGGTCTTTCAAAATACCTTAGGAAATTTTGGGTTTGACAGTCTGTCTTTTTTAACCTACTCCTTCTTAAGGCTGTGACCTCACAAACTCCCTGTACGCATGGGTTTTTTTGTCTTTAATTTTGTCCAGAGAGATATGAAACACACTAATGTCAATGTCAAACCTGGCTGCAGGCAGGAAAAAAAGCTGACTCTCTGCCTGAAAGCAGGGAATTAGTAATGATATAAAAAAGCAGTTCTACCAATGACTTAAACCTGCTTAAACCTTTCTGCTATCAGAAAAAAGATTATTCTATTGCTATTTGTTCAGATAGCTTTGTAAGAAACATCATGGCTGCACCACAAAAACAGAAAATTGTTTCAAAATTGGTCACTTTCCAGGCTTTTCTTATAACGTTTGTGAAGGTGCAAGGGTTACTTCTATTATCTTTATTTGCAAATGTTTGGAAATAGAAGCTAATCAGTCACAACAGAGTACTTCCTTCCAAGCAAGCCAGTATTTCATCCCAATCACAACATGCTGGCAGCTTCTTAGGTACCCATCCACCTTTTCTTCTCTGGTTTGGCAGCCAGTAGTTCCTAATCCAAGCTCTCATCTAATAGGCCACAGATTCAGTCCTTCCCTCAGGCCAGCTGAAGTTCTGCTTTGACTCTGCCACCTGGAAGATGCTACCTCACCTCATCTCCAATTTGAAGAGAGACAGAAGTTGGGCCCTTCTGTGACAGTACAGTTGGGACTGTACTGTCACAGGAGGGCAAGAGGCCACCTTCTTTGCCTTTCACAGTGGGAAAGGAGGCACAGTAATTTTCAACAAACCTGGTTAATTTGCTGCTATTTTCTGCAAACCTGTAAAGTGGGAAGTTCTTGGTCAATGTTTGCCACACTGCTCTTGTTCACAGAACAACTTCAATTTTGCATGATTATTTGTCTTCCATCTTTGTCAGGCTGTACCCTTGTGGGTCTCTGCTGCTTGAAAAGAGGGGAATTTGGGTTTTGTTCACTCAGTGAAACCATGATTTCCCAAATTCATTCAGCACTGCTGTCGGGTTTGAATTTTTTCCACTTAAGAAAGGAGAGCTTGGCATAGAACCACCTTACTTTTAGTTGGGTGTCAGTGAAGTGGGTCTCTGCTGTTATTCTCTCTCTTCCCTCCTACCTCCTGCCTGGTTTTTGTCTGTGGAAAAGATGGGTCAGATGGGAAGGTGTAAGAAATCTTTGTAGGCATGAAAAAGAAAGAGCTTTTTTTCCAGGCGGTATGTGTATATATATGTATATAGCCAGCTGGGAGAATGTGTGTTATTGTTGGGTTTTTTCCCTACTGAGATAATCAGTTCAATGTAACTGCGAAGGTGGGTATTGCTATACACATGACTGTGTATCAAACTGCTCCCGTAAATGCCATCAGTTAGAGTAACCAAAAATCTCATTAGCTGATAAAACAGTAACATGGATACTGTTATTTATTCTATCTGGCAGCTCTGAGATAAGGGACTGTGGTCCATGGTCTATGCTCATGACTACCACATCAGCTGGGATACTGCTGTGGAGGGCAAACTCCTCCAGAGCACTGTGTCTGTGAGGAGCTCTGTGAAAGAGGGTCATGGGGCCAAGGTTTTTCCTGATATTGCTACAAGTTCCGTGGTTGGTCAAAGTTTCACATTTGTTACCTAAACTGAAGTTAAGTTTTCCCCCCAACACTGCACCGCTATGGCATGGGATTAGGCCTCTTCCCAGAAGCTGTAGGGAAGTAATTGTCCTGCTCTCCTCTGCACTGGGGCAGCTTCATCTGGCGTCCAGCGTGCAGTTTTGGGTGCCATAACAGAAGGTATAAAGCCATGAAAGAGGGTGGAAAGGAGGATCATGAAGATGTTGAAGGGCCTTGAGGGGAAGCCATATGAGGAGTAGCTGAGGTCACTTGGTCTGTTCAGCCTGGAGAAGACTGAGGGGAGACCTCACTGCAGTTACAACTTCCTCATGAGGAGAAGAGAAGGGGCAGGCACCGATCTCTTCTCTCTCATTACCAGTGACAGGACCCAAGGGAATGGCCTGAAGTAATGTCAGGGAAGGTTTAGGCTGGCTATCACGAGAAGGTTCTTTACCCAGAGCTTGGCTGGGTACTCGAACAGGGTCCCCAACACCAAGCTTCCCCAACAGAAGCATTTGGACAAAGCTCGCAGGTACATGCTGTGATTCTTGGGGATGTCCTGTGCAGGGCCGGGAGTTGGATTTGATGATGCTAATGGGTCCCTCCCAACTCAGGATACCCTGTGATTCCATGGGACGCGGGCTGACCGTCGGGCCGGGCCGTGTGTGCCGGGGCCGGGCCGTGTGTGCCGGGGCTGACGCAGTGTGCGCCGGGGCCGGGCCGTGTGTGCCGGGGCCGGGCACTGTGTGCCGGGGCTGACGCAGTGTGTGCCGGGGCCGGGCCGTGTGTGCCGGGGCCGNATGCTGGCAGCTTCTTAGGTACCCATCCACCTTTTCTTCTCTGGTTTGGCAGCCAGTAGTTCCTAATCCAAGCTCTCATCTAATAGGCCACAGATTCAGTCCTTCCCTCAGGCCAGCTGAAGTTCTGCTTTGACTCTGCCACCTGGAAGATGCTACCTCACCTCATCTCCAATTTGAAGAGAGACAGAAGTTGGGCCCTTCTGTGACAGTACAGTTGGGACTGTACTGTCACAGGAGGGCAAGAGGCCACCTTCTTTGCCTTTCACAGTGGGAAAGGAGGCACAGTAATTTTCAACAAACCTGGTTAATTTGCTGCTATTTTCTGCAAACCTGTAAAGTGGGAAGTTCTTGGTCAATGTTTGCCACACTGCTCTTGTTCACAGAACAACTTCAATTTTGCATGATTATTTGTCTTCCATCTTTGTCAGGCTGTACCCTTGTGGGTCTCTGCTGCTTGAAAAGAGGGGAATTTGGGTTTTGTTCACTCAGTGAAACCATGATTTCCCAAATTCATTCAGCACTGCTGTCGGGTTTGAATTTTTTCCACTTAAGAAAGGAGAGCTTGGCATAGAACCACCTTACTTTTAGTTGGGTGTCAGTGAAGTGGGTCTCTGCTGTTATTATCTCTCTTCCCTCCTACCTCCTGCCTGGTTTTTGTCTGTGGAAAAGATCGGTCAGATGGGAAGGTGTAAGAAATCTTTGTAGGCATGAAAAAGAAAGAGCTTTTTTTCCAGGCGGTATGTGTATATATATGTATATAGCCAGCTGGGAGAATGTGTGTTATTGTTGGGTTTTTTCCCTACTGAGATAATCAGTTCAATGTAACTGCGAAGGTGGGTATTGCTATACACATGACTGTGTATCAAACTGCTCCCGTAAATGCCATCAGTTAGAGTAACCAAAAATCTCATTAGCTGATAAAACAGTAACATGGATACTGTTATTTATTCTATCTGGCAGCTCTGAGATAAGGGACTGTGGTCCATGGTCTATGCTCATGACTACCACATCAGCTGGGATACTGCTGTGGAGGGCAAACTCCTCCAGAGCACTGTGTCTGTGAGGAGCTCTGTGAAAGAGGGTCATGGGGCCAAGGTTTTTCCTGATATTGCTACAAGTTCCGTGGTTGGTCAAAGTTTCACATTTGTTACCTAAACTGAAGTTAAGTTTTCCCCCCAACACTGCACCGCTATGGCATGGGATTAGGCCTCTTCCCAGAAGCTGTAGGGAAGTAATTGTCCTGCTCTCCTCTGCACTGGGGCAGCTTCATCTGGCGTCCAGCGTGCAGTTTTGGGTGCCATAACAGAAGGTATAAAGCCATGAAAGAGGGTGGAAAGGAGGATCATGAAGATGTTGAAGGGCCTTGAGGGGAAGCCATATGAGGAGTAGCTGAGGTCACTTGGTCTGTTCAGCCTGGAGAAGACTGAGGGGGGACCTCACTGCAGTTACAACTTCCTCATGAGGAGAAGAGAAGGGGCAGGCACCGATCTCTTCTCTCTCATTACCAGTGACAGGACCCAAGGGAATGGCCTGAAGTAATGTCAGGGAAGGTTTAGGCTGGCTATCACGAGAAGGTTCTTTACCCAGAGCTTGGCTGGGTACTCGAACAGGGTCCCCAACACCAAGCTTCCCCAACAGAAGCATTTGGACAAAGCTCGCAGGTACATGCTGTGATTCTTGGGGATGTCCTGTGCAGGGCCGGGAGTTGGATTTGATGATGCTAATGGGTCCCTCCCAACTCAGGATACCCTGTGATTCCATGGGACGCGGGCTGACCGTCGGGCCGGGCCGTGTGTGCCGGGGCCGGGCCGTGTGTGCCGGGGCCGGGCACTGTGTGCCGGGGCTGACGCAGTGTGTGCCGGGGCCGGGCCGTGTGTGCCGGGGCCG
>VXAX01006851.1:65196-152423 GCA_013399835.1 Leptocoma aspasia
AGCCCAGAGGGGCGGGAGGTAAGGCGGGGGTTCCTGCGATGGGTCAGGGCGGCGCACGCGAGGGCGGGGTCGGTGCCGCCGCCTACAAACTTCCCGCCGTGAGCGGGACGCGTTTGCGGCGCGGCAGCCGCTCGCCCGCTCCCCGCTGCGCTCGGTCCAAGCGGAGGTGACAGCCCTGCCCAGCTCCTTCGACCCCGCGGGGACTGCCGTGCTCGGGGGCTTGGCCGGTGCCCGCCCCGCGGGGAGGGGCTCCTGCTCCCCCGCAGCCGCACTGCCCTGGCGCCCCCGGGCCTCCTCCTTCGACAGGCGCGGGCGGGGGCGGAACCTGCCCCGGTCCCGGCCGGAACGACAGGTGGTGGGCGCTGCCTGGGAGGACGGGACGGTGCTGGCGAGCGCGCTTCGCTCCGAGCTGCAGCGGCTGGGCTGCAGCCCGCACCAAGGTGCGCTTCCCAAAGTGCTCCTCTTTAGTTTGGTTGGGGTTTTTTTTTGTTGTTTGTTTGTTTGTTTGTTTCCCTTTTTCTTTTCCTTTTCTTTCTGTTGTTGGAGGTTTTTTGGTTTGTTTATTTGTTCGTTTCCCTTTTCCCCATCCCGTCTCTCTGAGGTAGGTGGCTTCGTGCTTCCTCCAGAGGTTCAGGCGCCGGCTCTGTGCGGCCCGGGAGCCGCGGGCTCTCTGGACCTGTTGCCCTCGGCGGGAGGGACGAACTGGGCCGGGCCGGGCTGGGCTGGGCTGGGCACAGAGCTCCCGCCGCCTCCCCGCACCGTGCTCTGGCGCGGGGAGGCGAGGTCCGGAGCGCTGCGTGCTGGTCCTGTTGTAACCATGTTGAGCAAAGGGGTGGGAGACTCAGCCGGGAGCTTGTCGTCTTCCGTGGCAAACGCTGAGACACAACCTCTTAAAAATGGCAATATTGCTGCACTTTCTGTGATGCTGTGGGCGAAGTTAGTGTCTCAAGGAGCATGCCAGGCAGCTGATCTGCCAAGTCTGTTACGGAGACACAGGCTCGGGGTACTGGATTTTGCTTTTAGTTTGCAAGGTTGTTCAAGGAAAAATGGTTTGAGTTAAACTCCTTGTTCCCTAGTGGAACGCAGTATTTGAAATCCCTGCAAGTCTTTGCAATCACAGTGTGACAGCCTGACAGCTGGCCTCTCAGAGGCTGACCCAGGGCTTGTTACGGAGAAATGAGTAATTGCCGGTGCAAGGACTTGCACACCCTAGAGGTACTCGCTGTTGGCTTAAAGAGAAGAACTGCAGTGCAAACGCAGGCAGAGGCTTCTGGAGAGTCCTGCTTGAAGCTGATTGAGCCTGCAGGTCGTCTGTCTTCTGGCCAGACTGCTGCCAGCTGGCACTTGAAGATGTAGCAAGACTTCTTGCTCCCATTTGACGGTCAAGTCAGCCTGTTCTGGGACTGGTTGTAGGCAGCTTTCATAAATAAAATATTCTGATTGAATAGCTGTATGGTTTTCAAAAGGATAAAGGTGTTTGAGGACCCTTCCCACCTCTGCTTAAATTTCAGCTATTACTTAAATAGGCATCAGGATTGCTTCTATTCTCCAAGCATTTTAGTTGTATTTTACACACAGATATAAATTGTATTTAATGGGGGATACTTGTGAGACAATGTTCTGGACATACCTAATTGGGGAATTTGTGGGCTGGTTGCATTGCAATAGGTAGAGGAGAGCCTGTTCCCCTCTTTTCCACAGCAAAGCACGTTATTCAAATTTGCAAACTTCTCTGAGTGAACCAATAATCGTGGCAGTTATGCTGCTTAGAAAGTCATGGGGCTTAGAAAGGAGCATTCCTGGAACAAAAAAAAAAAAAAAAAAACAAAAAAAAACCAAAAAACATAACAAGAAAAACCAACCAAACAAAAAAACACCGGAAGGAGGAAACTGGTGTTTTTTTAAACAGACAATATGCACATCTGAAAGCAGGCTGTAGGGTAGAAAGAAAAGGAGCAGAAGGTAGAGTACCATCAAGCAATACTGAATTCCAGAAAGTGCTAAAGAGAAAAGGAGGTGGGTGCAGAATGGCAGGATGTTGCTTGTCATCAAGCCTTTTGCAATGATGATTTTGTGCAGTTTGCTGGTATGTTGTTGTAGTAGCTGATGCTGCTTAGAACGCATTAGTGAGTGATGTGAGACTTGGGACTGGACCAGATCAGTTTCTTTGCTGATGCTTCTCTCCTGAAAAATATTCTTTATTAACTGCCAGCAAAGTACTTGGCATCGTTAGGCCTCTGGGGAAGGTACTTTGGTGTTTTGGAACAGATACTGAGAGAAGCAGAGAGGTCCTAGTGTCCTGGGAACAAGGATCACAGAGTCATTTGAAATAGCAGTTGTTTAAAAATGTTACAGGACAAACATGGTACTCATCTTTGTTTAATATTTAGTCTTTATCACTAGTTAGGTGAACTGAGATTTCAGATGGAATTTTTTAGACAAAACACAGTGTTATTTTCATTCTTCTGTTCTAGGGTGTTATCTCAGGATTAGATGCTTCAGTACCTTTCACAGATAGACGAGTGTCTTGTGAGCCTCTTCTGAGCCAGGGACTTAGGCAAGAGCTGTCCAGATAAGATGGAGAGAGAAACCTAAAAGGAGTAAGATAGAACTGGAATTTTAAGCTAAGTACTGTAGAAGTGAATTTATTTCCAGAGAAACTAAATTGTACTATTCCACTATGTTCTGGTGACGTGTAATTAGCATGTTGGTATATTAAAGGAGAAATACTTACAAAGGAACTGCAGGTATGGCTGAAGAGCAGTTATACATGGAGTAACTGAGAGATTCTTTTAAAGGCATTTGGACACACAAGAAAAGCAGAGGAGGTTTTGCTCACTGTTCTCATTACTTAGTCTTGCTGCAACACTCCCCTTTCTCTTTTGTGCTGGTTCTCATATGCAGTGGGTGTGCTCTGATTTTAAATCTTTACCTTTGAACAAAAGTATGGATTTTGTTTGGGTATTTTGGATAATTCTTTGTTGGCCTGATGGGCTCAGGAAAAGGTTCAACAACTACTAAAGCAGGACAACGATGTGAGATTGGAAAGTAGGAAGGGGAGGAGGAAAGGATGTAAAATTGGGTCATCCTGTCTTGTGAACCATCACTGTTCTTTGATTTACCCTGGAAAGATAAAAGGGGACTTAGCCTAATCAAGTAGCTTAATGGGAACACACTTTTTAAGAGCAGGGGGCTCTTTGGCCAAAAGTTTCTAAGAATTGTTTGATCTAGGAAATCTGTCATCAGTTTTAATTTAAGACATGTGCTGCTTCTGCTCTTAAGGGCATTTGCTTACCACACCAATGCAATTAAAAAAAAATCCTTTTATTTTGAAGATCCAACATATCCTTATGCTGACAAAAGGTGTAGGTTTTTAATCTAGAAAGACTTTAGTAAATTCTGTGGATAGTAGCATGCAGTATATCCAGGTGGTTGGTAGTAGATGACCGCTTCTGTCTTAGAAATAACTGTTTCCACTGTAATGAACAATAGTTTTGGATTTTGGATTTTTGTTTTTGTGATTTAGCACTTACTACCATTCGGGTATAGGAAAAAAAAAATTAGGCTGCTCTAAAGTTTTAAAGCAAATTCTAACAGATAGAAGAATGCAGTCTCTGAATCAGCAGCTGGAGAGGGTGCTGAACAGGTGTTCAAAGCACCTTCATGAGCCCTGATACCAAGCCTGGATTTGGGTGGCACTTCCACTGTGCTGAAACTGGAAAGGTGTGACTGGGGGCTGATTTCTTGCCCTTTGGTTATTCATTCCTCACTTCAGCTCTTCATCTTGGCAGAATTGCTGTTTATCTTTTCCATCTCACAACTGTCTGTATTTCAAAGTAATCCAACCTTCTGTTGATCAGTACAATACAGTACAAACACTAGCAGTGGTCACTTCAGCTGATGCTTCCCTTTGCTTCTTTTAACCAGGAAAAAAATCAAGAGGATCTTGAAATTTAGTCTTTTTTTTTTTTTTCTTAAAAGAAATTTTAGTGGCTTTGAAATAGCTACTAATTCTAAGAATCATGGAATACTATTTTCACTTTCCCCCATTTTAGTGTTTCACTCCCTCCCTCCACCCCCACTTTGTTCTTGTACCCACTGCCATGGTATTAGAGTGCTTGATTAAGATAGACATTGAAGTGGTGTCTATTCACAGATATATCAAAGCCAATACACTAAAAAAACCTGAACAAACAGACCTAGTTTTGTTTCTTTTGGTCTTCACTTACAGCAGGGATAAAAAGTTACAAAAAGTTTAATTGCAAGAGTTATATGTAACAGCAGTAGTCTAGAATTTTTCATAAGAACGTTCAGTACTTAATTTTTAAGTACTCACGTAAAGAAAAAAAGTCAAGACTTAAGTTATTTGACTTCAAATAGTAGAAAACCATATTCAGTTTCAAAAATGCAGCTCTTTCCACAGGAGTAGAAAGTTGCATGTTGTTTCCTCAAGGAGGGTTAAGACTGAATTCCAGGTGAGAAATGTGAAAATAGTATTAGTTACAGTTCCTTCTTTTTTCTTCTATAAGATACAGTTAACTTTAACTTGTAAAAGCACAGATTTTTTACAGAGAGCTAGCATAGGCAGTTCTTAAACGTCTGTGTTCCCTATAAATGCTTAGCTGATATCAGTTATGTAAGCTTACCTGGATACCCCAAATTATCATCTAATGAGGTCTCTATTCCCCTCTTTCAAAAACACCCAACCATCCTGCATCTTGGAAGTGTAAGTCACAACTGACAATGAGGAATGCATGAGTTAATAGGTATATCTGTTTTATGTTCGTGGAAGTAACTCGCCAGAAGAGCAGATGGAGGAAGTGAATGTTTCCACACTGTCCAGGGATGGGCTCTTTTTAGGTCGTGGTACTGTCATTACCCAACCAAAATGTTCTGTGATCCCATGAAGAACTGATAGAATCCAGTCAGAATCCAGCAGACTGTGCAAGGTTGTTACCAGTCATACCTGCTGAAGCCTGTCCTGACTCTTGGCTTTTTAGAAACTGGAATCCGAGTGCAGAACAGAGCAAAGAAAGTACAATATAAATACAGGTACATTGATACAACCTTACATCATCTTGCCTGATACATTATGCATAGGGAAACCTCAAGGTCATGGCCTTCAGTTCATCAACTTTCTTGAGCTTAGTATCGAAAATTGGGTTACGTTAATTCCCCACAGTAGCCATACATTAAAAGCAGCAAATTAAAAAAAAAAAATCTGAGTTAAGTGTACTTGAACATATTTTGCAGGCATCAAACATCACTTCAGTGTCAATGTAGTTGCAAAGTATTTAAATTAATAAAACAGACTGACTAATGAAGTTGGGAATGTTACATTATCTATGCGCCTATCTGCTCTTATGTTCCCCATACAACCAGTTAAGAACTGAGTTGGTGATTGAAAGCAGAGTTATATTCAGGAGTCTGAAGCTTATTCTTTCTTCCCTGCCTCTGTAAAGCAGGAGCATGTGAGAGTAGGGTGGGTGGGCCTGGTCTCCCTAGCCCAGTGTTTAATTTGGATGCCTAAAATTAGGCAGTTGTAAATACCCTGTTGTTGCATTCCTGGAATAAGGCATTATACCATTCCATTACAATAGCTGCATGCAGAATCAGTTTTCCCTTTTTTTTTTTTCCTTTTTTTTTCTCAAAGTGGGAAGGGATTTTTAGATCCATATTTCATTTGAATAAAGGAAAAAAAGGCAACCCAAGTTACAGTCCAACCCTCAAACTTCTTAGCAAAATGTTGAGATTCTGTCCTCAGGTAATGGTAACAGTACATTAATTTTTTTGTCAAAATAATCCCTTTTTCTTCCCCAGTTCCAGAAGTCTTGGACATATTTTAACTCTTCTTCTTACACTCAAATTTGACACATTCCATTTATGATAAAAATATATGAGAAATGAGATATGCTTGAAGATATATGAAATCTGAGGTGGAAAAAATCCATGTCAGAAGTCATCCAGTTTTCTAATGTATAGGGAGTGATACAAAGACCATAGCATAATCAAGGTGTCTTGAGTAACAGTTAAACTGATGAAGATGATAACTTGAAGTACTGCTTGATTCTGCCTGAATGAAGGAAAGAAAGATGGGAGAAGAATGGAAGAAATTTGTTAATATCTGTGTTCATACAGTAGTTCTTTTCTGATTAATTTTGTCTTGTGAATGTGAAGCACGTTGAATGCATACATATTTTACATAGTGTTGTGGATCGACATGTCCTGAAAATCTATGCTGTAGTTATTAAAAATGCTGTATAGAAAGCTATATATAAATCTATCTATATATATATGTAATATATTACAAGATGTATTTCATATATATAAATATATCTCCATAGGTTATGGAGACAATTATACTTGCAAAATAAAGATCAAAGCTGGTAATTGACTTTTCTTGTTTGGGAGGATTACCTGTCATTATTTTTTGGGTTTAAAGATGTCTTGGTCATCTTAAATTATCATCTGTTTTGTAATTTAAGGTCTTCATAATGTATAAGACTACAGGATGGACTGTCTTCCTTATGCATGTCTGCATCTTGTTCTTTTTTCCTGAGTTACTGAAGTAATGCAAAAATAAAATCTATACAGTAATGTATGTAAATCCTTTAGGTTGTAAAACAACTGTTATTTTATGTGGAAAGACCACAAAACCTTTTTTTTAAATAGTGCAAAGAGACAATACAGAAGCTATATCACTTGTATTTTTAAAGACCTTCTACAGAAGCAATGTTACCAAGTGCTCTTTCATTTGAGTACTCTACATGTTTAACTTAGAGCACTGAATGTTTTTTGAAAATAAGCCCCAGCTTTAAATTTGAAACTTATTAAAATGTGGAAATGAAAAACCTATAAAGAAGGGGGAAATTATTGTATTATTAAAAAGAAACAAAATATAGAAGATTTTACCTCTTTATGTAGTCTTTTTTTTCAAAAGACTGTCAAAAATTATATGACATGTTCTCAATTCCATTTGAACTGCTTCCCAGGAACAATGGCTGTATTGCCTATCTTTTAGGAAATTGGTGATTCTTTGAAAGTACTTTTTTATGCCATATGTTGAGGTTTTTAGTATCCATGTTTGAAAACTGTTTCTTGCTTTTGATTGTTCTTCTGACAAACATACCTCCAATTCTTCAATTTGATGATGAATTTCATTTTGGAAGTTCTCAATCTTGCTTGTATTCCAAACATCAACAGGAAGATTTTTGCTAAATAGTTGGAAGATCTGTTGAAGGAACTCGTAGATGATCCTTACGATGTTCTTCTGTGTGACCTTAGTAATCTCTATGGGGAATCCGAAATCAGTTGTTTCACTGAGACATTGCTGAGGAAAATAAACACCCATTTTCCACAGAAAGTTCACGACATGGTAGTTCACTTTGTTTCCTTGAAAAAGACAAACTGAACATGAGATTTTGATGTACAATGTCACTATAATGCAAATTTGCAGTAAACTTCTCTGAACCATAATGGTCATGCTGGTGAAGCAGTCAGCATTATTTTCCCTTCCTTTTTGCGGATCTGTGAGCTTGCAGTTTCTTGGTTGTCTTGTCTTGCTCACATGCTTCTCTTTCACATCTCTGAATTTATTGCATCTGTATGACATGCTGGGTATTACTCACTGTGTGGGAGTTGCTCTTTCTAACAACTATGGTCCTGCCAAGGTTTACTGTTTAGTTCAGTTTCACACAGTTGCAAAGGTTTTTCTCATTTCTGCTGACTGTATTTAACTGAAAAATGAGTAAATTAATCAATCAATCTAGTGATTCAGACGATATTGGCAGGTTAGCAGGTTAGAATGTGTTAAGAGCATTTAATCTTACATTCTTACTAGAATAGGCAGTCCTGCTTGAAAAATTTTACTTTTATGCTTAAGTTGGCAAAAACAGTAAAAAATTAATCACATCTCTGGCTAACAGATATGCAATCAAAGCAAGATGTAATTTTGTTGATTTAAGAATAAATATTTTAGTAGAATAAATTGTTTTGTTTGGGCAGTGGCTTAAATTTTCTTAGCAAAATAACCTTGTTGATGACACAGGCATTGACTCACTAGGGGCATATGTTGCTATGACTATGCTGGCAAAAAAAGTATATACAACTCTTAAAACACATGCCTTTTTCTTCAAAATCTCTGATAGTTCACTGTTCTGAGAAGCTTTGTTCTACTCCATCACTTGATGAATCAGCCTCAGTTTTTACATCCATTAAGGAAAGCCTGCTTTTACCTAAAAAAAAGAGGAATTCCTTACATTTCAGAGTGAGAAAACTTGTTCTGAGGCCTCCTCCTGTTGTCCCAGAGTGGGTTCTTTCACCTGTATGAATGAGAGGCTCTCATATGGGTGTGTGAGAGAGTCTTGCTCTGCTCATCCACTGGAATGCAAAAGAAAGCATCTTTTAAATCCAAACCAGTCAAATATGTATTTGTCCACAGTCATTTGGTTTATTGCTCTTAAATCTTGTTCCTTCTGACTCTCTTGTTCCTCTGAGGTCTGGGTCGTTAGTAAACAGATTCGAGCCTTCCATGCCTTTCCTTGTGAGGTATATAGAGCTTTCTGAGCTCAAGCATTTAACTTGCATAATTAATATCATCCTACAAAGGACAACGACATTCTGGCATATAGGAACTCATGAGTCAGTTTAATGTCTCCAATTGGCCACTCTGTGAGTTGCAGGAATGGCCATAAAGCTGCCCCAAAAATGAGTGCTGTAATTTTACTTAGCCCTTACAGATAGTTTTTACTGAACATGTGTCTCTGCTATTTTTTTTCTCTGATTTTACTAGAACTAGAGGGTCTCCTGGGGATTCCTTGATATTTTCCCCTGGTCCTCTCATTCATTGTAAAAAATTCTTCAGCATCATAATGTTTCCATCTTTTCAATGGCCCTTGCTTCCTACAAATATCACATTGATTCAGGCAAAAAGTGTGTGTGTGTGTGTGTGTTTGTGCTGGGGAAGTAGGGGTCTTTCAAGCCCCAAGTCCCCAGCTTACTGTGTTTCTTTCACCCTTGTAATGCCAGTCTCTTTTTTTTTCCACAGTAACATGGTAATCAATCTAGCCTAAGTATGACCCCAGTTAGAGTAACCTAACTGTTAGGTTAACAGTTTCCAAAAGCTGATACATTCCATCAAGATTTTCTTAGTACAAACAACAGATGACTTCCAGTTCAACAAATATGGAATATAAAAATGGACATGTATAAAACCTGGCAGACCCCTGTTGCTTGTTCTAAAGATGCCTGTATCACTGGTTGATTATTTCCCTGAGTCTGGCCAGCAACAGAACTAAAATCCTTACTTCCCATATGCTCTTTATTTTGATCCATATTCTCTTCATACATCCCCACTCCTATGGTGTGTTATATGGTGTGAAAAGGAGGGAAGTAGCATTCACACATCTACCTCATCCTCTCTGCAACACAGGATCTTTGCCTTTTTCCCTTTCTCCTTAGTACATGACATCAGCATATCTCCTCCCAACATACACTTTTTCTGAATACCTGTGTCTCTATACAATGTCATAAAAGCATCAACATAAACTAAAACTGATTCCATTTACCAAGTCAGCAACAAAACACCAACTCCAAAATAAAACCACAAAAATCCATTTTCCTCATTCTCCAGTTTATAAAGTGTCCACCACTGCTTACAATATGTATTCATTTTATCTTTAGTCACTGGATCTTCCCCAGCTTACTCCGTCCGGCTTTTCAAAATAAAACCCCAAGAGCTACAGGGTAGAATTGTGGACTAGTTTGCCAATACTCAATTGCCTAATTCCTTTATCCTTAGGACCAGGCTTCTAATACAAATGATTTTTTTACTCTCTGATCCAACTCCTTGTCATCAGAGAAAGGAAAACCACTCTCTTCCATCACATGGTTTTGTGTGTAACAATTTTAACACCTAGGCATTTATTTATTTCCCAGTTCTGATCTGCTGTTGTTAGTGACACACTGCTCTGACCTTGTCTCAGCAAAGATAGGAGGACGCCTCCCCTCTTTCACACACTGTTTTTATTGTGTACAGTGGTAGTCACTGTTTGAAATCTTCCTTATCCAAGTTACACAGAACTTGAAGTTTTCAACTACCAATCCCACTGGTTAGCCCAGGACTGGTCGTACTGATCAGTTACAACAATATGAAATTTGATACTCACCAGTCTAGAAATTCCACCACTTCTGCTCTTGTTCAAATACCTCTGGAGTGTTATACCTTTGAGTTGCTCACCGCTTCAGTGCTGGAGAGGATTTGATGGAGCCTCCAATCAAACTGGTCCAAATCCTATCTGATCTGATTCTCCTGTGCTGGCGGCAGCAAGGTGATCCAGGCAAGGTAAGGCTTTATAGCTCCCATTTGGGTCACCAAGATTGTTGTCCCAAAATGGATTATTTCACCTGTTACTGCAAGGGGCTGATCCACGCACAGAGCTGAGGTATTTGATTTACTTACAGTTCTGCACAGAAAGGGGTGCTGGGTGGCAAACCCACAAACCCAGCACACAGACTATCAACACTTCTTACTATTTCTACATTTTAGCAAACAAGGGCATTAATGTTCATTTGTTACAAGTTACATAATTCTCTTATTAATTAGTATTCTGTCTTCTCTTGGTTAAATTATTGCCTTACTTCTTTTGCTAATTAGTCTGCTTGCTCAGTCTTTCTCTTCTTTGAGTTAGTGGGTTTCTTGAGTCCATGGTCATTATTTTCCCTTGCCAGAATTACACTTTACCCAGTTGAAGTGTTGGCTTTTTTACTTCCTTATCTTGGGAGTTCTGCTGAATGACCTTGTAGCCTATAAATTCTGCATTGTTTGTGTCTGCCCTCAGTGGTGCATCCTTCTCCCCCAGCTCTGCTAACCTCCTGCTAGGTCTGTGATCATTGAAGCGTGACAAGCCCTAAACCTTAACAAGACTATTCTGTGGGCAAGTAATTAATCTTTCTAATACCTGGACATGATTCCCATGAAAGCAAGCTCTCTGAATTCACTTGTGTTGGTAGCAAAATGTCCCATCTTCAGAACTACTCCAGCTGGTGTAATGCTGAAATTTTTCTCCCAGGGTTTGTCTTCTGTACTTGTCTGACTATCAGGTCTTCAGGCCAGGTTGTAGTTGGACTGCAGGGAGCCACCACTGGATGAATTGTAAGTGTCTGAATCAATCTGAGCCTTTGATAATGACACTTCCAAGAAAGTGCCACATAAGCACTGTGGCTTAAAATTGGAATGCTTGGTTGGTTCCTGAATATGCGTTAACAAAGTGCCATGTTTCTGTGTATCACTGGCTTCCTCTAGTACAGTACCAGCCTTTTGAACTGGTTCCAGTAATCACAATATGGGAAGTCACTGGGGGTTGAAAAGGAAGACTGAGTTGAACATTAAGATAAGCAAAAAATTACAAAGTATTTAGCAGGCAGATTTGCTTTTCTTCTTGTGGGAGTCTTTATGGATTGCTAATTCTAAAAGTGAACCAAAGTGATTTACCTTTATATTATTCAGTCTGCATAATAACAGGAATATTTGAAAAATAATATGGAAAATGTATAAGCTCAGAAATATTTGGTGTTGTCCTGACTTTGTCTGGGATGGGGTTAGTTTTTTTCTAATTGCATGCTGTGTTGTAGATTCAGCAAGAGGATAGTGTTCATGAAACACTAATGATTTGGCTGTTACCATCAGGATCATTGTTTCCTGTGCTCTGCCAATGAGCAAGTGCACAAGAAGCTGGAAGGTAGTCCAGCCAGGACAGCTGACCTGAACTGGTGAAAGAGATATTCCGCACCATAGAACATCATGCCCGGTATATGAACTGGGGGAAGTTGTACAGGAGCTGCAGATCTGTCACTGGCCAGTGGGTGATGTATTGTGCATCGCTTATGTTTTTTGGGTTTTATTCCTCTTTATCACAATTTTTGTGGTTGTTGTTTTTTATCATTGTTATGATGATGGTGATATTACATTTTGTGTCACTTATTAAGCTGTTCTTATTTAAACTTAATTGTTTTACTTTTCTTTCAGAATTTCCTTCCTACTGGGGAAGGGGGAGGAGGGAGTGAGTGGCTGTGTGGTTCTTGGTCGCCAGCTGGGGTTAAACCATGACAGATGCAAGCAGTGAAGGAATTCCACAACGATCTTGAGATTAAAAAGTATTTTGTTAAAGGAAAAATAAATCTTGGTTATTTCCTTTGTTAAAGGAAAAATAAATCCTCCCAAGCATCAATCCAAGTTGATGCTTGGGAGGACCTGTTGTAGTCTGACAGAGTGAAAGATTGCTATGGATAAGCAGTTTCTTTAGCAAACCAGTGAACGACTTCAGCACTTGCACAGTAGTATCCTAGTAATATGAGAACTCTCCCACGATTATTCTTTTTTTTTTACTTCTGCTGATGCTAAGGCTGTAGTTATATTGTGATATTGTCACAAATTATCTACACCCAGAGGTCTTCAGAGAAGTTAGTTTATGAGTGAAATTTGTGGTAGGGATGGCTTTGTGTTTGAAAGACTGGAGAGAGAATCAGGAGGGCTATGGTAGATTTAGTGCATTGATTTGCCACAGATGTCTTTTTAATTTTAGTTTGGTGTACGTGTGTATGGATCTTTTGCATTGAGTGGGACATGATTTAAATAAAGTAAGGACCAGTCCTTTCATCTGCTAAAGTGACACGAGAAACAGCTTAGTGCTGCATGACAAGGTGGATCTGATTCATTGTTCAGTGGTTGTATTCTGTTTATATGCTGTCATCCCTCTTTTCCTTCCATTGTCGTTTCATAGGAAACCCATGAAATATTTATTTTTGTGAAAAAAAAAAAAATTCAAGGGGAGATTAAGCAGTATGAAGTGATTGTAAGTGATGAAGGAGAGAACATACTGTGTAAGAACCTTCAGGTAAGGTTTAGGGATGAGAGACCTATTGGCTTTGTGCAGCTTATCTAAGGACAAGTCAGGACAATTGCTTCTTAGGGTAGCTGAGTTGTGTCTACCTAATATTATGCAGAACTTCTCTGATTTGGGGACATCTGAGGACCCACATGGAGATTACCATCTTCTAAATCAGAACTCTTCCCTGAAAACAGAGGAGGGAGATAGACACATTCGATCTTGTAGTGCAAACCATCTACCCTGTGACCAAGCACCTCACATTGGCCCTTTCCTTATCTCTTCCTGCAAATAAGGAAATACTTTTCCTGTGGGAATGAGAAGAGTGGCTTGAATGAGTAAGTCAGAAGCTATGCATCTGTGCTTTGGTTTCAGCGCTTCAGGATTTTGCATTTCATTGTGTTCTTGCCTCCTAAACACTTCTCTGAAGTCTGGTGGATGAACCAAGAGTTGCTAAAGAACCATTTCTTTGTCTAGTGAGATAGAATATGGCTGTTTGGTTTGGATTTTTTTTGGTTGCTTCCTTTTATGGTTTGTTTTTCTCAACAAGAACAACAACAACAATAATAATAATTTTTAAAATCTCTGTGTCACAGATTTTGTATGTCTGTAACAAATGTGAGCATCAAAATGTCTTGTAGTTATGCTCACATAGCCTGTCATGTTTCAGTGAAGGCTAAAGAGCTTTTGGACTGAGGATCCCATTTTGTGCCAAAGCAGATGACGATATGAAGGTTTTATTGCTCAGGTGGGAGATGAAAACAAAATCCAAAGGATAAAGCTGAAGGTCTAGTACAAAGGACTAGGAGTCAGCTGAATGGAACTGAGATCCCGGATCTGAATTCACCTAACTGAATTTACCTAGGTTCAAATTTTCTTAGTTTTCCTGTATTTTAACTACATATTTCTTTGCGAAGTAGACATATCTAGTTACTAAATGTCTTGGGAGTGTTATACAGTTTTATCCAGGCTCTTTGTCAGGATTGTCTAATGAAAGCATTTTGAAGAATGCTGAAAAAAACAGGGGAAAAAAAAGGCTGAGACCTGAAAATCAGTTTTGATTTTGGACAAACCTAAATTCTGAGAGAGATGCTCCTTTAGCTTCCATATTGTCTTGTTTCCCTCAGCATTGCCCTCTTTCCTTGCTTAAGAAGTAATAGTGATAAACTGTTAGTTTATATGATAAAAACTTGCCTGTGCTCCACAAGGTAGTGCAGAGAAACATTGGCAGGTGTGGAGGAGCCTTAGTAAACCTTTCCACAGCTGCTCCCAGCCCCATCACTGGATCCTATCTCCTCAAACCCAGAGGAGCACAAGGGACAGTGGCAGGCAGAGACCTAGTGTAAGGATTCTGAGGAAAGGCTCCTTCCAGCATTGTCCTGGGGCAGCCTCATCCCTGTGGCATGGGAGAGAAATGCATCAACACGAGTCAGTCCTGGAGCACCTCACAGACTCCCTGGTTTTGCTGCCTGGAGATAGAGGACACATTGCAGCATAGAGAGGAAGACAATTCCAGTGTTACACAGGACTTATTATGGGATGCGAAGGGGAGAAACCAAAGGCAGGGAAAGGAATAGAAATGGGTTATTTGGGAAGGAAAAAGCATGTGGAAATAGAGGAATGAAAAGGACTGGTCATGTTTAAACAGCAACTGGTCAAAACTCTTCGCTATTGTGACCTGAAGAGCATTATGTCCTCCCAGGATACTCCATTTCTAAGCATTTTCCTGGGTGAGGGACTGTTTGACTTTCCAAAGGAATTTCCATCTGGCTGCATTGTCTGACTCTTTGGATTAGATTTTTGTGACTAATGTTCTCATCTGCTTGCAATCAATTGTCATAAACAGACTAATGTTATTGTTCATCCGTCTGTAAGAAGGTCATCTTGGCAGCTGGTGAAAGAGTGGTTATGAAAACACTGCCCCAGTAATAGGAGATACAAAGTTCCTAATGCTTTCTCACTTGTAGGAATTAGTGCTGGTCTAGTTAAAGTTGAGGTGCCGTGTGGTTAAATAAGAAACCAAAACGCCAGACAAAATTTGCTTGGTTTTCCTGATGAACAGTGTTTTTGATTCTGGGAAGGGTGCATACATAACTTTATTTTTCCTCTGGAAAACCCTTAGGCCTGAATTACAGAATCCAATAAATGTGATAGGTTAAGCGCCACTGACTTGTTTACCCCCAGCTGCAGAGGAAATATTTCACACTGAATGTATTTTAAGAGATTTCCTTCAGCCAAATTACTCCTGAGAGCAATCCTCAAACCGGACATGAATGATCCCAAGCTTAAGGTGAAGTTCACCACACACAGCCAAATTGATCTAATGGTTAACTCCTACCCAAAAAGCTGGTCCTTTTTCTCTCCTGTTTGGCCTTAATACTGTTTCAACTTGAAAAATAGTGTGACTGGAAAGCTAATCACCTTTCCTTTCTCTGGGCAGGAATGATGGTGATGACAACAATTTTTTGCCTGTTTTTCTACCTTGAACTGGCTAATCAGAGTAAAGCTCATAGCTGGCTACAGGGATGACCAGAAGAACATGTATTTTAGTTTGGGAGCAGGATCTGGTTTTAAAAGGAGACTTGACACTAAGAGGCTGGAAACCTGGAATTCTGAGTTTAGGAGCCTGTGCTGTGTAGAAGACAACCTGAAGTAATCATGTGATCTTGTCTCATTGTGACATCCACAGAGTGACGTGTTAGCTGTATTGCCAAGTGTCTCAGCGCTTCATCTCTAGTACTTGAATGTGAGACTGGGTAAAGGATTTAGAGCAGATCAAAACCTTTCAAAATCAAACTAATGAACACCTAAAAAGCATGACAACTTAACCTGGGATTCTTGGCTACTGTATGTGTGCTACAGACCTCCTTCTTAAAGGGTTGATGGCAGATACAACTCAGTTTGTCTTGTATGTTAGCCTGTATGGCTCTTAGAGGTTACAAATGTGCATCAATATTATTCTATGTTACATTATTCCACATTAACATCATTAACATAACTTTATTCCACAATACATGTATACAGTGATTCTGTAGGCTATCTTGTATCATCCTCATCCACTTGTATCATTATAATAACAAATAACAGATTATTTCTGTTCACTTAGATTGGGGGACAGAAAATACTATTCTGATACAATGAGAGCATCTTTGTATTGCTGACAAATCCTTTTTATGTCAGCATGGCAGTTTGCTTGTGAGAAATGTCTTAACAATGCAGCATGGCTGTAAGGAGACCATTAACTAATAATGATGCAGAATTGCTCTGTCATAGTGAGATGAAGACTTCATTATATATGCCAGGCATGTTTATACATTTTAAAATTTTGTTTTATGAACTAATGAAGCCTAGTTCCTGACCTCTTTCACTTTATTCTCCCAACAGCTTTTCCTTGTGTCTTGTCAAAGAAGGTAGGGCAGAGGACATAGTGTAACTGATTTCCAATTCCACATCCTTCTGTGATGTTACAGCAGAATGGATGCAGGAAAAGCAACAGACATCACCTCACTGGACTTGTGCGGAACATTTGACATGGACATCCTTTTCTCTAAATTGGAGAGACATGGATTCAACCCTGAGATTAGCTCAGTTGAGTAGAGCACGGTGCTAGTAACTCCAAGGTCATGGTTCAATCCCTATGGGTCATTCACTTAAGAGCTGGATTTGATGATCCTTGTGGGTCCTTCCATCTCAAAATATTCTGAGATTCTGTGATTTCATGGGTGGACCACTTGGTGGATAAAAAATTGGTAACCATTGCTGTATGGTTCCTCTTAAAGAGTTGTGGTCAACAATTCATGGTCCAGGTGCAAAGCAGTGATGAGTGACATTCCTCAGAGGTTGGTATTGGGACAACCACTTTTGAATATTTTTGTTGGTTACTCCATACAGTGAGATTGAGGGCACTTAGAGTACCTAGAGGGGCCTTAAAAGAAGGCTGGAGAGGGGCTTTGCAAAAAAGGATGTGGTGATAGGACAAGGGGGAATGGCCTTAAGCTAAATGACAGCTGGTTTAGGCTAGATATTAGGAAAAAACTCTTTACTGTGAAGGTAGAACAGGTTGCCCAGAAAGGTTGTGGACTCTCCATCCTTAGAGGTGTTCAAGACCAGGCTGAACGGGGCTCTGATGATCTAGTGGAAGGTGTCCTGCCCACAGCAGGAGGATTGGAACTGAATGGTCTGTAAGGTCCTTTCCAATCCAAGCTATTCTATGATTCTGTGTGCTGAGTGATTAGGTTTTTCCTTTGTTGATCAGTAGGCTTGTTTTCATCCTCATTCAGCTGCTAATTTTGTGTGCTCTGGAGGACTGAGTTTATTTTGAGGGGGGTTTTGAGGTTTGAATGGCTGTTTCAAGCTTCATTGGAGGTTTGTAGTGTTATTGTTAGCAAGACAGACACTTTGGATTGTGTAGTCTTGTTTCTAAGAAATCAGTTTAAAAATGTAATAGATAATTAAATATTTTTCCTTAAAAAGTTCTTAATAGTAAATAATGTTCATAGAGAACTAAGCAAGTCTAAGCAGTTACTGTCAAATTGCTGTGGACTTTTTGTGAAAAACTGTAAAATAAGGTGGGAACCAAGACTATTTACATCAGCTTGGCTTGACAACAGGCATAATAATTACTGTGCCAAATTCTGCTTATTTATTGGGTTTTTTAGTTGTTGTTTTGTTTGTTTGGGTTTTTTGTGTTTGGTTGTTTTTTCTTTCTTGTGTACGCATCTCATTGTGTCATTTGCATCTGTGTCCTGCCCCTCCCTCAAATGTTAGTGTTTCAGATTAGCTTTTTTCCCCCTGGGGAGCTGGTCACATATGAAAATGAACATTACCAGCAAGCCTAAAAGCCTGCCTTGCTGATTATCTTGGCTAAAGGACGCTAAATGGTTACAGGAACACTTTGCTCTGTGGTTGATCTATTACTAAGTACCAAAGTTGTTCGGAAGGCTCTCATAAACCTTGCCAGGAATTGTGATCAGATAGGTTACTGTAACAGGATGGATTCTAGGCTGGGAATAGCTCATGTAGCCCCATGAAAATATGACTGTATCTGTTCTCCTGTGTTCAGAGGAGTGCCTGCAGTACCATCCATTCTCACAGAATCGCAGAATGGGTAAGGCTGGAAGGGACAACAGTGGGTCCCACATGTGGTCCAACTTCCCCTTCACACTATATCAGAAACAGTTCAAATTTCCTGCTGCAAGACCCTCAGTGAATCCAGTGATATTCAGTTCATTTGCTGTGTAGGTTGTGACTCCAGAGTGAAAACTACTGGTACTGTCTTGTTTGCTACTTAGAATTTTGCAGAAGTCTGGCTGTGGAAGAACTTGCACAGAACCTAGAACTTAGGTGGGCTCCTAAGCCCTTTATGAGTCTTTGCTAAGTCTGCAGTTGGACTATATGGGAGAAGATCACTTTTGGGATTGGTGAATTGGCACGAGTCTTTTAATTCTGTGACATTAATAGCTAGTCATTGGCACTCATGCTTGTTTTGACATTGCTCAGCCACACACGACAGGCAACTGAAGAGGGTTACACATGGCAGATCAATGTTTTGGGCAGCTTCTGAACACAGGAACTTTTGATGTGCTGAAACCATGAACCAGTTCACTATAATGCTTATTTCAATGTCTATTGGAAGGATAGCTTTAAAACCCTTGATGGATAAAGAATGTACATGTAGAAGATGTCAAGTTTGTGCTATCCATTTTTCTGGCATCCTAAAGTTCAGATATTTCATTTCTACTGTGAATTTATTAGATTCAAAGGACTCCATTATCCAGTGGAAATTGGGATATATGTTATTTTGTTGAGTAGGTTCAAGCTGAGTTAAACAGAGGGGCCAAATCTGTTTAAACAATGTGTTTGGCATATAGCTTTATGAACAGATGGCAACTCCAAATGAGGCAACTGTGTTTTCCTTCCTTGGTCTGCTGTTGGCCTGGTGTGTGACCTTGGACAAATGACTTGCTCTCATATTTCTTGCTTTCATCTGCTGTTCCCAAAGCACTTGAGGAACATATTTTTTACATGAGACAGTGGTTTTGATAAGAACTTTGTGGTTATATCCTACAGCAAAGAGAGCAGTCATTTGAAAACCTGATCTTTCACTATTAAAATAAAGTAGCTTTTGTAATTTTATTTGTTTATTGTATTGATAAAGCTACCAAACATAACTTAATTACATTAATGACCTTTATAGAATTATAAAGAAGGAAAATTTCTCTTAGATTGTATATCTCATTATGCTTGCAAGTGCAATTTCTTAACTTTTATATTTTTATAGTGCTTTGCATTAGTAATGTACTGGTTTCTGCAGTTTCATCAAAAGGGGCAGATTGCAGGGGCAGTGTGCTTCCATTGGGATGCACAGAATGAGACAGTCCAGAAGTGTAACCAATAGTATGTAAGATATTGCTGGCATTCCACTGTAATCCCTGAACAAAATCTTGATTTCACGTTACCTTTAAGAGATCTTGTCTTGCAATAAAAGTGCTTAAGTTGAAAGGCCTTCTGCTGAAGCATTTTGTCCCCAGAAATGGAGGAAAAAATAGGATAAGCTTCTAAGAAACAGAATAACAGAGTATCCTGAGTTGGAAGGGATCCACAAAGGTTGTCAAAGTTAACTGCTGGCTGTTACCTGTAGGGTACAGCACAGGGGGTATATAATTTAACTCCCTTGGTGTTCTTCTTTAGTGTTTTGTGCTTGCAAAATCCTTTGCAAGTAAAGGGATTTTGTATTCCTTCCTGACTACATATCTAAGCAGCTTCTCTCTCTTTTATGAGGAGTCTGAAGGGTGCAGAACTTTCTTTCTTCTTTTTGCTTCAGGAAACCTTGAGTTCTGGTGTGTGTTGTTTTACAAAAGACAATCACCCAAATGCAATCCCCAGGTCACTTTTTTTTTAGGCAGAATTGCAAACTGTTAATAATCAATCTCTTAGTAGTACAACTGGAGCACAAGCTGGGATATGGCTGTGTAACCCAGCTCTCCCACATATCTCAACCAGGTATGTTTCCTGCAGAGTCTTCAAAGTTCTCAAGGCTTTTCCATTGATACAGACTGCAGAATCCACATGGCATGAGGCATCAGTCTGGTGTGATAACCTCAGTAATTTATAACCTCCTTTTGATATACTATATTCTGCATCATACTGTAAAATAGCATGTTAACAAAACAGAACTTCACAAATAAATAAAGGCCTGAAAGAGAGCTATGTATCACCAATACAGCTTCTGTTTTCCAAAGTCTGTCCTACTCATGTTCTTATCTAGGAACCTTGTTAGGATTAAAAGATGGTGTCATGGGTTGACCCTGGCCAGATGCCAGCTATACACCAAAGCCGCTCACTCACTCCCTTCTGCAGCTGGACAGAGGAGAGAAAATTTAACAAAGGGTTCCTGAGTTGAGATAAGGACCAGAAGAGAGATCACTCTTCAAATAACATCACGTGCATTAGAGATATGCATTGAATTTATTGCTAAGAAGATCAGAGCATAATGAGGAGTGAAATGAGCCCTTTCCCCACTCCTCCCTCTTTCCAGCCCTACCTCTTACCCCGGTGGCGCAAGGAGACAGGCAGTGGGGGTTATGGTCTGTTCACCACCTGAGGCTGCTCCCACTGTTCAGGGAGAGGAGTTATTCTCCTGCTGCACCCTGGGGTCCCTCCCACGGGAGACAGTTCTCCATGAGTTTCTTTGATGCAGCTCCATCTCATGACCAACAGCTCCCTGTGACCTGCTGTGTGTGAATCCCTCCCATGGGCACCAGCCCCCCTCAAATTGCTGCAGTGTGGGTCCCTTTTTCCACAGGGTGCAGTCCTCCAAGGACAGGCTGCTCCAGCCTAGGGGCAGGCCCCTCTCTCCACAGGTCTCCCAGAGGGTCACAGCCTCCTCTCAGGCATCCACCTGCTCCAGCATGGGGCTCCTCCACGGGGTGCAGGGGGATTTCTGCATACCCATGGATCCCCATGAGCTGCAGGGGCACAGCTGCTGCACCACGACCTGCAGTGGAAGCTTGGCTCCAGTGCCTAGAGTACATCCTGCCCCTCCTTCTTTACTGACCCTGGTGTCTGCAGCATTGTTCCTATTACATGTTCTCACTCTGCTCTTCTCTGGTCACAACAACTGCACAACCCCTTTTTGTTTTTCTTTCTTCTTAAATATGTTAACACAGAGCCATTACCATCATTTCTAATTGGTTCAGCCTTGGGCAGAGGCACATCTATCTTTGGAGCCAGCAGGAACTGGCTCTGTAAGACATGGAAGAAGTGCCCAGCATCTTCTCACAAAAGCCACCCCAGAATCCCTCCCTTTCCGTCCCCCCTGCCCCTGCCATTTCCAAAACAAGGCCATAGAAATCCAATACAGATGGTCATAACTCAGTGTCTTCTAAGACAAAATAAGGTAGGTATGGGCAGCTAATTTACACCACAGTAGAAAGCTTCACACCATAATATGGAGTAAATATAATTTATTAGATAAAGAATTTAGCTTTGAGAGTCTGAATTCTACTGGTTAGAGCCTTTTAATTTAATGCCTTGTGCCTCGTGGCAACATATTCAATACAGTGAAAATAAAATAAGGTGACTGATAGGAGCCTGTAATGGCACAAGTGGAGGCCACATAAGATCATTTCAAGCTGCTAATTGCCTTGGTTCTAACTGTAATTCCCTGTATCTTACTGCTATTCAGTGCCTTATCCAAGAAGAAATAAATACTCCAGGTTAATGTACTTTCCTATGAAAACAGCCCACATAGCTTACATGGAAGCTTTAGCTTTTGCCAGGTTCTAGTGTCATGGCTTGAAACAGGGGTGTCTCAGGATGTGACGAGAGTGGACACACCTCTGTGAAAACACCCATGTTAAGCTGGGAAAACCCGAGCACTTCCTTTTCCTTTTCTCTTTCCCTATGGACAGCCAACGAGGTAGGATCCAGCCTTTCCGGGCCAGGCTAGGCCCAGAGGCCCTGCCGGGGGTGAGGCCCTGCCAGGCCCTTTCCCCCCTTCAGGGCTGTGTGCCAGCAAACCCATCAGTAGCTGGGCAGGGAGAGAGAGGAAGGGGGACAGGAAAATGCTGCGGGGGGGCCGAAAGGAGAGAGAGAGCCTTGGTAACATCAGGCTGATTGTTCCACCTCACCCCCACAAGGCTGGGGCCCAGTCGAGCCCCTCGGATCCCCCTTTCCCCCCCGCCGCGAAGCAGCCCAGGAAAGCAGAAACTGAGACAGAAGCTTCCCTGTCCCCACAGTTCCAGCTTCTCCGGCCAGTGTGGGGGTCAGGTGACATTTACCGGCCCTGGGCAGCAAATGTTAACGCCTTGAGGGCTGCAATCCTCCCTCCAGTGAGAGAAGAACAGATAGATGGAGCCATGTAAAGAAGCAGAAATGGAACATTGAGGTCAGTGGAGGAAGAAGTTCAGGTCCAGCCCAGATGGGAGGGATAAGGAGAATGCTGAAAACCTTTTGTGNAAACCGTTTGTGAGTGATGGAAAGGAAAGGACTCTTCTTTTTATGTAACACATGAGACTGTGGGGACATGAAAAGTTCAATTTTTGGGCAAGGAGAAAAAACTCCATATTGGCGTCAGCAGATGATGATGAAGTAGCTGAGGTTTTAGTAGAAGTTGGAACAGAGAAGGAGAAGAGAGAGGATGAGCCTCTTGCAGCCCCAGGAAAGAAGAAAACCTCATCCCCAGGATGATGCTTTTTGAGGAGACCATGAGAACCTTCGCTCAGTTGAACAGTTTCATTTTTAAACAAAAAAGCCCTACAGTGGACATGGCCCATACACAGCTCTGGGAAGGCTATGGAAATGGGAAGGGCTTCATGAAGCGGGTTTTCCTCGGGTGGGTGTTTGTGAAACCATTGAGAGAACCACAAGGAACTGGTTTTTTTGCCTTGTGGGGAAGTTTTCCATAGCATGAACAAAAAGGGACTTCTCTCCCTGAGAGAGAGTTGAGAAAAGACTATTTTATAGGTGGTGAACTGACTGAAAATGTCTGGTTTTGTTTCTTTGCATTGACAGTGGGAAATAAATGGTTTGGTGGGGGGAGGAGATGTGTCCTGAGGGTTTGTTTTGGTTTGTTTTTCCCTTTTTCTTTTTAGTTATTCCTAATAAACTTTCTTTATTCTTTCTTGAAGGTTTGAGCCTGCCTTTGCCTTTCTCCTGATGCTATCTCACAGCAGAAGATGAGTGAACTGGCAATCTGCCAGCACTGAACCCACCACACTCAGTGGTGCATTGACTAGAAATATTCTAAAATTGAGAAATTCTAGAATTGGCGAACTAAAACCACTACATCTAGTCATGGTAGTGGCAGCTGCACTTGGTCCTGCTGGACTACTGTATTTATTTGCACCAGAGCCACCAATGTTGTACATTATTGAAAGATAGATTAGCCTGAATGTACTGCTAGACCAGTTTGCTCCAAAGAGCCAGAAAGCTTCCCTGGTTTTCACCCTTTGAGGAGCAAAATGTAGTGAAACATTGAGAGCTGGGCTGGGGTGGTAACCAGAGAGCCAATACATTTTTATGTCCTGGGGGTGCAGTGATGAAGCATCAGTGCTGGCTAGGTCACTTGGCTTGGGTGATCAGGCTGTGTTCACGTGGAATTGTCTATCTGGTTGTTAATGTTGTCCCTTCAAATCATACAGTCAAAATTTGCCTATGCAAATCCTATGCCTTTTCAGAATTTAGTTCTTTTTAGACCACACCAGTCCAGATGCATAGTTATCTTACTTTGTGTTCTTCATGTATGGTTTCCTACTGAATTAACATACTGATAGATAATTGAGAGTTTCTGGAGTTGCTCATTAAGAACATTGTTCACGAGTTTATTTGTTGTAATATGTGTGATTGTTTATTATGCCATGCAATTTGACATATAGTCCAGTAAAGTGTAGTTACTGAGTTATTCTTTGTAATCATTGTATTTCTAAGGCAGGGCCATTAGCTGCTCATAATATGGACTTGTTCTCAGCAATGCAGTAAATTAAGCTCATGGATACTAAATTGTTGTGTTGTTCATATTGCCCTTTCATTTGTAAATTGTGGGATTTAATTATGTCCTAATGATTGTTTTTATACAGCTGCAGTAATACTATCAGGCATTTGTCCTCCATTCACCACAAATTCACTGTTTTTTGTTATCAAAGCTAATTTTCTCTTTAGACAGGTCAGACTAGTTTATTAGTTAAACTAGAGGAAGGGACATGCAAAGGTCTGGTATATTTCATCTGATGAGAAGAATGTTTTTTAAACATCTCTCAAGACTCTTGAATTCCAAGATTTATTTCAAGAGCACTTCATGGGAAGCACATGAAAAATCAGATTCCCTAAAATACATTTTTGCCATGATTTTTCATATTGGAAGACCAAATCTTTGTTTGCCCTGCAGACTACTTTCTTACCTCTTACGTTCAGTAGGAAGATGGTAGAATTACCATTAGTGGAGAGGTTTAGAATGACATTATAAAAAGAAGCAATTGTGAGCAATTCTGAAATGCTAAATCCTCTTCGAGAACTGTTTCTTAAAGCATCATAGTTAGGAAGTCCTTAACATCCCATTGCATCTCATGGTTGACAGGTAAAGTATTTCCGGAGTTGTTTTTTTCCTTAAACAGAAATAGGTAAAAGGGACTGCTACTACTTATATTCCACAAGGTCATGAAATTTTTCCCTGGAACGAATGTTCCACTGCTAGCAAATATTTTTTGGAGATGACAGAATTTGCTATGGATATGATAACAGAGAAGACTGATACACAGTCTGCAAAAACAGACACAGAAGATTGATTTGAAATTTTACGTAGTGTGGGAACATGTTTACCCACAAAAAGACATATGCTTTGCTTTAAGAAGGTGTTAACTGGGTCATAAATTTAAGTCTTCACGAGACATTTATGTGCTTCTCTTTACCTCTCTCTTGGGGGAAAAAAGCTTGCCTTGGTTCTTATTCTCTGCTTAGAGCATTTACAGCTTAAATGAGAAGTTGTCTTTATACTCAAAGTTTATTCCTAAAGATCTTTCTGTGTGCATGCTACTGTTTCAACTCAAAAGTAGACAGTAGGATAATAGTAGGGGTCATTTAGTTTTCTGGGATACTGGGGCCTGGATTAGTAAGATGATTCCTTGTATTCCCCATAGATGTCTCCTTTCCTCAGTCCATTTCATTATACCTTTACACAAAAAAAGAAGTTCAGTTGAACCAATTCACTTGTTTGGCTTGCTGCCTGCACGTTCGATGTTCCATCAAAATCTCCTCTTCTGATGCTCCTGTGAACAGTAGTACAGCAGTGCACCATCTGCACCCTAGAGTAATTCATCTGATAATGTCTTAGAAACCAAAATATTATGAAGGCTTAAGCAGACAAGAAGCGTAAAGCTTGACATAATGTTTCTTGCATTTTTTCAGTGAAGCTGTTCTGCAACATCTGCCTGGTGCTGGAATAAACCATGCAATTAATCTAACAGTTCTAATGACAAAGGGATGTGAGAGATCAGAAGCGAGCATATAAGGTTACCTCTTACTCTTTAGCAGCCGTATGTTGAAATCTCTTTTGTGAAGGGCACAGTTCAGGCATGGAGTATGCAGTTTCACAGTCTAGGTACGGTATCTCTGCCACAGAGCTGAAATATGAGTCAGTTCATCCAAAGACTGCTGTCAACAGAGACGTTTTATGTGTCCAGCCTACCACACATGACATCTGTTCTGTGGAGTTTTTCAGGGTATTATGTCACCTGGCTTTATGGGTGTTGGATGGGTACCTGTGTTAAGGTTTCTGTTCTACTTCCATGGGTGGATCTCCTGAAAAACTGGAGATTACTGGGAATTTACAAGCTTTGAATTAAATCCATAGAAGTGAAAAGCACCTGCCATATCTCTGTGGGACAAAACAGCTACATGCTACATCTGCATGACTCTGTAGACAGAATCTGCTTCACTAAATTACCTTGGGATGATATGGTTTGCAGGGGGCCTACACATTTCTAGAAGCACCCTTACTTTGCATTTTTATTGTATTCACAAGACTTATCAGTATGTTTATAATAAGGTAAATCTCATTTAACCCATTAGATAGGTTTGGATGGACTTCTAAAAAGTATTTTTGTTGGAAGTATAGACATGAGCATTTTACTGCTGCGAGCCTTATTTGTCTGCTTCGGTTCAATACAGCGATTGAAATACATTTGAATCTGAATGTATACTTGCATTCCAAGCTAGGTCTTTATTTTTCCATTGTCTAGGACATAACAAGTTTTGTCTGTTGTTTTGCCTACTTTTTTTTTTTGTTTGTTTCAGTGAGTAGTGGAAAATACAGTGCCAGTGTCCGTGTTTGTTTTATAATAAAGAAGCTGGAGCTGAAAGAAACAGAAGAATGATAATGCTTAGCAGAATTTGGAAAATCCTGATTTTCTGGGAATAGTAGATTTTCCATTGCAATTATAACTGGTATATTCAGCATTTGAAGTTTCTCCTGTATTTTTTCATGTCAGTTTAAGCAGGTGTATTAAAAATGAATAACAGAATGAGTAGTGGTTTTTATCTTGAATTCTCATATATGCCACATCAGTATGGCTCTGACCTAAATTGAGCTAATCTTATTTTATTTTAGAGCAAGCAGGTGAAGTGTTGCATGATAGGTTCTGGTTTTACAGGCTGTCTAACTTGTAGTATGTTGTCCTGTTTTTAAAACAGGAAGTCCACAAGAAGAATAATCCTCTAATTGCATGTACTCCCACATACATGCAATAATTTAATAATTTAACCTGTCTGAACATGATTACGTAAAGGGCAGCAAAATGTAGGTGGTTTGCACTGTCTTTGTATATATGCCTGATTGTTTTCCATAGTTGAACCTAGGGTTAGAAACTCAATAGAGACAAAATGGGGTGTGGCCAACAGCCTTTGCTTTAGTGTCTGCCTGTCATTCTTCTGAATTGCCATTTAGCTGACACTCAAACCAAAGCCTGATGCAGTTTCTGGATGAGTGAAGGAGAGAAGAAAGAAAAACAAGGCATTGAAGAGTGTGTTTTGAAATGAAGAAAGGAATAGAATGTACAGAAGTTCCTCACAAAGAATAGTAGAGGAAAGCATTTCAGAATTTGGCCTGATCTTACAGCATCAGTGAGATGTGTGTTTTCTGCATGTGAAGCAATGTGTCTATTCATTACCATCCAATTGTCTGTAATCATGACAACTGCAGATATACCTCTGTGTTTTGCACCTTGGTACTCAGGTGTTATTGGTGGCTCCTAAAGAAATACCCATAGCTGAAGTTTCCAGTCTTGCTGACACCAGAGTTATGGTCTTTAAGACAGTGACAGCGGCTCAAAAAACCTCTTGCTTAGACACTTGGTTTTGTGGCTTGTTATCCAGGATTCTCACACATTTTTCTGAGGAAAATTTGGACTTCAGTCCCTGCTGTACTAGGACGGGGATTCAGTCTTGTCAGTCAGTCACCTGGGTGGCATTCTTTTCAGAGAACAGATGTATTATTATTTGGGACTCTTGGGATCTGTGGTGATTGCTGCCTCAAAAATTCTGATGACATCTGCCTCTCTAATAGCAGATCTTGTGTGTGATACAGCTGGGTATACTCAAATAATTTGGGACTGGATCAAAACCATAAACGTATGGAATGCATGAGTGACAAAAGATGTAATTGAAATGGGGTAAAGAATAGCAAGGGAGCAATGCAATTTCCTAACCATTTGTTATGTAGCAATTAGAATGATGAAAGCATCCTAGGGGGAAGTAGGTCAAAGGTTGTTTTGGCTTCATGCCAATTCAGGAATAAATTACAAGTGCTAAAATCTGTATGAATTTAATCAGTATCATTCATGTTGTTCAAGATTCCACCAAATTCTAATGGATAATAAAATGTTAGAATAAATATAATATATTTATGTATATTATGTATATTATCTATGTAGCAGTAAGTGCTAAATAGATAGTGAAAAAGGGATCTAGCACCATTATTTTTATGTCTTGAAGAATGTGTGTTTCTGGCAGGACGCAGGAGAGGGCATGGCATCTAGGGCATGGTTGAATGAATGGGTGAAAAACCTATTGCTGATCCAAGTGCTTCCCATTTGGAAGAATGCACAGAAGTGAGGAGAAGACTGCAGGAGGGTAGAAACCTCAGACACTAATCAAGCAATAAGTGATATTTTGGGAGGATATTCTTTGTTGTTGTTTTTCCACAGTTAAATACAATTAAATTGAATGTATGAATTATTATTTGTGTAAGGTTCTCCAAATTATCTGCAAAGGTTGTATTTTGAAGCTGTTCTAGCTTTTCTTTTAACTCAATATTTCACCAGTGGAATATTAACTCATAATAAAGTGCCATATATTCAGATTCTCAAATTGGGGACAACCTGTTAAAAGAATAATATTGAAGACTCAGACTGAGTGCAGGTAGTTCAGATAGTACAGGGCTGTTTACCCCAATGACTTCTCCACCATTTTGGTGGCTTTTCCTGCTGGTCTCATGTGTTTTCTCTCTTCAGTGATCTTCTGGATTTTGGACTTTTCTTTGGTTGGAGTTTTTGTTTGGTTTTTTTTGTCGGGGGGAGTGGTTAGACAATGTCTTGAGCAGGTGATTTTGTTTATTAGTTTGGTTTTGGTGTTCTTTGTTGGTTTTAGTGGTGGTGGTTTGGGGTTTGGTTTTTGGTTTTTTTTTTTTTTTTTTTTTTGCTATGATTACTTTGAACCAACCTCTGCTTCTGTGTCTTTAAGTATCACATGAGTGTGCCAGTCTGACAAAATTTTACTTTGAGAGAATAGGAATCTTACTGGTGAATTGGTTATATGCATGGTTTAGTGATATACTGAGGATGCTGTGAATTCCTCCACTTCTGTAATTACAGTAACCACCTTTTGGTTTGGATGTGCCTTTGATAAGACAGCCTGTCCTGCAGTATATTTTCCCAGCATCTACACTGTCTTAGAAAGTGCCAATATTTTGATGCTTTTAACAGTTCCCACTAAAATTCTTCTGTGAAGCCATGGGATGAGATATGGTGGAAAGTGGCTTTAAGGTTTCAAGGTTTTCTGAAGAAACATCACCTCAGAATCCCCCAATGACCTTTTAATTAGAGCAGCAAATTAAAGTTTTTAATGGTGTACTCTGACTGGGATCTGAGACAAACAAAGACCTTCCTGTTAAGTCACAGCATGTGCTGGGCTTAATGTACCAATGTACAAGGAGAAACAAGAAGCTACCAGGCTTTCCTTTTTCTTGATCAGAAATTATTGGGGACATAGTGTGGGAATCATGCTGCATAAATGCATTCTGTAGGAGGAAGCTTAGCTACCTGACAACTCCTACATTCAAACTGTGCCACCTTTACAGTCAGTTTTTGGTAAAAATCAGCAATTGCCTTTTGTTTAAAGATAAACAGAGCACTGCCAGGCTGTTGGGAACCACTGCAGTGCAATGCAGATGGCACCTTCCAGAGCTTGTTATCTGTGCTTTCCCTGTGTGCTGGCAGCTGTGGCCACACACACAAGGAGCACTCATTTCTTTTGCTTCAGAGTAAACTGCTTGCTATGGTCATAGGAGAAAGAACTCAACCCTCCTTGCTAGTTATGTTCATATGCTGTGGGAATAATGAGCTTTGTTCCTTTTTTTGTAGTATTGGGTGATTATTGGCTACAGCTGTGGGCAACTTGGTTTGAAAAGCAAGATTCTTAACTGGCAGTGAAGGTAGTTTTCCTCTATTTATACCTTTTAAGAGCTTCATGCTATAGCTCTCTTACAGTAAATTTTTTGTGTGCATGGTTAGAAGGAGAACTTGTACTGTGTGAGACTTGCTCTGACCACAAACTGTAAAGAGAAATAAAATACTGTATTTCTGCCTATAAAGGGCTTTACCACAAGGATAAATTTATATAAAAAAACTACCGAAACCCTTCTTCCAGATCAGTTTGTGATTAATTTTGTTTGCTTTGTTAAATTCCCTCTGAAGCACACCATGGGTTAAGCAGTATGCAGAAAAGGCTTTCAAAGTAGTTTAGTTCACTAGAAGGGTAAAGCAGAGTCATAAACTGGGAAGTTACTTTTCAGTGTGTAGGGGGAGCAAGGCAATTCCACAGTTGTTCCCTGGGGCATACTGCTAGTGTATTGCTCCTCTAGTGCTGGTACTTTATGGTCTGTGCAGAGCTTTGCAGTCAATACAATGCTGGCTAGTTACTATCAGCTAAACTGCATTAAAGGGCAGCACATTTTTGCTATCCTAAACTCTCCCCTGGTGAAAAATCCTTGTTACAGCAACAGTTAGTTGTATTGGCATTGGAGAGGAGGCTGGCATTCCTTAGAGGAGGTAGTTATAATGCTCAAGTCTTCTTTCTAATACTGTTTTCTGATGTATGATGTCTCTGACTTCCTTGACTTGGTTTTGTATTTCATGTATCGTGGATGGCAAGGAAAACAGGTTTCTTCCTCCAAGTGAGTCCTTCAAGACTGCTGATTTAGAGCTCTGGAGTGTGGGTGGTTGCTCCACCCCAGGTATTCTGTTTCCATCTAGCAGATTCTCTTGTTTTTTCCCCCTATGCATGGTAGTAGGTAATTTTGGCCAAATGGTAAGCTTGAACATGCTCAAGTTTACATGGTGGGGATCAGAATTATTCTCCAGAGAAAAATTTCTTCAGCCATCAAGTCAATTCAGTCCTGCAAGTTAAGAGCAGTGTAGAAATCAACACTGTGGATGCTTTGTTTCTTTGAATTTTGAAAGCACAAATCCTGCAACTAGACAATTACAACCCCACCACCACTTGCAGAGGCTATGCCATGCGACTGCATGCTGCTGAATCATCCTATCACTTGCCAAATTGCAGGCTATGACTACACCATGCCCTTGACCTCTAAAACTGTGAAATCATAAATCTGTGAAATCTTCAAAAGACATCTGTACAAATACCTTGCCTTTGTCTCCTTGATATGAGTTTGAAAATCTCCATCCTGGGGTGCATCAGGCACAGCATTGCCAACTAGGCAAGGGAGGGGATTGTCCCACTCTGCTCTGCACTGGGGCGGCCTCACCTCAAGTGCTGGGGGCAGTTTTGGGTGCTGCAACACAAAAAAGACATTGAGCTGTTAGAGAAGTGTCCAAAGGAGGGCACAAGGATGGTGGTGAAGGGCCTTGAGAGGAAGCCATATGAGGAGTAGCTGAGGGCACTTGTTCTGTTCAGCCTGGAGGAGACTGGGGGAGACCTCACTGCAGTTACAGCTTCTTCATGAGGGGAAGAGGAGGGGCAGACACTGATCTCTTCTCTGGGGTGACAGTGACAGGACCCAAGGGAATTGCCTGAACTTATGTTGGGGAGGTTTAGGTTGGATGCCAGGAAAAGGTTCTTCACCCAGAGGGTGGTTGGGCACTGGAACAGCTCCCCAGGGAAGTGATCACAGCCTCAAGCCTGACAGAGTTCAAGAAGTGTTTAGACAGTACTCTCAGGGTCATCCCGTGACTCTTGGGGATGTCATGTGCAGGGCCAGGAGCTGGATTTGATGATCCTGATGGGTCCCTTCCTACTCAAGCGATTTTGTGATAATCAACTGTAGCTGCTGCCACTCTTTGTATTGCCATATTGAGTGCTTTAGTCCAAACCGTGGAAAGTAGACTTCTGCTGTTATTTCATACACTTAGCTTTTCTGATAATCATGCACAGCTGTATTTTAAAGTTAATGGATTGGGTCCTACAGCTGCTGGAGATCCATTTCAGGACAAGATTACAGATTTATGGTATAAATAATTGGAAGATATTAACAATTAAATTATCACTTTTAATTCACAATTAAATTAGCACTTTTGAGTTATTTGCAGTTAATTTGAGGGGCTGCATTGACTCCTACATGATTTTAGGTGAGTTTTGTTTCTTAGCAACATGGAGTTAAGGGTAATTTTTTTGTAACTGAAAATCATCATGTTCAGATTTATCAGTTTTTCTTAAGAAAGGGTGCAATGCACCTACAAAGGATGTCATAGCCTCCTTGCAGATCTTTCCTTTGGAAAATGCCTCTGATATAATGAATTTCTTAGAACTGAACTGAACTTAGAGCTGTCAGTTGCTGAAGGCACTGACACCAACAGTGTGTCTCTGCTGTCCATTCTGCCACATTAACCTGAGCTTTGGTAGGAGAAGCCAGACTAAGACTAATGGGTCTGAATGGGTGTCAGCTGAACTTTTTACGTCTTGTTTTCAGTGTGTTTGCTTGTGGAAAGTGCTCTTTTCACAACAGAGTGTTAGCCATTTTGTCTCTGCCAGCACAGTGTTTGTAACTTGACTCTGCCATTGTATCCCTGGTTTTTTGCATGCTTTGCTTGGACAACAAAATTAGTGCCTTTACTTGAAATGTCACTGAGATGGAACATATGATTTAGACATTTTTCTTAAAGTAGAACACATACGTGGTTTCCTAAAGCTAAGATTTAGACCAATAATAAAACTTGAGTTTGGCCAGGGCATGCAGACTAGGGCACCTGAAGTTCTAGGGCGTATAAATTACTGGCTTCTAGCAGATAGGCCTTGTACAGAAAAGCCCTGACATGAGTTCTGAGATCACATTTTTGTGTGTGCACATTCTTCTGTTCCTGCAGCTCATATGAGCTGACTAGCATTTTTTCAACAGAATTGAGTGGACTTGGTTTTAGGCTTTCATATGGGAATTGCATGGATGATCAGATAATGTTGTAGAGGGCAGGAAATATTTTCTCTCTCTCAGAGTTTACTCAGTTGTGACAGTGCTTTTAAAGGACAGAATGTAGATTTAGGATTTAAGCTGAATAGAGCAGAGAGATTTTTGAAGTTTAATCACATTTTGATAAGGACGTCTTATTGTTTTGTAAAGGAGAGTTTTCAGAGTGTAACAGTAAAATTTTAGCTCTGTTTTCTGAATTCACATTATTCTGAATTATCACAGCTCCCACTGACTGCAGTTTAGTCAACATTTCATCTTCAGGTATGGCTTGGAATCAGAAATTAAGCAAGCTGGGAGAAACAAATGTTATATTATAACAGAGAATCAAAATGTAATTTAATTTGTGTCCTCTTCTTCTTCAAGGCTGTTAAAATACTCCTTTTACCTGATTTTAATATATTGACTTGAATGGAGTGAAGGATAACTGTTCTCTGTTGCAGCAAATGCTGCAATATGCGTACTACAAAAGACTAACAACCATCCACTGTTGTCCTGAAGTCTCTATCCACAGAGACTGAGATATTTTCACAGAAGTTGGGTGAGTGACCTGGTTCTGTTGGCCTTCATACCGCAGTTAGTAAGCTGACCCACGCAGTCCCACAGTATGTCAGCTGTGTACAAGAGCGGTGACTGTAACAGCAGCTGTAAAGGCTTTGCTTTATTGGTGGTGGAAGGATGTAGCAGGTAACAGGGGCTTGATAACTGAAAGCAGAGGCTGGTTGTGTACTTAGAAAATGTGGTTTAGTGATTCAGGATTAGTGGCACAGGATTCAGTGTGCTTGCACATGTGCTACCAACAGCTCAGACCAGTAAAAAAGCCTGTGAACCAGAGAGAGAACTGGAAAAACCTGTATGCAATAAAAAAACCCCATCATTCAAAGGGAATGTCAGAACTGCGTGCTTCACTGTGATCTGTCACTCTGTCAGTAGTTGCCTGAGCTAAAGGGAGTTCCCAATCTGCTTGAAAGTTTGGGAGGTCTGAAATTGTCATGGCAAACACTGTAATTCACTTAAGTGGCTGTGGCTAAATAGCCACTCCCATGGGGTTTTAGTCCATCTGTCTCATCCTCTGCCATGCACACACTTTTTCTTGCATTGTCCTTTTCCCTGTTCTGTGTGACCAATGGGGGGGTCAAAGAAGTTGATTGGGATGAAAATCTGTGGTTTTTTTAATTATTACACTTTATGTGAGAGTCTCATACAGCTCCCTGCAAGGGTATGTATAAATGCCTGGGCCAAGTATCATAGGGGAGCTGTCAAGAAGGTAGGAACATGAAAGGAAAGAAGAGGAAGCAGGACTGAGTTTTCAGAAAAATAGCCATACACACCCTTGTGCGACTATCAGCCTGTAATGGGCAGGACCTCATATTCCTGGATAACAGGGGAACATAAGCTGAATTTCAGTGTTATCGAAGTTGTGTATTTTTTGTTATTTCCTTACTGTAGTTCTTTGAGATACTTATTTCAGTTCACCTTAAATTATACACTACAGGAAGTCCATGTTCCTGACTAGAATGCCATGGATTCTGTAACTTGTAGTGAATAAGTGTCAAGATACTTTCAGTACCTTCGTGGTGATCAGTGCACTTTTGTAGAACTTCAGATGAGGTGTAATTGGATTTAAGACTTGTGAAAGACACTTGAATGATATTAGTTGAGTGGCTAGTCCTCTGTTAAAACAAACATTTATCCCCATCGAGAAAAAACATGCTTCATTTGCATTATTAAAAAACACTTATCATCTAAGATTTGAGCATTCATACCTGATTGTGCTGCTGTTGAACAGCTGATGCACTTCATCATAGAAATTACTCTGTTTAAGTCAACTTCTAATTGTTTTGTACAACCAATTTTCCTAAAAGGAAAGAGGGGCTTTTCCATCTGTATAGAAGGGAACTTTGTTGAAAGAATTGGAATTAAATATTTGTAAATAAAGTATATGGGTACATAAATGCAATAGTTTTACCTAATATCACCTAACATGCTCATGGAAAATATGATGCTATGTTTAAGGGCCTTAGTCTAAAAATTACTACAAACATCATGTATTGTGCCCTGATCTAAGTCCAGGCCATTCCTACTCCATCATGACAGTGATTGTGTTTTTTAGCCAAATATTATTTTTCAATTTTATCCCTATGAAAACCTCAGAATTTGCTGAGAATCATAAATCACCATTTATTTCAAGCTGATCCAATTTAGCAACTGTTTATCTCTTGTTACATAGATGCATTCATTTGTAAAGCATACAGTTTTATAGACAGCTATCCATTGTATCTTGCTTTCCCTTTACAGTCTTTTACCTTAGAAAAGTATCAAAGATTATTTATATTTTCTCCATTGTGCCTTGATGCTTTGATTATGGAAACATTATGCTGATTCCTGTGATTGTTTACAGTTGTGGTTTTTTGTTAGTCTTTCAAAATCACTTGCTTCTTTTTTTTCTCATGCCCAGACAAAGCAAAGGGTAGTTATTGCATGTCAAATGAAAGGATATTTTTATATGTCAGAAGTGTTTCTGACTGTGAGAAGGCTTCTTTCTAATCCAGCTGAGTATCTTGAGTCTGCAGGTTGTTTTGGTTACTAGCCTAAAGTAATCCCAGCAGCTTTAGAGGGTAGGAAATTGCCAGTCAACCAGTATCATTCCTGAAAGAATGGGGAATGGAGACTTAGATTTTAAAAAGAAAAATATAAAAATGTAGAAGTCAGCTGATGCAGAGTTGGTTTTCATGTTGTGTATTGCTGGATAGACATCTCTGTGTGTTTTTTATTGGAGAAGTCATGTTTCCTCACTGTCTGGTTTAATAAAACAGGATTTATACCAGCTACCTTCCCAGCAGACCTCTAAAGCTTGTGTAACTCTCCCTAGAATATCATGATGAAAGGTATGTGTCTATACACAGTGTGTCATTTAACATTCTTGTTCCCTGTGCTTTAATAGAAAATACATGGGAAAATTATGTAGTATGCTTTTAACTCTGCAGTGACTCTGATATGATGCTTGTTATGATGTGTTGTTTGCTGTGGGTGTTTTTTAATGGTATCTGCATGGGGAGGACTGGTTTATTACTTCCAGATGTTGGTATACCTGAATTTAGGCCAAGTTTCTGTCTCTCTGTGCACGAACTGGAGGACAGCATCGGTCACTGTGGTGCTGATGCCATGGATGAAGCTTATGAGGTCTGGTTGTCCTGAGATCATCTCCACATCTGTGGTTACCATTCCCAGGCGGGATCTGCCATCAAGGGAATTTACCCAGCTGCATTATACATGCTGTGGAATAGTCCATCAGAAAAATATGTTGGTGACTGTCCCGGAAATACACTGCTCTGAAAAAAAAGAAGAGAAACTGAATCACTGGGAGGAATTAGCTCTCTGCGCTGCCCATACCAGGACAGTCACTTAGTTCAGAGGGACATGCAGGACACTGTCTCAGTATGCTGTTAAGCCAAATACTATGAGTGATAACGTTATTCTTTATGCCTTTATGTTTAGTCAGAACCTGTCATAAAAGATTAGAAGCCAGTTTCTATCATTTTTGACACAAGTATAGGCCAGGAGCAGTTCTGTTGGCATTACTATAAGAGTAAACTGTGAGGTATCTCTTATCAAGAGACAAATTTAGTTTTATGTGGAATGAGGGTGGGTGCTACTGTACCACAGGTTTCAAGGAGTTTTGATTCAGTCTGACCCATACCACATTGTCCACAGTGTTTCAGCTCTGAAGCAATTCTCCCAATACCAATTGATCTAATGGAACTGGAAGCATTTTTCATTCTTGTAAGGTGAAAACTGTCATACAAGTGAATGTGATGACTGGCAAGGCAAGTTATATTCTCAGTGCTTTTAAAATGGTGAGATTTTGTTTATCATTTGTTGTTGAAGCTACCTGATGAGTTTTCATTTTGCTAATGTTATGCAATTTTGAAGCAATAGCTTTGACTTTTAAGTTCCCCCATACAAAGTTTTAATTGACAGTATGTGATTTGGGATGAAATTAAAAACCTCTTGTCATGACTGTTGGTTCAAACACTGTACAGGAAGTGTTGGAAGTCTACAGGCAACTGAGTTCCTGCAATGGATTAGTGATTCAGGGCTAAGTAAAGGAGTGCCCATCCTACCATTAACACCTGCCACTTTATTGCCTAAGCAGAAAAGATGCTCTTAGAGCCCAACGACTTTGGCTAGAGCTCTCCCATTAGCATCAGCCTCTGAAGGATCCAAACCTAAAATGTCTGTGTTTGATCTCTACTGAAAATAAGGTGAGCCTGTTCCTTTGTCTCCTGTGAGTAAAAGGAAAGCTTCTTTATTCCAAGGAAGTAGTGGTGATGTCGTTTGTAAATGTTTACAAAAGCCTAAATTCTTATTTCTTTGTTTATTTCTGCTAGCTTTTGAGTAAAGACAATGGTTAATTAGATAGCAAATACCATCAAGAACCAGGATGCAAAAAAAAATATTTCATAGGGTTGATTCACTCCAGTATTTTTGTGAAGGTCAGGTCTTATTTTGCATTCTTTCTTTCTATTATTGCATGTTCTTACATTGCATTCTTTCTATTTTTCATTCTTGAATGTGAGAATACATGAGAAAGCAAGTCTATTCATCTCCTAGCACTGCACAGCTTTCAGTAACATTTCCAAATAGAGAAAGAGGAAAAAAAAAAAGCTCTTAGCAGAGCTGTATCTCTTAAGAGAATTTAAGCAGTGAGATACAAGCCAGCTGTGTATTTTTGTATTTTGTAAAGTTACAAAAAGATGAAGGAGGAAGAGCCTTGGCTTTTATTTACAGGATACTGAACAGAAAATTCTCCAGACACAAAATGTATAGGAAATTCTTGCTTGTTCTGGTTCTGCCCTGGTGAGTTAAAAGAACAGCTTCATCTGGCTGCACAGTAGAGTAATCTTTTGGGTGAGTCTGTGAGGTGAATTTGACCAGAATGTGTGTGTGCTTCCACAGAGACCTTCAACATCAACATAAGACTTGAGTTAATGAGGAGTTGTTTGCTGAATTGAATTTTGGTTGAATTTTCTCTAAATTAATTGATTTTATGCAGATTTCCTGAATATATGGAGAGGAGTGGGAAACATTATTTAATGTGATTAATTTTGTTTGCATATTTAGTAGAAAACAGCTTATAAAATACAGTGTGTCCTGTTTTTCTTGAAGGAGCTTTAATTGCAGTGAGTACTGTGCTTCAAAATGTCTCTTTTGAAGATGAGTTTTATTTGGTGCTCAGCTTGTTGTTTTAAATAAAACTCCTTGCATATTCTGGTGAATATTTGCAGGTGATGAAGGGAGTCAAACTACATAAGTGCACCAGGTGTATTAATGTGGGCAAGAAAGTAATTACCTGAGCTGTAAAATTCTGGACTTAACCTGCTTATTATTGCAAACTGGGACATTGGCTCCATGCCATCTCCAAGTGTGTCAGTCACAGGCTCAGCCTATGCAGCACTATTCACCTATATTTTTAAGGGCTTTTAAATAAACAGATGGCTGCCACAGAGTATTTGAGAGCTGGAAGTTTTGGGTCTTAGTAACAGACAACAAATTGTAGGGCAAAGTTGACTATTGATATGAAGTACCTTCATTTCCTGCTAATGACACTTAACTTTTCCAAGGCTACTTTTGCTTTCCCTGACCTTTGTCAGGGAAAGAATTTCTGGACTGGAATATTCAGGATCTCAGTCTTTGAATAATACTCAAGGGACATGTCAGATATTACAATAATCTCCCTGGAGTTCATTCCAAAACTTACTGGATTTTGCAAATATGGATAAAATTGACTGTTTATAAGGTCATGGTTGGGATATCCCTCCGTCATGCCATCAGGAAAAATTAAAGCAAGCACTTCTCTGCTGATTCTATGTGACTGCTGCTTGCCAGCATATTATCTTGCATGCTAGTTTTTCACATATTTGGAAGAGGATTTTTTATGGCACTTATATACTATTGTGTGAACACAGGGTGTAGCACACCAAATTTCTCTTTGCTAAGGTAGGAGTTGCTTTCTTGTGCTCATTAAGAAGATAGCAACACCTTTTTCTCTTCCTTTTTACCCCTCAGCAAAGCCTCAGGCAACTGTCTTCAGAAGAATCTAGTGCTAGGCACACGCTGCCTAGTAAAATTTTCATGGACATGATTTCTGTTAAGAGAAACAGTGGAACAAAGATAATCCCATAAGAATTGGCCACTGATAGGGGAGGATTTTTGTATTGCTGTGCAGGTTTAAGACATATTCTGTTATTTAATTTAAATATTGCACAGAATTAAATGTTTATTCTCTATATTTATTCACAAAATCTTTAGTACTAAAACAAAAGTCTAACTGAAACAGCGCCTATCTATCGTGTCACTCCTAAGTGTATACATTTAGTGATAATATTCTCTTTTTCATGTATATATATGAGAGCAAGCAAAGCTGTAATGCAGTAATTTATTTGTTTGGTCAGGCTCATTGTTGAAACCATTCCATTGCCAGCTTAGGTTAGATTGAACAACACAAAGTCTATGCTTTTGTAAGAGCAATGCCAAATTCTGCCCTGAAAAGAAGATGAATAGAGCTATAAAAAAGTGGTGGCTTCATAGTTCCTAATAGTTCTACACAATCCAATAGAAATCTAAGTCCTCTACTGAATTTCTGAAGCTGGGTCAATAAAAGTAACGATCTCCATGCAGTTTTCCTGGGAAACAGGAATTATTTCTGTGCAATACTGTAGTTATCCTTCTTACTAGGTTCTGTGTGATTTGCAAAAGCAAAGGAAACAAATATGGATAAGTTTTCCTTGCTGCTTTCTTTTTCCCACAGAGATGAGCACTGAAGCTATGGCAAATGCTTAGAGGCCCCACTGGTATCTCTAGGAGCAGTTAGATGAAGGTTCTAAATTGTCACATAGTATTTTTTCTACTGAACTTATATGCACATTTCGAACGTTATGCAGTGATTCTAAAATGTAGCAAAGTGAAAAAGTTGGTTTTAAAATTTGAAGAACATACAAGATTTATTGAATTCCCATCTTTATAACTTAAGAGCCTCTATTTGGGTAGATATTTAAAAATAATAGAGAAGTTAATTCCTTAATACTTCAGAAAATGAGGCATATTTAAAGAAATTAAATCTTCAAGTTAGGGGTTGAGCAGTTTTTAATGCTAGCTTGGTATATATTACTTTTTATCTTATAATTTCTAGAAAATTTTGGTAAAACAGTAGCAAACTGACAGGACCAGACTTGAGCTTGCCATTGATGTGTATTGTTTCTGTATCCTTAGGGAAATGAAGCCTTTCAGGGAGGCTTTCAAGAGGAAGAGCTAATAAATTACTCTGAAGTTGATACAAGCTTCTCTGGGAATAAGAGCAGGGCCTGGAAAGCCTGTGATAGAGAGCAGCTGTTTTCAAATACTTGCATTAAATCTCTGACGTGCTTTCCTGCCAGCTGCTGCAGTGCAGAAGATTAGCAGACATGTCCATAGCACTCAAGCAAGTCTTTAATAAAGATAAGACTTTCCGCCCAAAGCGCAAGTTTGAACCTGGAACCCAGAGGTTTGAACTTCACAAACGAGCGCAAGCATCTCTCAACTCAGGCGTGGACTTGAAAGCAGCTGTGCAGTTGCCCAGTGGAGAAGACCAGAATGACTGGGTGGCTGTCCATGTTGTTGACTTCTTCAATAGGATCAACCTCATTTATGGAACTATCTGTGAGTTCTGCACAGAGAGGACCTGCCCAGTGATGTCTGGAGGCCCCAAGTATGAGTACCGGTGGCAGGACGACTTGAAGTACAAGAAGCCCACAGCATTGCCAGCACCCCAATACATGAATCTTCTCATGGACTGGATCGAGGTGCAGATCAACAATGAAGATATATTTCCTACAAGTGTAGGTAAGTGTAAGGAAGAAGTTCTAAAGCATGAGCTGCCTTTTTATTCTTGTACTAATCATGTTCTCTTCCCACATATTTAGGGACATTAAAGCTGTTGAACAGCAGGTGGGGAGGAGGAAGGATCAGAAATAGTATGCAGTGTATGAAATGTTAACTGTGGTTTCTAGGTATGGTAGTGTTTGTTAGCCTTAAATACTTGTCCGTGATGAGCTCTCAGGTTAAACACTGAGGGTGATCAGCATTGCATTAATACCTTCTAGAAAGCTAATCAAATTTGTATGGATTTGCATTTTGTCCAGCTACTTAGACAGATACAGAATGGATGGAAAGCAAAACTAGTCAGAGTGTTCTCATAGTGTGTACATTTATGTACAAGACAGTGGAGAGTCAAGAATGCAGTGAGCTTAGCCCTCCCACCCTCCCTTGATTTCTCATCCAAAACTCGCAAGTTGTGAATTATTCTCCAAAGTATTGTTTTCAGTACTACATATAACTAATAAGCATGGCTATTATTTAAGAAGATAGCCCAGATGAGAGAGCTGTTAACAGCTTCACATAAAAGGAAATTATAAAATTTCCTTTTATAATATTCTCTCTGAAGAGTGGCACAAGTAGGTTGAAGTAGTCTTGCTGAAAGTGGAAGAGTGCATTGTGTAGTGTAGACAGCATAAATAGCCATAGATGTTGTTACATGCAGTCACATAAATAGCTGTGGCTGCATGTAACAACATAAAAGTTATGCTTTAGAAGTGTCATGTACTTGCATGATTTTTAGCAGTTTTAATTAATGGGTCCTGATTTACTGCTTTCAAATGGAAAAGCTGGTAGCTTTGTGTAAGAAATGTAAGTTGTTATATATTAGCTGGCCCAGATGAGTAACAAGAAAAAGAATGCCATATGTTTAGATAAGTTCACCCCAATATTTTGGAGTTTATAGGCAGCTAGGGCCTGCGACTAGTTGGTAGATCAAGAGTCTGTGTCTATCACTGTTTCCAGACCTTTGAAATATCTTACTCTTGGACTTGATGGCTATTTATCTGGACAAACCTGTGGTTTGTTTCATGGTTTCTATCACTTTTCTGTTCTACTCTAATAGGTAGAAAGGATGAGTTAACTACATTTTTAATCTGGACTTCGACAAAACAGCAAGAAGAAGAATGATATCGGAGGAAGCAGTATCATATATTTTGTGCAGTGAAAAATGGGTTTGATTTCTCAGGCTTTGGTTGCTTTTTGTTTCTTCAGGGTAAATGATTTTTGGAGTTGAAGATTGGTTGAAGGTGCAGAGAAATAGGTGATTTTGCTTCCACTGGTATTTCTGCAGGCTTTTGTTATACCAAGTTTCTGCCTTGAAGTATTCCAATATTGTTCTGTTTTCATGTGGTTTGCATATGTAGAAAGTGTTGTCTGTCAGCAGATATGGGGAGCAGGCAGCACACTGGTGTGCTGATGTGTTTTACTGAACCAACTAACAGGCTCTAACACACATACTGTCTAACGTATAGCTGTAGCCTACCACTGGTCTTCTTAGCATTGCATTACTTTCTTGCTGACTGATTGTATCTCGGAGGAATTTGATTCCCTATTTTTATCTGATGTCTAAAATACCTTGATTAGTTTAGGTATTCTACTTATACAAGAATAGGGACTGAAGCTTGGGAGCAGTCTAGACTAGTAGTCTAGTCCTCAAGCCATATCATTGACATGCCTTCCTCAGTGTACCCCCTTGGTCTGTTGCCACGTGTATCACTTGAAGTACATAAAGGTCCACTGCCAGCTCAGACATATGAATTAACCCATTCTGCAGTGTAGTTCTGATGATAGAAGAAAATATGTGCAGTAGAAAGTAAGTGCACATCTATTACTACATTCTCTGCTTTTCCATGAGAAGGATTTGGCACTGCTGGTGTGAAGGAATGCTGTCTCACCTGGAGAATGTGTACTGGGAGTCTGATGCCTTATGTGATGTGTTTTCAGTATTATGGTAGTCATTAAGGGCTAAAAAGCACTTTTGCTAACAGACTAAAAAGCAGGTTTCAGTGGCTTTCTTCCTCCATTCTCCATTTCTCAAACTTGAGTGAAAAAAAGGAAATCGCCTTAAGTGGTGGCATGAATGGTGGTGGAGGGAAAACTTGGGAGGAGAGGGATGTGTTAACTGGCTCTGCAAAGGTTTCAGCATCTCTGCTCAGTCTGATGCTGTTTTTGGAAGAAGAAAGAAGTACAGAACACCTGCAAGAAGAGCATGTAGGAACTGGCATGGTCTGTCCAATATCTGCGACTTCCCTTGTTCTTGAGGAATTCAGCTTTCCGTGACCATTGTCAGTAGATATGTTGTGGGACACAAATTAGTCTCTCAGAGAATCAGCAATGCCATGACCACAGCTTCTACCCTAGCTGAACTTGTGATCTCTTCTCTTTACCCACCTTCACAGCACAGACAATGTCTACAATGTTTAAGTAGGCATGCTTAATTTAATTTTAGTTAATTAACTCCTTGTAAGGGTTGAGCTTGTACCTAGCTCAAAAAGTGTGGGAAGTGTGATACCTTGAACATGCTTTACCTTGGAAAATGGATTTTTGTGAACTGAGCACTCTGCATTCTGCAGTGATGTGTGAATTCCTTCCTCTGATGAACAAGAAGAATAGCTTCTTATGTTAAACCTTATAAAAAAGACTGTGTCACAGGCTGCACAGCAGAATGTGTGTAGGAGAAGAATTTACATATCATAATGACTTTGCTGGTTCATTGTATGGAACATAAACAAAATAAGATTCACAGGAATCAATTTTTAATGCCTACCTTTTGCTTATGTTTTTTTGCCAAACTGAACTTGTTGTTTAAGCTCAGAAATATTGTAGAAAATTCATGGTAGTCCCTACTTTGAGAAATGTATTTTCATCCTTAAGGTCAATCTTCTGAGGACAGCACTGGTACTTTGGTCGTATTTTATGCACGATCTGGCCAAGGGAAGAGATGTATGACAGGGGATCATCTGTTGCACCAGACAGATATATGGCAACAATCATCAGAATAATGTGGTCATAGAGGCAGGAAAATAAAATAATTTAGTTCTAATTTGTTTAAACTACAATCTCAATTTGACTTCACTGTTGAGTGGCTGGAGTGCCACTTAGTGTGGCTCTTAGGGAACTTTTGGAAGGCCTAAATCCAGGAGAATATTTTTGCTTCCGACAGAAACATAAATACTATCTTTAAGTTTCTCCATTCTCTTTCAAATAGAATTTTGGTCTTCTAAATTCAGGCAGAGCATGTAAATGGAGCAAAAGCAGAAACTTTAGGAGGGAGAAAACTTATTAGTTGTTTTTAAATGAGGTTCTCATGTCTTTTATAGGTATTTTTTGAAGGAAGTCAAATATGTGTGTAGAAAATACATGGATAAAAAAACATTGTGTGGCTAAAAGCCATGTGTGAGCCTTTGTATCAAAAATGGTATGGCCAGCTGGACCAGGGCAGTGATCTTCCCCCTGTACTTAGCACTGGTGAGGCCCACCTTGAATCCTGTGCCTAGTCCTGGGCCCCTCCCTACAAAAGGGACATTGAGTCCCTCTCAGTGGTGCTGGAGAGATTTCAGAGAACAGCTGCAAGGCTGGTGAAGGGTCTGGAGCACAGGTTATATGTGGAGTCGCTGAGGGAGCTGGGACTGTTTCATCTGGAGAAAAGGAGTCTGAGAGGGGCATTGCTCTCTACAGTCACCTAATGGGAGGTTGTAGCCAGGCCAAGGTCAGCCTCTGCTCCCAGGTAGTCATTGACCGGACAAGAGGAAATAGCCCCATGTTGTGCTAGGAGGAGTTTTGATTGATTATTGGGGAAAATTTCTCCATTGAAAGCATTGTTAAGCATTGGAGCAAGATGCCCAGAGAAGTGGTTGAGTCATCTGGAGATATTTAAAAGACACATAGATGTCATGTAGAAGGCACTTAGGCACATGTCTTAGTGATGGACTTGGCAGTGTAAGGTTTACAATTCAACTTGATCTTAAGGGTCTTTTCAAACCTAAAGAATTTCATTACTCTTTTGTGTGTAAACACAAAGCCAAGAATAATATGCTCAGATAACCTGAAACATTTGTAAGTACAGTGTTCATTCTGATAATGCCACAGATAAAACCATCAAACTTTTTCGACATGAGTATTTATAGGTGTTATTAAGTCACTTGTGTGTTTACCATTAAAAGACAAGTGTATTAGTACATTTCTGTGCCTAGTTCTGCAGAAGTTCTCTGTCTTGAGGAGCTTTACATGCTCGTAGAAAAAAAAGTCAGCAAGAGATTACAGGAAGAAAAATTATTTCCAGAGAAAAGCTGTTTAGTATGGCTTCTGCTAGGACAGATTTTTCTGCATCATATTAGTTTGGTCAGTGTTTTCAGCTGAACACTCACTAGTAGTGCTGCACATGACATGTTTAGTCCTTGTCTACATGACTACATCTCAGGTATTTCTTTTCTTTATTGAGTGTGTTTGCATGTGTTAAGGCCTTAGCAAAAAAAGTGAAAAGTGGGGATGATGGGGGTCATTCTGAAGAGAGTTTATTTCAGAGACTCCCCTTTAGCTCTGTGGTTGTTGTATTCACTATTTTTGTGGTATGTGGGCCACTGTAGTCCCTCATACAGAGGATTGTCAGTTCTGATTTGCAGAAAAAAACCTCCACAACTACACAACTTGTAAAAGTTGAGAAGTAGGTACGTACTTTTATTCAGCACTGCGCACATGTGGATTATTCTCCCAAAAGACATGTGCACCCCTGAAAATTTCCGAGTCTCTTTTGTCCCCCTTACTTGTGCATATGAATAGAGTTTCACAATAGGTTCATGCGTATTCATTTTAGTAGTTACAATTAGTTATCAGTCCTTGTACAGAGAGCTTTCTGGTCATCCTGTCCATCTCCTGCAGCCTCAACTTTGGCTCTATCTTGCTTCAAGGTTCAAGGGGGCCCCTCTTATCTCCCGTTTAGCTTGGAAGTTCGAATTCCTTTCTTAAGCAGCCTTATCTTTGTCTCTTTTGCAGGCTTTTGTGCACAGCAAGTTAGCAGACTATAGAAGTTTTAAACAGCACACTTCAGCTAAATCCAAAATTGTACCCCAAGTTAAATTTCTAATCCTGTTTCAGTACTCTGTTCCTTAGCTACTCAGTACTTTGAGGTAAACAATTTGAAATCTTGACTGTGATGTGATCTAGAAAGAGATAGCTGTATTTCTTCTTGTGTATTGATTATTAAAAGTTGTGAGAGGCCTGGGACCTTAACAGATTAAGTAGGAAGGACAACAGTCTCCTTTTCATTTTTTGAAAAATGTAAGTGCATGCAACCCTGAACATGAATATATAAGGTTCCTTAGGAGGAAGAGGAGAAGCAAAAAGCAGACATCAGTTTTGCACCATTGTCAGTATTTGAACTTTTAAGGACAATGTCCATTTTGTTAGGAAACTTTTCTACAGTACACACAAACTCCCTGCTTGTTCACTGTCCCTTTGTCCTTAGCAAAGGGACCCAAGTCTTGCTCCATATGTTCCGCAAGATTGTGATAGAGTAATTCAGCCATTCATTAAAATAGAACAGATTTAAGTTTAAAGTGCTACATTCAGGAAAAGCTGAGTTACTCTTGAAAGTAGGTTCATCATTGGTTTGCTATGGGAGAAGAGCTTCTTTGTGCCTTCATCATAGCTGCCAAACTATTAGCACCACACAGGATTCAGAGCTGGTGCTGTGTACACATGCACTAAGGGACTGCCTGACTTCAAGAAACCTAAATAAAACTTTAGAAACTTTGGTAGGTTATTCCTCCCTGTTTCTATGTGTCTATCCAAGAAAGCATAAAATGCTCTCTTGCACCTTTTCAATGTCCTGGAAAAATCAAACCAGAAGCCTTGGATTTTCAGAGCTGCAACGCAAACACTATAAATATGACCAATACAAGGCATGTCTGTAGGTGGTGAGTCCTTGATAATTGTGAGTTGTGTTTTCTCAGTCCAGCAGTGCAAGCCTTTCTATGTGACTTGTTTGCTTGCTCCTTAAACAACCATCCTGTGGCTGTTCATGGGAGGTGTACAGCTTTACAGGGTCATGGTTTTTAAGCCCTGTAGAACTTCATCTACAGTCTCTAATCTGCCCATAAGTTATCTCTCTGCAGAGCTGTTACTCCCATGAAATCTACTTTCTGTTTGACTGGAATTGCACAGATATACACAAGAATTTGGAATTTAATAATTCTCTTTTATTCTCTTCTTAATGCTGTAACTGACTGTAAGCTGAGCAGTTTTGACTAAAACCCATCAACCAACACATTCCAGAAACTGCTTCCAGTGAAACAGGAAACAAAATGTGCATCCTGCATATGCATTTTGGCGTTCAAAGCTAAAAGGTGAAGGCCAGTCTTATAAATGTATCTGTGACAGGGCACGTGCTTGAACTACAATCAGATCTGATGACTAAAAGGAATCATGTAAATAGTTGCCTGCTCTGTTACCTTCTGCAAGCCGTGTGGATAGGTCTGCATAAACTGTATTGAAGCAATAAACTTTACTTCTCCTACCCTAATGGTCAGTGTAGGCTCCGTGTGCCTCAGCAGTGACTGAGATGCCAGGCAAATGTTGTTACACTGTAACTCACATTGATGAGCTCCCCAGAGAAAGGCTCTGCAGCCCGACAGTCATTCTTGGGCTGAGTTGCCTGATACTGTTTATATGACACCTCAAGTCATTACACAATTTTTGATTACACATTTAACCTAAAAGAATTGTTTCCAAGTAGAGAAAAAAACCACAAAAGCCAAGGTCTAAATTGTTCCCTTTTCTCTGAAGACTCACCCAGGATGCTGTCCAGCAGATGATTTCCCACAGCAGTTGGTTCCTCGTGTGGAAATGAATATAGGAATTTCCTGGAAACACAGATCTCTGTAGTGGTTTGTGTGTCTCCCTTTCCAGAATTTGGCTTCACTTGGAAAATCCTCTGAGTCATGCTGAGAATCCTTGGAATAGAGGATATATGTGATACCTGTTCAGTGACTGTTTTGTATTATTAAGCAGAAAATAACACTTGCAGGAAACTCCAAGATTAGAAAAGGCCTGACAAATGCTGAGAGCATCTCAGCAACAGTACGGAGGGAAACAGGCTTTACCGACAATGCTGATACAGGGGATTTTTTTATTTCTCTCCATCTCACAGTGAATCATGTCTAGGAATTTCAGGAAGGCAGTGCCATTTCATATGCTTGAAAATATACAGTGGAAACTTGTATTTCTTTCTCATAATGTGAATCAGTGGCACTTTGACTCATTTAGAAGCAAAAGGATGGTTGCTGAGTAATCAGCAGGAATCAGAGATAATCAAGAAGGGAATAATCAAAGTCAATTAATAGTTGGAGGGGAAAAGAGAGGACAATGAACAGCATATCTTTGCTAGACTAACCTCTCATTTGGATATGGAAAGAAGTAGCTTTTCTTTTAAAAAGATGCTGTTCAGGTGAACTGAGAAACATTATAGTTTACCAATATATGTATACTGTCAACATTAGCATGGTGAAATAGTAGTGATTGTTATTTGTACAGCATTGTCTCTAACCAGACTTAACAGAAAAAACTCAGTCCTCTAATAGACAAATCCCTGAAGCTGGCTATGGCACTCAGCAGCAGAAACGTGTCCAAACCACATGCTGGATGACATAATACCTTTTAGAAAAAAAGCCAATGAATATTTAGGCATTATACCAATACATCTGTTTAGAATTTGTATGCTTTAAAATTAGTTGCGTACCATGACTGTGTTTCTTTTGGATTTTTAGGGCATTTGTTTGGGTTTTTTTTTTCTTTTTTTAAATGAGATGTAGTTGTTCAAGAGCCCCATAAGGCATAGTAAATGTTACTATTTCATTTGTCAAATTGAAGACCAAATCTCAGGTACTCAAAGTAGTCTACGTAGTGTATAAGTAGCTGTTCAGCTAGGAAATTCTGAGTAAAAAATTATTACACTGGTTTGTTTATAGATCCAGAAACAGGTCACAAACACATGGGGGTGTCAATGATGCCAAGTGTACTCTTGATCTGTTCCTAAACTCCTAGCTCTATATATGCATTTAGAGTAAAGAGAATAAAAACTGAAAGTCTTTATAAAGACTCCCAGTCCCATGCATTTCCAGCCTTCCAGGAGAATGCTTGATGCAGTTTCTGGGGGAAATAAAATTGTAGATCAAACAGAAGGATTTTGCCTAGCTGTTTGTTTACTCAGGACCTACAAGATTACACTTCTTTGAACGTTTGGTTCCAGATCCCTGGCTTTTAAATACACAATCTGCAGAAGCAAGACTGTAAAGGTCAAAGCAAGGATCCATTCAGCCCAACAGGGGATTTTTACTGGAGAATGTAAGAAAAGGGAAAGATGCTATTTCCCAATTTCCAGCAATCCACATGATAGAGATTGTCTCAGAGGACTCAAAATATTTTCTGACCTGGGAAATTCTGGTAAGAATGAAAATCTCACAAATGACAGTCTTACTGTTCTATCTTCATGGTGACTCCCTGTTTTATGCATTTCAACTTTCTACTGTTTTGGGCTGCATTGAGAATTTCTGCCCATGAATTTTCCTGGCAAAGAAAAGAGCAGTCGGTAAATTGTCCTCGGACAGGCATATGTTGAAAATGTTTATGTCACAGTAGCAGTGACATCCAGACCCAAAATTTTTGAGCAAAAAACAATGATAATTTTAGTATTCAGGTTGTGTTGTAACTGGAGCTGGTTGAGTATCGGTTGACTAACAAGATATATTTTTGCCACAGAGACTGCAGATACTTGTAAATGTCCCAAGGCATGGCAAAAGGTGTCATGTCAAGAAACTCAAAAAAAAAAAAAAAAGATAGAATAATATAATTGTCTTCTGAGAAACCAACAGCAGAAAAAGAGAAAAGGAAAAAACCCAAACACAACTGAAGCTTGTTGACTCAAAGAAACTAGGGTATTCACTCATGAGGACATTTGCCACCAGCATTGTGATAAAGTTTTGGTTTTGCATAGTTTATGCCTCCTGAGTATAACTGGGTTGCAGGATACTGAGGACATCTTTCTAAAGATTCAGCTGCTTGTGTGTAAGCTGAGAAATTTGAGAGTAAAGCAAGCAATGTTGTATGTATTCAAGATGAAAAAATTATCACATGGAATATAGCCTTAGCTAAAATGAAGGTTTTCCTTGTTATCTGCCCAAGCTTACTCAAGCATGTCTCCTGTTATAAGGCCTCAGCTGTTAAAGCACACAAAATTTCTTTTCATTTCACTTACAATATGTCTTAACAGTTTCTCTTTAAATAAACCATAAAAATATTTTAATTCTCAAAATGAATGCTGGTGGCAACAGGACCTTCATTGATTTTTTTGAACAGGCTTTCTGTATGTGTGTTTTAATAGGGCTAATTAACAAAAGCTATATTTATTGTATCGGGATTCTGTTTTGTTGGTAGTGCAACTTTCCCTGACATTTTTTATCATCAGGCTCAGTTTCATAAGTACAGGGGAAACAGAGTAAAGCTCTAAACATCATTGACTTTCAGTGAGATTTTTGAATCTAAAATCTGAATCTTTTATAAAACCTTTCTAAGACAGGCTGATTCTTCGTGGCATAACTGGGACCATTAAACTAATTATTTCTGTCATTGGAAGTATTTCAGAGTGTGTAGGCCAAACCAAAAAAAAATAGATTAAAAAAACCATAACAGTTCTTTCCACCACTCACAGTTAGTGCCATTTAGCACTTTGGCTAAGTGACTGCTTAGCCAAAACTCTCCTAAAGGTCACAGAAAATTTATTGAACAGGTGGGATCCTCAGATGTCCACTAGTACTACTGCAGTCCACCAAACCCTGTTTATGCATGGCACAACACAACTGGATTTCTGCTTTGACAAAAAGTTCTGTGTCAGGCAGCTGCAGAGATCATGGAAAAAAAATACAGCCACCTTTGGAAGCTATTTCAACTCTTGCTTTATCCTGCAGTTAAACCCATAAAAGCTCACTGGAAATAGTAACAACTAATGAACTGTAGCTCCTTTCAGCATCATGGGGATATGTAGCTATGGAGGCCACAAATGGATTTAAAGGTCTTATTAAAATACTGTTCCTTTAGAGAATTCAGAGTCCCCATTTCTTTTATTAGTTTGACTTTTGGAATATTACATTTTAGAACTAAACAAGTCCTTTTCAGTCTTATTGCATGTTACAGATTGTAATAATGTAAACTGTGACCTGCTAAATTTCTGGGCCCAGACTACAAGATAGATATTTACAAATGTTTCCAGTGATAACTAGCTTTCACTCTTCCAGCAATGAGAAAACAAACTGTCTGGTGTCAAAGACACATTCTGCCTTCACCAAGGTACCTGGCCGAGCATGTACCTAAGCTGTCTACATCCCTGAGTCTGTTTCCAGTCTCTGGGATGTGCTGTTGGATGGAAGTGGAAGTGTGTGTCCATTCCTGTCTTGCTGTTGGGGGAGGAATTGCTCTGTGAACCTGTCAAGATACCTGTAATCTGTAGCATTTGATCTAGGTCTGGTACCTAAGTTATTCTGTCAAACTACTCCTATAGCCATACAAGTCCAGATGGGAGCTGTACAGTACAACTCCTGGTTGGTTGATGGGAACAGGCCTCCTCACCTCCTGAAGTGATCACACTTAAATCACACCCTAGCAGCTCTGGTGTAAAGGTGCTTCTTAAAGGCTATGAGTGCTGCGTGGTAAGACAGTGAGCTCTCTGGCACTGATCCTCACATTTGGGGCTGTACTGGACAAAATTAGAAAGTCACATAATAATTTGGGCTGGAAAAGATCTCTTGAGATCATCTGGTCCAACCTCCCTGCTCAAAGCAGGGCCATATAGAGCAAGTTGTCCAGTCCACGGATGGCGATTCCACAACCTTTCTGGGCAACCAGTTCCAGTTCTTGACCACCTTCAGAGCAAAAAATCATTTTGTTTTGGTCAGGTGGCATTTCATTCTTAATTTGTGCCAGTTGCCTCTTGTTCTGCCAGCTGGACTGTGGAAAAGAATCTGCTCCCTCATATTCGTTCTCTCTCATCAGGTACTCATACACATAGATAAGATCCTCCAAGTGTTCTGTTTTCAAAGTGAATAGTCCTACCTCTGAGCCTCTTTACAAATGAGACATGTTATAGTTCCTTCATCCATTATCTTTGGGGTCCTGCACTTGACACTGTTCAGTTAAATCCATGCCTTTCTTCTACTGAGGAGCCCAGACCAGGACCGAGCATTCAGGTGCAGCATCACCAGAGCTGAGCAGTGGGAAGGATCACCTCCTTTGACCCGCTGCTAGTGCTCTTCTTAATGCGGCCGAGGATGCTGTTGGCCTTTTTCACCCTGAGAGCGTACTGTTCACCTGTGGTCAGCTTGGTCTGCCAGAACACAAATGTTCTCCTCAGCAAAGCTGCTTTCCAGCTACAAAGCTGCCCAAATGTACTGGTGCCTCAGTTGTTCTTCCCCAGCAGCAATACTATGCATTTACCCACACTGAACTTAATGAGATTTCTCTCTGCCTATTTTTCCAACCTCTTTAGGTCCCTCTGAACAGCACTGCACCCATATGATTTATCAGTCCTCCCAGCTTTGTGTCATCTGCAAACTCCCTGAGGGTGATCTCTGACCCAGCATCCCAGGTCATCAGTGAAAAGGTTGAACTGTATTGGCCCCAGTACTGAGCCTTGAGATACCCAGGTACTGACTTGCCTCCAACTGGATTTCAAGCCACTGGTAGCAACTCTTTGGGCCCAGCAGCTCAATCTGTTTTCAATCCATGTCATTGTCCACTTTTCTAACCCTCGCTTTGTCAGTTTGTCTGTGATGGCAGAGATAGAGTGACTTCACTGGAGTTCACAGGTTAAAGAACATCAGCAGTTCTCCCCATTTTATCTGCCTGGCTAGTGACCTCATTGTAAAAGCCATCAGGTTGGACAAGTGTGTTTTCCCTTCATAAATACATGCTGACTGCTCTCAATAAACTCATTGTCCTTCATGTATTTGAAAACGTGTTTCAGGAAGATTTTCTCCCAAAAGCTTCCCAGAGACTGAGGTGAGGCTCTGTGTCCTGGAGTTCCCCACATTTCCAACTCACCCTTCTTGAAGATAGAAGTGATCTTTGCTTTCTCCTGTTTCTAAGAACATCCCTCAGTCACCATGACCTTTCAAAGGTAATCAAGAGTGGCCTTGAAGTAACAGTTCCCTCAGCACTTTTGGGTGCATCCCTTCAGGCCCCATGGATTTATGGATGTCAAATATGCTTAACCTTCCCCTGAGTCAGTTCTCCTCCACTAAGGGTAATTATTTTTTTTTCCATACTTTCCCTTTGGTCTTAGAGGCCTTGGATTTCTAAAGGCCAATCTAACTGGTAAAGACTTAGCCTAGGAAGGCTCTGATTTTCTTTGTCATTTGTCATCAGTTCCATTCTACAGTTAGCAGCCAAACCATATTTTCCTGTTTTTCTTTTGCAGTTTGTTTACTTGTAAAATCCTTTATTATTGCTGTTCACATACCTTCCAAGATTTCAGCTCCTGTTAGGAGCAATATGCTCATTGTACCTCCATGCAGTCCTCCAGGAAGATTATCCTGGTTTATTTCATACTTGTCTGGACAGATCTTTCTTGAGCTCCAGGAGGTGATCCTTTCATATCAGGCAGCCTTACTGGTCCACAGGATTTTGTCCCATGGCATTCTTCCAAGCAGACCCCCGAAGAGATGGAAATGGCTTTTTGTGTAATCCAAGACTGTGGTCTTGCTTTTTGCCTTTGTATCTCCTTTTAGGATCTGCTCTCCACCACTTTATAGTCACTGCAGCCAAGGCAGCCTCTAACCTTAGTGTTTCCCAACAGTTCTTCCATCTTCTTTAAGTATCAGACTTGGCTGAGTGCCTTTCCTTCTTGGCTTCCATTATGTGTTCTGGGAGATGACAATGCACTCAAGACGTATCCTAGATTACTTCAGTCCTGTTGGACTGTCCTTCCAGTAGATCTTAAGGGTGTTAAGGCTCCCCTTGAGGACCAGAGGCAGTGAAAACTTCTGCTTGCTTGCTGAAGGCATTACCTACATTTTCCTAAGCAGACAAGCCATAGCACATTCCCACCATAACAGTGCCCATGTTGGTCTGCCCACTAATCTTGATGCAGAAGCTCTTCACTGACTCCTGTCCTTCCCCAAGGCAGAGCTGTTTGCATTTCAAATGCTCTCATGCAGCAGGTTATTCCCAACATCACTGTACCTGCCTCTCCTTCCTTAAAAGCCTGCATCCCTTCATTGCATTTCATTCCTCTAACTGCAGTCCTTCCGTCAACATTTGTAATGTGGTCACTTAGAACAAGTGTTACAGATTTTGATGTATGTGTAACTACACTTTAAACAGCATTTTGTGGTATAACCCTAGATGGCAAACTAGCCTGAATCTGACCTGCCAAAATGTTCTCTGCTGTATCTGGTGGATGTCAACCCCCTTCTTCCAAAACCCACTGAGGCCGCGTAGCTGGCAGCTGCTGGGAGGCACAGGCAGGTGGCTCTGGGGAGGGATAACAGAAGGTGTGGCAAGCAGAATCTGCTTCCATAAAACTTCTCAGAGTGTAGCTGCTTATACACACTTACTTGTTCAGAAAATACCTTTGGATAATATGTCTTGTAGGCAAAGAGAAAAAGGCAGGATGGAAATACAGAATATGAATCAAATCCCAGATAAATTTTAAATTACTTAAAACTGAAAATTGCCTTCACTGTAGTATGCCTGACTACAAAAAATAGAATATTGAAGATCAGGCTTACTACTTTCAGATTATTTTTGCTTTTCTTTTTCTTCATAATATTTTCTTCTAGAACAGAACAAATAATATTTTTCTCTTGTTTGTATTTTCTCTCTTCTTGGCTGCTATATGTTCCCAGTGTTCTCCTCTATAATGTACATATTCATCTGGTCTAGATTTATTCAGCCAGATAGGAATTTAAAGCTGTTATCTTCCATCACCAATTCTGTTACCCAGTGAGTAAAGTTTTGACTAACAATCTATTTGTCAGAATATGATCCCAAAAAGGCAAGTAGGGGAACTGCCAATACTCTTTGAAGAGTGAAATGGACACTGTTTTCTTTTTTAAACTGCCTATTGTTAATTCCTGTTGACTGTGATAGACAAAGACATGAGTGCAAGGCCTCTCAGCTGCTGACCCCAGCCACTAATTCAGCCAGCCAGCCTCTGCAGGCTTTGGCAGGTGGTTCTTTCTTAGTACTGCATCTTTAATGGTCCATTTCCCCTTGTTGGCCGGGGACAAGCTGTAAAATTACCTAATGGTGCTTAAAGGTACCTATTAAAATTGTCATCTGCATACCACATTTGAACTCCACACAATGCTTTTTTTCTAACATGGTTATTCCAAGAGAGTTATATTATTTCTGTCTTCCAATTTATATTTCACTTGCTTTTTAACGTCATCCACATTTTGAATTGGGTTTTTCCTTTTATTGTTTTTTTTAAGCAGAGGCATGAAACTCTCGTAATGTCTACTTTTAATGTTGGTGGTCTCAAAGGAAAAGCTTGGAGTAGCTATTAAATTTTCAGAAATTATTAATGATTTGATCATGTGATTGTGTAAATGACAGAAACACAAGGTACTTTGGATAAGCCTTATAGTGGATGCTGGGAATGTATAAGAGGCAGCACATGATTCAGGGCAATGGCCAATCTCAATCTAAGGCCATACACAGCATTAACTTCCAGGACTGTGGTGAAACTTTACTCCCTGAAGGAATAAAGTAAAGGGCAGTAGGAACGTTTTAAGAGTTTTCTGTGGTCTTGGAAGTGGGAGGAGATGTTTATGAAAGTCTTACACACCGAGGGCACCAGATTATTCTTGATGATGCAATACACCTGAGCACTAAGTTAAAATAGCAGAAAACAGCTAAACTGCCAAATGAATAACTGCCAAAGAAAGTCAAGCAGGCCAAAATGTTATGAGTGGGTGAGCTAAAAGAATAAAGAGCAAGAACCCAGAGAATGCTGAAATAGATTGTAGTCCAGCTTCACTGGCCACAGAAATTGGTCATCCAAAAAATATCTAAGCATTCATGTTAATGAGGTGCTACTGCAGGGAATGGAACAATTAACTTTCTTACTGTTGCCTTACTTTAGAATTGGATGATGAATGCCAATTCAGGGAAGAACTGAGCTTGTATTAACCCTGTAATTAGTCTGTAAAAGAGAAAAATTTACTCTAGTGAAATCAGGGTGCCTCCCTTTTTCAGCTGAATTTGATGATAGAGCAAATCAACTTATTTTTGGCTAGTTATGTCTTAAAATAACCCTTTTATTTGTTCTCTTCCAAAACATTTGATCCAGTTGTGCATTTGATGTTTATTGACTTATTTTTTTTCAAAACTTTACTTAGCCCTGAATGTGTCTTACAAAAGTTATTGGTGTAAATAAAGTTATTGCATCCTTTGAAATTGTTTCTGTAACTGTCCTTCACTAACGACAGTAATATATTCTTATTCTGCTTAGTTTTTTTTCTTTGAAAGAGGTAGAATAGTTTTGCTTATTGATTTTCCAGACTTATTTTGAAGGAAATTAGTGGCTAAGCTTTCTTTGATTCCCAGGTACCAGATGGACCCTGTGGCATCTGAAGAGTCAGGTCTTATCTATTAATGACATACTGGAATAATCTGTTTAAATGATAGTAGCTCCTTTTGCACAGACAATAGTAGGTTTTGAGTGCCTTGTAAATCCAAGCATCTTTGGCCCATACTTTAACAGTAAATATAAGTCTTATGGGACATATGCAATAAAAATATTAAAATTCTCTTTATGTGGTTTTTGTTCCTGGTTTGGAATTATGCTGGATCTAAAACCTGTCAGTCAATGATAGCTTTTCTGCAGCCTTCCCTGTATGCCTGTGTTTGAATTTGTGCGTGTGTGTTTGTGTGTGCGTGTATGTGTGTGTGTGTGTGTGTGCGCGCGCGCACGTGTGTGCCTACTGATAGAACCTGAAATTTCTTGGAAAGTGCTGTCACCTGTGAGTGTAAAGTCCTGTGTACTCTGGTTCCTTTTCCGGAATAATTTGCAATGGTTTTCCTTTTATGAATTATCTTTTGATATGCACTGAGAATGTTCTCACACACATACAAGCTTCCTGAGTCAGCAGAAAGGGTCAGAAAACACCTTACATTAGAGAACATAAGGGCTGTAGTGTGAGGAGTTAAAGTTGCCTGACTGTTTCTTCTAATGGCCCACTGAAAATGAATTTAGCACAGTAATCATCTTAAGAACAAAATTTTCCTTTGTGGTATTAACCTGTCAACTACAGCTGCTTGTTAGTGTCATGTTAAATTTTGTCAGATGTGGGGCCTGTGTTTTTCAGTTAACTGCTGGAATATCTGTGTGCTGTGGACAGGAAGTCTGGTTCCGAGTGCATCACCAAGACTGTGCTGCTTGCTACTTCTGATAATGTTTCATTTTGCTGCCTCTTGCAGCCCCTCTGGAGAGGGGACCTTAGAACAGCATGTGTCTTCCAGTGTCCCTGTGAAATTAATGGGCAACCAGAATGTTTGTTACTGAAAAGAAGGTAAAAGCTGTGCTGTGGTATACTAGGCATGGAAGGCCAAAACCACATCATTGCCCAGAAATTGTCAGTTCATGGTAAGTATTGTATGAGCAAGGCCATTAACAAGTAGGAAGGAATGCTTTCCCATTCATAACTTGGCCAGGCTCCAGTGTTGTACAAACGTACATACTTTTTTTCCTTATGTTCATTCAATGGGTTAATAAACTCTCTTTTCCCTTCCTAAGCTGTTACGCTGCCAAGTGGCTGCTATGTTTTCTGTCCCAGAAGATGCTGCATTTTGTTCACCTGCACTATGGTTTCTGCTATACTAATGGTTGTCCAAGCTAGTTTAGGATATATATATGTGTGTTAATGCCATACAGACTTGCTCAAACACACCAATCCCACAAACCTAATTTTGTTACTATGGTGAAAATGGATCTTCCATGGCAGATGAGTTATACTGACACATAATCATGACTCTGCAGCTTTTTATGGCAGTGTTCTCTTTGCTTTGAAGAATTACAGTTCTAATGGGTTTATCAGGCTGATTATTGTCTGGAGTAAAACTACCTTTGCTTGGAACAGGCAGCAAGAGTGTTCTGCTCTGTGGCATTGCAGAGTTCCTCTTCCATTCCTTTGAAGCAGCAGCAGCAGCAGCAGAAGTAATCAGTAAAGTGGAGAAGGTAAGATTGCAGTCAAGTAACAGCCACTGTAAATTTGCTCAAAGTCCAAGGGATCTGGTTTATGCAGTGCAGGAATTTAGGTCTCTGTACTCTGATTTCAGGGAGAGTTTAATTCAGCTGCTTTGCATGCTGTTTCACGGTATTTGCATTATAATATTGGTCTTGTGGTGAAATAGACAATTAAATGGCAAATTTTAGTGCTGTCACCCATTTATTGAAAGGGAGCAGCAGAGAGAGCTGTTAGGGATGTTCAAATGCTGCAATTCTTCCAACAATTTTCTGATTTGTAACCTGTTGCCTCAAGAATTCTCTTCAGGACAGCACAGGAATACTTTTGTTGAAGAACTGACAGTGGAGCTGCCTGCTGATTTATGTTACTGAAGAGTAACACTGTTAGGGGTATTCCCAATTAAAAAAGAAAGTAGTACACCACTTTGCTAAGAAAGCCGTATAATCTCAAGAGTGTTTTCCTCCTTCTGCTCCCTCTGATTTGACAGCAGAAGGGAGGGCAGTATCATGATGATGTAGGTACATGGTAGTGTAGATTATTCCTAATATTTTGCAGCTATCTACTTATTTATTTGAGGAACAAAGTCCAGCAAAGCTAACATTGTTTAAATTGGCCTTTGAGACAGACAGTTCCTTGACTAACACACTGTTAGTGTGTTAGTGACAACATTAAACATTGGCTCAGCTCAGGATAGGTGCTTTTGCAGCAAAGGGCATCTTTTGCAAATTATTGTGCTTTGGGTACATAGGAGGAGGAAGAGGGGAAGGATTTGGTTCAGCTAACTTCTCAACATTTTTAGATTCTGGTAACATTGTCTTCCTGAGCTTTATTATGAAATTGGAAACAGTTCTTACTTTATCAGGTTGTTACATTTTTAAGCTGTGTTTGGAGTAGAATAGTGTCAATCCTTTTGACAACAGAGAATGCAAGCTTTTTTTTCTCCCCATGTGTACTTCTGGAAAAAAATTAATTGTGATTGTGGCCTGTAAAAGGATTTTCAAATGTGCATCAAAATTTCTGTGCACAACTGCCAAAGGACTTAACAGCTGCCCTTGATTAGAGCAAGACTTCAAACCACACAAATACAGGAGGTAAAATTGGTCATGCGTCTGGATCACTGAAGGTTTAACTAGGCAACCATTTTTCTTGCATGTGACAGACAGGAGTGTGGACCAGTTGAGAATCAGCAGGATTTAAATTAGGACCTTCATCATGAGTTTAAAGCATCTGTGTTTTAAACCAACAGACCACTAGCTTACTGGTAATCACTGTGCAAGATGCTCTGCATATATTTCCATGTGATTGTGACCAGCTTCTTGAGCAGATAGGAGTTGTAATTGTGCCTTTGGAGAGTGAGTCATGGGAGAAAGGCCATATTACTCTGCAGTTATTCAGGTGGAATATGCCAAGAAAAAAGACAAAAGATCAATGTCATAATTCACTTTCTAGCACTGTGCTGTATGTCTGTTTGATGATGGATAGATTATATCTGGATCCTCACTCCAGCACAGAAGCAGATCACATGACAGCAAATTAAGAAAATGTAAGGAATTAAGTTGATAGCCACAGAGAGCCACAGGTATATGGCTGATTAAAAAAAAAAAAAAAAAAATAGGAAAACCCCTCTGTTTTCTGATGACTTAAGAAAGACCTTAAATCTTTCTTAAGACCTTCAGAAATGTATTGGACCAGTTGAGTTTTGTAAGTTGTAGAGACCCCTGCTTTATGTGAGAAGTAGCCTTTCCAACAAGTCAACAGAATGAAAAAGATCAAAGGAGTATGGGGAGATTGGTGTGCTGAGGAAACAGCATGGTTGTTCTACTATGCTGCTGTGGTGCACAAACAGATATGCTGCTTTAAAGGCTTTATATGTCCATGAACAAGGCCAACAAGGAGAACCTCACCAGTGCTCCTCACCAGGAGCACTTCACTGTAAAAGAAATACATAATTGTAGTGGGTGACTCTCTGCTAAGGGTCACTGAGTTGTCCATCTGCTGGCCTGATAGACAGTCGTGGGCGGCATCCTGCCCTCCAGGAGCTGGGATCCATGGTGATGCCAAGAGGGTACCCTGAGCTGTCATAGACCACTACCCCCATCACTTTTTCAAATGGGTACAAGTGACACCACAAGCCAAAAAATGGGTGGGATCAATGAAGACTATAAAGCCCTGGCAAGGCAGGTGAAAACATTGCAAGTCATCCCCATGCCCAAGTCATCTCCTCCTCTGTCCTCCCTGTTAGAGAAATCAGAGCCAGAGGCAGACACAGTGTGAGCAAGATGACAAGGTTGAGTGGCTATGGGTGAAGATCAAGGCAAAGATGAGCAGGGCGGGTGGTAGGAGTCTGTTAGACCACCCAACCAGGATGAACAGACTGATGAGGCATTCTACAAGCAGTGGCAGAAGTCTCACAGTCTCCATCCCTAATACTTGTGGGCAACTTCAACTTGCCAAGTGTCTGCTGGAAATACAACACAACAAAGACAAAGCAGCCTAGAAGGTTTCTGAAGTGTGTGGAAGACAACTTCCTTACAGAACTGGTAAGTGAGCCTACTAGAGGAGATGCCCTGCTAGACTGGTTGACTGTGAACAGAGAAGGACTAGTGGGTGATGTGGTAGTCAGTGGCTGTCTTGGGCACAGTGACCATGAAATGTTAGTTTTCAGTACTGGGTGAAGTAAGGAGGGGCACCAGCAGAACTTGGATCTTGGTCTTCCAGCAGGCAGACTTTTGCATGTCTAGGAGGTTGATTGGCAAGTCTCTTGGGAGTCAGCCCTGACAAGCAAAGGAGTCCAGGAAGGCTGGATGTGTTTTAGAAAAGAATTGTTAAATATTCAGAAGCAGGCTGTCCCCACATGTAGAAAGACAAGTTGTCAGGAATAAGACTGACCTGGTTAAACAGGTAACATTGGCTGGAACTCAGGGAAAAAAAGAAATCTATTGTCTCTGGAAGGAGGACCAGGTAACTTCACAGGACTATCAGGATGCAGTGAGGTCACAAAGGGAGAAGATTAGAAGAGCCAAAGCTTAGCTAGAACTTGATTTGGCCTTCAGTTAAGGACAATGGAAAAACTTTCTATAAATGCATTGGCAGCAAAAGGAGGGCCAAGGAGAGTCTCCATCACTTGTTGAATCCAGAGGGTAGTATAGTGACAAAGGATGAGGAAAAGGCTGATGTAATTAATGTCTTTTTTTGTCTCAGTCTTTAATATCAAAATCAGGTGTCCTGATCTTCCAGCCCCCAGAGCTGGAAGTTAGGGACGGGGATCTGAGTGAAGCCCAAATAATCCAGGAGGAGGTGGTTAGTGACCTGCTATGCCAGTTAGACACAAGTCTATAGCGCCTGGTGGGATCCACGCCATAGTAATGAGGGAACGGGTGGAGGAACTTGCCAAACCCCTCTCAATCATCTACCAGCAGCCCTGGTTAACTGGAGAAGTTCCAGCTGGCTGGAGGTGGGGATTGGTTGCTCCTGCTGTGCCTGCAGTGAGAGGACAAAAGGAAATGGCCTTAAGCTGAGACAGGGGAGATTCAGGTCAGTAATTAGAAAAAAAAATTTTGCTGCCAGGTGGTCAGGCACTGGAATAGGTTGCCTGGAGTAGGTGGTGGAGTTGCCATCCCTGGAAGTGTTTAAGAGGCATCTGGGTCTGGTGCTGGTGCTGCGGTTTAGTGTTTAGGGACTGCAGTCATAGTTCTGGGTGGACAGATGGACTGGATGATCTTGTAGATCTCTGCCACCTTTGATGATTCTGAGGCAAAGACTGCTGTGGCTGAGATGAAGGACAGAGAACAGACTTCTTCTAACAAATCAAATGATCTAAATATAAGTTAGGCCAGTCCCAAGAGACACTTGTAATTACTCTGTTCTGTGGCTGATTTATTTATAACTGTAGAGTTGCAATGGGAACAAAACATTAGGCCAAATTCTGACCTAAGAATATAAATCTAGAATAATTTTGCTCTGATTTTTTTCAATATTGATGGCATTACTTGGAGCTCATTCTATTGAAATTGAGGTCAGAATCTGTTCTCTTTTATCTAATTTTGAGCACAAAGAGCAGCAGGGTGTATGTTCAAAATAGGACTGCAAGCACCTCAACATGCGCATTTGTACCTTGAGGCCGACCAGATTTCAAGCCTCTTCTGTGTGCCAGGGACAGACAGACAGACAGACAGACAGGTTATCCAACGCTGAGGAGTGTAGGTAGTTCACTACACAGTTACCAGTTGCTTCCAGTGATACTAGGAGATGCTTTTTAACTCTTTAGGATACTGTGTCAGTTTGTAAATCAGTTTGCCAGAATGGGAAAGAAATCAGAGAGCCACTACCAATTCTGTTGTGCCCAAATGATGTATTTGTGATAGCAGCAATGTTTCACTGTTTGTTTAAGAGTAAATGATTCAGATACAACTCCACAAAATAGGAGAAATTCTGCAACAGAAAGTGAAGCTACACAATTTATCTGAAACCTTGATTCATGTGAGGAGCAGGGGGAAACACTGCAAGATTATTATGAATCCTAGGCTGTTCTATATCAGTTTTTTTTTTTTTTTTATGTGTTGTTTACATGTTCTCAAATTGACTGTGTAATGCATCTAAGAGACTGTCAGATGAAAGTCCTGTCTTGCAGCAGAAACAGTGCTCTGTGGCTTTTGCACTTACTGCCTGTAACTGTGAAGTGGGAACATGGCCTGAAGAGAAGTTAAAGGATTTGTCAGCTTGGTTTGTTCAGATTGTTTTAGTCAGTTAATACAGAAGTAGGAATGTCTTAATTACAGCAACATTCTTCAGTAACAATTATGTGTCAGCCCTTGGAAGATGAAACTAATTATTCTCCATTTTGGAACATACTTGCTCTGGATTACAAAATACAGTGCTTTCAAGAATTCATCTCTCAGTTCAGCAAACCAGCTTGCAGTGAAAAGTGCCAGTTATTCCTCTTCCCCCTTTTTTAAGACTTGACATTTTCTTGGGTATATTTTTTAAATTCTTGTATGGGTGTATTTTACAGAAATGTAAAGCAGGTTGCTGCTGCTAAATTCCTGAATTTAGCCATGCTCTGATGGCTGGAATGTGAATGTGATCCCCCTTGTTAATAAGCAACTACTTGGGGTTTCTATTATGGTTTTGATAGATTATGTTTATTTTGCCCTTGGAAATAACAACAATTGTTATAATCCAGGTGCTTGGCTAATTGTCTGGAGTTGAGAACTGAGAGCCGTGTCTCAGTTCATGTCTTGAGCATTCAAGCCTTCTCCTCCGTGACCTTCCAAAATAGCTTTAGTATTTAAATAAATGGATTTGACAACAAAAAGCAAACATTTCTTAAGAAGATAAAGTAGCTGTGCTTCGATAGATGCAGCTATTTTTCTGATCCTTGGTTTGTACATCAGGAATAAGAAGGGCAGCACTGCATCTCTACAAGCTACTTACAATTATTTCAAAAGGATTTTGAAATATCTGGTGAACCCAGGCCAAAAACTCCAAGACATTTCCGAACATTAATCTGCACCTCAGCAATGGCAAATGTAGAAGCAGTTCAGGGATACTTCTGCAGGCTGATACGTTCCCCTACTCATGTGCTGATTGACACACCAATGTTCATATCCTGGTAACTCCTTGGCCAGAGATTCCAAAATAAGATGCATGTTTATATTGATCAGATGCAGACTGGTTACAGCGCAGTTGGTAATTTATGCCATCTGTAATCAAAAATCTGGTTTTGGTACGGAAATTCTCCCTGTATGTCCTCACATCACCCTCAGTGAAACTGGGCAATTTGTCCATCAATTCACCACCCTTATGAGTGCTGAGCAATATTTAATGGGAGACTAAGATCTGAAAATTAGAAAGCTTGCAAAAGTGTTAATTTAGTACCTCCACCTTCTTTCTGCCAATAATAAACATTTTGCTTGTTCAGAGCATGAACTTGGCTTTTAGGCGGTATGAAAATGTTTGGCTGTGATTTTTTTTTTATTATTATTATTATTTTTCAAGAAGCAATAGCTGCATTTATGTGGTTCAAATCCAACTAAAGCATGAATTAGATAACTAAAAAATTAGGAGACTGTGCAACAAAGCAGAGTAGCAGTAAAGTTCTGAGCACGGCACTAGAGTCATTATGTCTGAGAGACAAGCATAGAAGAAGATGAAACTTTAAGATGTTGGAGACAGCTTAGTGGCACAAAACTTCATGCAAGACCAGTCTTTAATGGAGAGCAGTTATGAAGAAATTATTCATGCCCCACTATTGACGCCTGATGGCTTATTAGCAAATGGTGCTTTTGCAGCTGCTTTGGAGTCTCCAAGTACAAAGTAGTGTAACTTTAAAAGTGTTTTGAAAGAGCCATTCCTATATCTCTTCAAGAGATTTTCTGTTAAAGGTACATGTAACTGGGAGGAAGTTGGAAGCAAAAGGGTCCTTCTGTCAGTTATTTCAAATTTGTTATTAAATTTGATGCTGTGAAATGCCACTGTTGAGTAATGAGCAGGAAGCATGTTACTTCTGAGAAGTGCTCTGTATGTATCAGTTATTGCATGATGTAAATCCATTGATGTTAATAGTTTGGTGTACACTGCAGTGAAAATCACCTTTCTGAATGTTACAATACTGAATGTATTCATTAAATTACACACAGGAAAAAAAGAACTTGTTCCTGTCAGTCTTGATCCATTAAAGTTGTATTAGGTATTTGGAATATAATAGGTATATAGATAGCCAAATATTTAGGTATTTAGCTGTCTTTGGTACTAGCTGTCACATAAATGCATGCATAAAGTGCTCTTTCTGGATTGCAAAGGAGGCCTAGGAAGTCATAACATAGTTTGCAGTTACAATCTCACACTTGGCTGTAAAACTTTTGTCTTGGGAGGATGACAGGATGTTATGATAACCTTGCCTTCTCTATTCACAGGTGTTCCCTTTCCAAAGAACTTTCTCCAGATCTGCAAGAAGATACTCTGTCGGCTTTTTCGGGTGTTCGTTCATGTCTACATCCATCACTTCGACCGTATCATCCTTATGGGGGCTGAGGCCCATGTCAACACCTGTTACAAGCATTTTTATTATTTTGTGACAGAGCTCAACCTCATAGACCGCAAAGAACTAGAGCCTTTGGTAAGTGTGGGGTCTGGGCAAAAGTTCTAGGAAATTTTTCTCCTCCCTTCACCAGGACTTTCTCATCCTTGTTGCACTGAGTTTCCTTTAGGAGCAGGGTTTGTCATTCAACACAGACAATTTAAAGGGATGAACTCTGCCCCACTGCATAGACCCATTCCTTCTGCTGCAGTTATTTGTGAAATCCTCAGTAGGCTCTGTAGAAAGAGAAAAGTGAAATGTATGTTGTCTGGAAAAATACAGGGTGGAAAATCCTAGCATTTGAAAATAGAAGTTCATTTGTCTTCTGCTTCTTCCTGTACTATATATTTAGTATATAATTTTATTCTGTTTGTTTTCACTGGTCAGTAACAGCATGGCAGTAAGTCATAGCAGTCACTTAAGTGCATGTAAAGGGAACAGTTATCTATATAAAGGTGAATTGTGAGGTTTTTTAAGTCTTTAAGTAGGTGTTTGTAAAGGTATTCAGTGTGTTGGATCCAGAGCACACTCTGAATCTAAGTGAGATAGATGAAGTGAGACAGAGGTTCAGATAATTAGCAGTGTAACAAAACCTGACACTTTCTTGTGGACTGAAATAGATTAAAATTAAAATCATTGTTTCCAGAAGCAAGGGCCCAGAAATGGAAATGTTTTTGCTGTTGCTTGCAAATGCAAATAAAAAAAGTGTAAGCAGAGAAGGAAAAGTAAGGGACAATTCAGAAAGCAGTTCAAATCCTCACTGTGGGTGTTTAGCCAACTTTAAAAAGGATCACACAGACATTTCTCCATAGGTCAGAGTTTGGAATAAACTGTATCATACAGCCTATTAGGAAGTGCTGGAATCATTGGGTTTTATTTTTTCTTTTTTTTTTTTTTTTCCCCACAGACTCACAGGACAGCTAAGGTATTAGCTGGCACCTGTGGATATCATGTAGTCCAAATCATGTGTCACCTAGAAAGGGTACCCAGGACACCACATCATGTTTTAGTTGTTTCACATAAAGGCACATTGCAAGGCCATGTGTAGCATAGTTGATATGAAACAATTCTGAAAGTGTGGCAAAGTGATGTTTGCCTGCATTTCTGCAGGAATTGGAGCCGTTGCAGCTGTGGTTCTTGTATATACTTACACTGATGGGAGGGGAGTCTGTGAAGTAAGACAAAATGTATCATCTTGTTTTCAACAATTTGCAAGGCCCGCTGAAAGACACTTCATTTGGCATGCATTGATAAGCTAAAATGTATGTATGTTTTTTTCTGCATAGGAGAATTTAATATGCTATATAAATATGTCCTAAGGGGTAGAAGGCAGCTCTGCTAAAGAGAGCTTTTGTGCCAGATTCATGATGCTAGGTTATCCTGTAGCTATTAAATTGAAGTTGAATTGTAAGCAAGATACAAATCAGAGTAGCTCAGAGATAGGAATAGAGGTGATCTTAAGTCTATTACAAGAGTTTTAGAATACAGAGGGCACAAAAATGGTTTAATGCTGCAGTTAGTGGGTATCAATACTCCTGCACGAAGCTGACACATGAAGATTTGGGGCCAGAGTGGTGCAGGAGGTTACTCAAGTCCAGCAGCAGAGCAAGATGGGAATGTACTCCAATTGGTGTGTGCTTTCCTTTTGTATTCCTCCCTTCACAAAATTATTCTTGGGATCATTGTATGATTATTAACTTTGCTGGGATTCACCATCTCCCAAATAAATGTTTCACCTGCTTCCCTCTTCCTGTCCTTGACCTGGGTGGGTGTCAGTAGTATGGAAATGCAGAAAAGAAAAAAAACAAGCCTGTATTTTTCTCTTCAGCTAAGCAAGAAGGGAGGGAATTGCCAGACAAAGCAGGCATTACAAATAGTCTTACATTTTAATGTGGTAATTGAGGACAACCTGTAGACTGCCAGGTTCACCATGACAGGAAATGAGCCTGCATTATCTCCCTTAATTAGAAAATGGGCCAAGAGATGATTAAATAAACAGACTGCCACATGCTTTAATAAATGGGAAGACAACTGATTTATCATATCAACATAGACAACATAACTTTAAGAAGGGAGAATAATTGGGGAAGTTGGCAGTAGATGAATCATAATATTAGTCTGCAGGACTTATGCTCTATGTTTAAAATAGATTTTATAAGACTTTTGCAGCCCAGTACAGCAGTTATAAAATCAAATTAAGAAATGTTTCAAACAGGGTTCTCCCTCCCATCTGGGAGTTGCATAACTTGTTATTTCTGCAGTCAAAGAGGTGGTTATAGTTTAAAATGCTACATGTCATTTTCTCATACCCATCAGGAGGTTAATTTGACAGATTCTTGAGTCTTTCATAGAGTTGTTTTATATGGGGACAAAAGAGGAAACTGACATAGTCACTGACCCCACAGGAGGTCCTGAGGAAAAAACACATGTCCAGTTGGTTAATTTAAGGGAAAAGACATCTGAAAGTGTATGATTTCTTTTTTGCAGACAGACAAGGCAGCACCATGAGAGCTCTCAGAAGACCTTTAAATTATGCCTCCATGGGGAGGCTATGGGCAAGCATACTTCGCTTTAAGATGTGTTGTTTCCCTGTGTGGCCAGCTTTATTTCCCACTATCCGTAGTTCACCTTAATTCACTTCTGAGCCTCTTCCAGTGGCCAAAACACCATAGGCATTGGGGTACCTATTACCTCCATCCCACCCTCATCCTTTGTAGGTGACAGCTTGTCAAAATTCAAACACAGCATCTAAATATACTTTTTAGTGAGAATCTTTATGCAGCTGCTTCAGCACATAAATTTGTTGTTCGAACATTAGCACAGCTACGGCAAGTACAGCCCCTCTACTGCCCTCCTGTGATCCCTTTTCTCTGACAATGTATTCTACAGTATGTAGGACTTAAGAAATACACCATATAACTTTATAAGCACATCATGAGCAAAACAATCTTGGTTCATGGAATTTACTTAATTTATTGCCAGTTAACAAAACTTTTGATTACTAATCTGTGTATTAAGGAGAAAAACAAAATAACTAAACAAAATGATTGGCAAAAAACCCCTTTCTTCCCCGGACTCTAATTCAGTAAAAAACTTCTCCCTGCTTGAAGGTCTCCACTCACCTTGAGTTTGCTAGATTAGGTTCTCCTAATCCCTTAGGTAAATTGAGGGGCAATGCAGGAGACTGGGGGAGGTGTCTGTTGCTTATTGCTTCTTACTTGTATTCCTCCACCCCAACGTGGGTTTACTGTGGGACACAGTCCCTCCACAGTGTCCCTGCTCTGGTGTGTGCACACATGACCCACAGTCCCTTCAGGGCTGTGTCTGCTCTGGCACACAGCTCTTCCTTCCTAAAATATGTCTCCAACCACATCCCAACAGTGCCACCATTTGTCTTCTCCTTTTAACAGCTGCTGCTTTCTTAAACATCTGTGAGCAGAAGCACTATGCACTTCTCTAGCAGAAATTTTGGCACATGGTGGGTTTATTGCAGTGGTGTTAGGGGCAGATGGAAGTAGCTGGCTGGCACAGGACAGTACTTGACCTCCTGCCACCATAACCCACCCTGCTAGCCCCCTGCCACTAAAACCCTTCCAGTAAGGCTCAGTACAAAGCATCCTCTTCTGAGTAAGTCATATGTGATCTGTTGGTTAAAGACTTTCAGTTTCCAATTTTGTTTTAGGTTTTTTGCCTATCTCTGGGTAATAGGTCTCTTCATCAGTCTTCTGATGTGAAATATAAGCATATTTAGCATTTGACATAGTCTTGTGTGCCTGAATTTAACAGTGTTTGCAAAGTACTCTGGTGCCACAAAATAAGAGTTGTACCAAGAGAAAGAACTTGCTCCTAGTTCTACCTCCTACCTTCAGCAGCAAACTGGATCCTTGCCACATACAAAAGTAATAGGAAGACCAAAGCTTTCTGTGTTCCTTAACTTGGTGTTTGCTGATTTGTTTTGCTGTTGCTGTAGGAGTTACACTGGAGGAAATGGGAAGTGAGCAAGCATTTAGGAACCTGCTCTGCTGGAGGCTGATGGGTCCATCTGTCAGAGGAGGGGAAGAGCATCTTCAACCATAGACTTGCCAAGCTGGTGAGGAGGTGCCTTTAAACTAAAGGTGCCAGTGGGAGGTGAACCTCAGTCCATCCCACTCGTACTAGTTTGATAGCAGTGCAAATCAATTAGTTTCCCAGCAGATTTCTAAATAACTGGAAACTTGATGGCAGCAAAATTTTCTTCTGAGGTCAGGGGTAATAGACAGCAGAATATAGTAATCTGCTTCGCTTATTCTTCTCAAGTTGGCTTTTTTTATAAATTACATCCTATGAAAACACTGATTGTTTTCTCAAAGTAATTTGTATAAACATTTTTTTCATAAGAACAGAAAGTAATAATTACATTTGAATGACAAAAAGCAGAGAAAGTTATTGCTTATGTGCACTGTTCTGCTTACTTTTGACATGTTGGTTTCATTTAGATGTAGACACTATCAGCCATGGTAGCAACTGGCTAGAATTGGGGCTGGAAGTGGTGACCATCAGTGGAGTTGAGTGTATAAAAATGGTGAAGCTGGTAATTGCCTCTATAAGCATGGACTTCCTCTGCAGAATAAACAAGGACATTAGGATTATTTGCCTCATTATTCTCAGTGTAAAAGCTTCCATTGGCTATATAGCATGATTGGTTTCTGAAAATATTTTCATCTGATATTTGGAGCTGCTTAAAAGTACTTATAACATGGAAGTCAAGATACCAAACCAAGGAGCCACTGTTTTCACACAAGTTCCCCCAAGTCTCCTGTGTATTTCAGGATGTGTCAATTAACAGTACTGTAGTCATACAGTGCTCAGATGAACACTTTAGAATTTCTCTTTTATGCTTTTTGTTTTTCCAGGGTTACAGACCTCATAAATATCCGTCAGCTCCGTAACTCTTGTCACTCTGCCTCTGTGCACGAGGCCAAAGCAGCTACTGGTGTATGTCTAATTTATGTCTTTTCACTAAATCATTAGCTCTTTGGTGCGTCTTTGTCTATACCACAAAAACCATGTATTCTCCTCAGGCAATTCATTGCTAGAAATGCCATAGATGTAGCAGAAATGCTATAAAATAACACTTCTGGAACTAGCTTCATTCAGTATTCACAGTGGAAAACTCAGCTTTAGCAGGTTTAGCAAAACATGGCAAAATACTGGCATTTTGACACAGGTGTGCTCAGATGAAGCACAGCTGGGTGAAGCAGGATCATTAGAAGAGACTTTTTATGCAGACGAAATTTTCAAGCATATATTTTAAAATAAAAGTATTCCTTTTTTAATTCACTGGAGTTTTTTTTCCAAAATATTGCTTTATCTGCTTAGTTATTTTTGTATGTTTGTGGTGAAAATTAGAATTAGCACTATTCCAGTCCATATTCTTTGTATATCCACTTACAATCTTCATGAAAGCAGTGGAGGTATCCACAAATCAGTAGAGTCTGAAATACAAATTATTTGCTATTCAGCAGAGGACAGTTTGAGCTCAAGAGTACAGGAGAACTAATTTCATTATAGTTACTGTGTTCTTGTTATCACTATCCTTTATAGCTACCCAGTTTTACTTTTATACTGCTGCTCATTGCCATCAAAGTACAGCCCTTCAGATCTTTTCAAGGTGTCCTGTGCTACAGCACTTAGAAGAAGCAAGACAACAGTAATATTAAGACATTGTTTTGAAGATATCTCTGCCTGTTTATCCTTCCAGACTTCCCAGTGTGTTGTGTGTGCTCCCTAGATGGCTTAAGCTTTAGGCAGGGAACATGTAAATTTTATCTTGTTCAGATTTGTTCAGTCACTGCTGCCATCTAGAAAACAAGGGTTTTTTTCCTTTCAGAAATGCAAAAAACGACCAACAACCAAAAAACCCAAACAACCTAGCATTTCCTGTCCCCAGTCCGGTTATGGTGTTAATATCCAACAGGATTTTCTTTACATTGTACAAGCAGTGAGAATTTCTCAAGAAATTGATCTGATGACTAACTAAAGAAGAAACCAGTAATAGGTAAATGCTGTCTTTTCCATATCCTGCAGGAAATTAGAAGGAAATTGAGAACTCTAGGACTTAACATTGCTGAGAAATAGAATTCTTAACTCTGATGCTCGAAGAAAGCAGAGCCTTAAGGTGCACTGCCATGCTGGATTTTCTGAACATATAATTTCTGGCACACATTTTTAGTGACTATTTCTGTGGCATCAGCTGCTTTGCTTGCACTGAACTGAAGACAGAAGGACTTTCCTAATGAGATTTTGGTTAACTGTTAAAAAATGCCTATAATTTCCTTCTTTTACCACTTAACAGCTCCCTTCAGTAGTCTAGCTGTCATAAGGCAATTGTGAAGACAGTACTAAGAAGAAATTTCAGAAAAAATACTTCACTTAACTAAAAGTATGTGTTTTTTTAATTTGAACAGTACTTGTTGAGTGACTCTTATTAATTTTATTGCGTGTTGGCTTGGACTGTTATTATTTTCTCTAAACCCACAAGAACCAGAAAACTGAGAAACAGCAAGTCCACTTTTTCTAATTGTCAAAGGAAAAAAAAATCTCACGTCACATGAACTTAGAAGTTCTGCAAAACAAAAAAGAAAGGAGGAGAGAGGTATTTAATAATGTCCCATTTAATTAGATCTTGTATAAAATAATTATATTTTATAATTAATATAATTAGATCTTAATGTATAAAATAATTTATGCAAAATGCCTACTATATGCAACAAAATTGTAGTTCATAGTAGGGAACTAACATGTCTCCTGATAAACATTATGCAAAATTTTATGCTAAATATAGTTGTAGTGTTTGCTTATTCACTGTGCCTTACTTCAGTCTGAAAAGTAACACATTTCAGGTCCGTTTAATAGGGTAAGGTACACTAAACCCAACTTTTATTTTATTGTTCCAGAAGACAAAAAGATGCAGAAGGTGAAAATACCTCCTTGGAATATGACGAATTTAAGCAAGTCAGTCCTCCAAATGCATGTTCTTTGTATCTAGCTGGGTCTAACTCTAGTCATAGGTGTATTTGGCAAGGTAATTTCCTGATCCTGTTCTTGCTTGCAGTCAGTTCATAAAATACCTTTGTCATCAGTGATAAGGGTTACATTTGCAGACAGGAGTATTATCTGTGTCCTGCAAACATCACCAAACAAATTCAGGAGGAACCAAATAGGATTATTGTCAGCCTGTCCTTAGCTTCAAAATAACTACCCAGAAACCAAAGAGATTGTCTGAGAAATTAATTTAATGCTATGCATCATGATAATTGAGGCTTATTCAAGTGGAAGACATCGTGAAATTTAACAAAGGAAATACCTGAATGATCAATATACCCACTGGACTGCAATTACCAGTCAGCTGGGTTTTTTTTTCATTCAGGATACAGAGAGAGGTGCAATGGAAAAAGTAGAGGAATTTTTTTTTTTTTAACTAACTTTGGAGAACAATTTCTAAATTAATATTCAGGGCGTGGTCCTAACTATAACTTCCATTCATTTTAAAAAATGAAAAAGAGTTTTGTAGATGACTTTACTGCTACAATTCTGTTGTCAGCCTTCCTATCCTGATCAATCAGCTGTCTGAATACAGATTAGTTGTGCAGCACAGGATCATAGACCTCATGATCAGGTGCTATTGCATTGTAAATACCTTCTTTTGTCATCAGGATACAAAGAGCTTTGTCCACATGTTAATTATTTGTTAACTATTGAGAGGTTTGTGAAGAAAGCAGCAAGAAAAAGCAGCAAGAAAAAGCAGCAGAAAAAGCAAAGGTATTCTTGCCTGTCAGCAGGTAATGCTGTTTCTCTATCCACTTGTCTGCTGACACACTTGTATATACATTTTAAAACCTCACTATGTTTAAAACAGCTGTCAAACGGTTAAAACAAGATGTTTCCACATCATCCTTAGACTTGCCAACTGGCAGCAGGAGGAGCTGAGGAGAGGGAATGTCAAGACATGCTTTGCTTCAGTTTGGAAAACTGGAAGTGAGGATGGGACCCAGGCACTGAAGGAGGATTTGAGTCTTTGAAACAACATTGGTTTTAGTGAAGGTCATTATTGCATTTATTATTTTTTTCTGGTGTTCTTATAGAATACTGTTACTTATACTGTTTTTTCACTTCATCTACTTTCTCATCAGCTTTTACACAGGAGGGGCCTCTGGCTCCTATTATATACTGGTACAAAGGTGATGTTTGTTTGAAGGGTTTTTGCCTTGTGTTTTGACAGCTTTATATTATACTTGTGTAAGCATAGAAACACAGTTTTCTTAGAAGAACATCATTCTTTATGGGAAATTCATTCTTCTTGTAATCTATTCAGATGCAATCAATATCTTACCACAGGTAAATTTGTCACGTTAAAAAGAGATTTCCTCAGCTACTTCTGTCTATGTTGCATTTTTTTCCATTCTTCTCCTGCTGCATTTAAAGGTGAACTGAGTAAAAATTGAAATAGCTAGGTGTAGATTTATGTGCTGAATGTATCTGAAATTTATGTTGGAGCATTATGGAAGGGAGAGGACTAGACATTCTTCACATATAAATATTGATTACCTTTTTAAATATTTCTTTTTTCCCTTCATCTGTGAAATCAAGTTGGTACTCCCTGAAAAATATTCAGGAATGTGTCCTTCCATGAAATCACAAATACTAGCAAAACAGATAGATTTCTGATGCTTACAGAGTGGCTTGTTAGCATTAATTCCAGCGAGTAAGTAAGTACTTCAAGGACTTGATAAAGAATAGCAAATGTTTCTCTTTATGTTCCTTAGAAGTGAGTTCCATGTTAAGTTCTCCAAAGTTACTGGTCTTGGGTATATTCACCACATAGAATGGGTCCAGGCTTCTGGTTTGGATTTTGGATTTGAAAAAGAGTGTCTATTTCTGCCTTCACTTTTTTGAGTTAACTGTGTAATCCAGAATTGAGAGCAGGAGCAAGTCTGAATGTAGCAATGCAGAATAATGCTCTGGAATGTCTTGTAATTAATTTTCAATAGGAAGTGCATCTGCTGTCAAAAGCTCTGGTATGGAGAGTTTCTGTTAATGAGCACAGAAAGATTTTTAAAGTTTTCAATATGTTTTCAAGTGCCTGTCTGTGCCTCTGTGTTTGACTTTCTGATTCCCTTGTCTGACTAGCCTTTATATTTCATTCAATATCCAGCTGGGACTGGGTATCACAGTACCTTAAGGCAAAGTGCATTTCCAGTCTTCCTGCCTTCTCAGAAGAGTCGATAGAGTTGATAGCTAGCTGTCATCTGCTGTGTTTGGGAAATACTTTTATGTGCTTTTAATTCATAATTGTTAGTCAAGAACATACTTCTACACCTTTCCCAATTTGAAGTGAGCAGTGATGTTTCACAGAACCACAAACCCAAGACTCAGGAGATACTGAAGAGCATTCAGTTTTTTGTTAAAGACAGTAACCTAAGGCTACGCAGCAGCAGAATAACTAAGGATCAGATCTCTGGTGAGGTTTGAGGGGGACTGTTCTGCAGAGTTAAGTGATAGGGGGACTTTGTGGGAAGTTCTCTGGTGCCCATCAGAATCAGTGATAGATGTGCTAGCAGGCTCTGTGAAGAGTGGGTGGTTAATTTTTAAAGGTAAGTATCTCAGAGGTGGCAGAGTCTGGCAAGTAGGAGCAGCTTTTTCAGTAACAGGCTCAGCAGCAGGCTCTGCAGCACACAGCATGCCTCATGCTGCCACCCAGCCAAGATTGGACACTGTGGGTATGACCTTCCTCTCCTTCTCACCAGCATTTTGAGTGAAGCTAACTTTTTCTTTGCCAGCATCCCAATTATATCAGTCTCTTTGAGAAATAATTTCCTGGTTGTTTTGTGAATTCCTCTAAGAAAATAACAAGTAGAAGTGGGTCACTTCCACAAAGCTTGCACCAATTCACAGGCACCACGGGCTTTTTCTCTTTTTAAAGCACATCTAATTCACTGTCATTGGGTGAAATCAGTAAAAGCTCAAGCACACGTATGCAGGAATGCAATGTGGCTGTACTTGTGTGTCCTTCATTTACCAGTAACAATATGTATCAATACAGAGAATGTTTCTATGCATCAGAGATGTCAATGCTTTTTAAGGTTAAATGTTTTTCTGACTTTACAACTTTGGTGAGATTTCCAAAACTGTAGCCTAGCAGCTGTTGGGACAGAAGGCCTTCCAGGAAGGAAGTTACAGAGCCATTTGCAGCAATGTTCTGACAGGGTGGGGAAATAGGATCTAGGATGAAGACTGTGGTTGTAACTGTATAACCAAAAAACCTCAGAAATTAGGGGAGAGAGAGGCTTGGGGAGAAATTGTATTACTATAAAAAAAAAATAAAGTCTGCCTCTAGAGAGAAGTTAGGTATGGCATGATAAGTTCATGCTCCATGGCTGTCATGGCAAACTGGTTTAAAGCCATCTAGTTTACATCTTACAACTTAGCTCATCTAAGTTCCTACTCTGCCCTTTTCCTGGACACATTAATCCATATCTAGACTCCTACCTCTGATGGTATTGGAGTTTGCCTCCCACTGTGTCTGAAGGAGGGTGGCCTAGTTTACAATGGCTCTAATATGGTCCACATTACTCCCTGGACTGCTTTTATAGCAGGGTAAGATGATACAGTCTGACTGAAAGTCACTGTTCAGCACTGTTCAGCACTGTTCAGCAGCAACAGTTGCAGAAGGAAGTTGCAGGGTTTTACTTCACAGATCTATCAGCCTTGATTATAGGAAGTACACTAGGAATATGCAGATGGTGAGTATGTATAGAATTAGGGGCCAGCAAAGATAAAAAGTGCCTTGAAATGCATTAACACCTAATTAATCTTCAGTAGGAAGCTGTCCAACACTGTGCTGAATTTTATTTAGTTCTGCATTTGATATTTGTTGCTCTAATAATAATGATAAACCTAATCTATTAGGTTTATAAAAACATTTAAAATATAAAAACATTATAAAAACAGCTATTTAAGGGAAAAAAAATACAACAAAACAACCCAAAAAACCCCCACAAAACATTTAAGGAGAAAAGGAGACAGATTTTTCCATTAAAAGTCAGCTTTGTCATCTTTAACAAATTAGAGGAGAAGCCACTACTAGTTCAGTTTACTATATATATTACTGTGGAGATGACACATTACTGTATAAACTCCCGTAGCAATTACCATTGTCTTTATAACAAATGACAACATTCCATTCTGTTACATGCATGGCAATAAAATAACAAGTAATGCAAGATAAGTATACAAGAAAGAAAAATTAGTTAAAGGTTTGGAAAGGGAGGAGAAAGTTCCACAATTATGTGTAATATTCTAGGTGGAAAAGTAATCTGTTAAACACAGAGTAAGATACAGTAACGAAATTGTCAAGAAGCCATTTGAATTAGATCTTAATGACCCTATAAATTATAAAAAAATTATTCAAGCAAGCTAAGATATTTTTCGGAGACTTCTGATAACTTGGTAAATCTCAATTGATTTTCCAAGGTAAATGCTGTGTGGTCTGGTATATGTGGATGGCTGTTAGTCAGATAATGCCTTTCCAGAAAATCTGCTGACAAATATGGAGTTTTATGGAAAGGGGCAGCCAGTTACCAGAGAGTTTGTATCAGAGTGCTTGTAAATCAGATCAATTAAAATTCTATGTGGATCCCAAACTCCAGTTCCTAATGGAGTCTGTGAATGGTCCAAAACACCATTCTAGTGATAAATGCCACAGCTCTGGACAAGTCCTCAAGGTTTGCGTTCCTGTGCACTTTGTACCTGTGAGTAGGCAGAAATAACTAGGCAGAGAAGGTATATCTAGGACTCCTGTTGGCTTCAGTTTCAATGAGAATTATTTCAATCCTTTTTCTTATATTAAATTAAAAGGTTTCTGGCATTTGCAGTTGATTTATTTCTTTGGGCAGGAGGATGTAGCACCATTTACCTGACATGGCTAGGGATTTATTAGGTTATTAAAGCTGTCAAAAGTGACAAAATGCTGTATTTTACTTGCAGTTATGTTCATTGTCCTTGAAAGTGACAGAAAGGGGCAGAAACATGGTGCCATATAAAACGACATGAATTTGCAGAGTTGCAGAAATACTTAGAGTGAAGATGCCTGTGCACACTTTATCACAAATGCCATTTCTTTTTTATTTCCCCTTCTTGTTTTACAGAAAGAGATGACAACCAGGATGTGTCACTAAAAACTACCCACTGAATAAAAGCAAAGTCCAATTTCCTTCCTACTGCAGAGTTCAAGAACATGACAGCCCTCATGGACTGAGCCTGCTTGTTAATCCCTAAAAGCAGGAAAGCTGGGAGCCACAGTTACTGTCACAAATGCTTCTCTCCAGTGTCAGTGTTGTTAACCCTAAATATGCTGCTAGGAGCCTCATCTGAGCAACATGGATTATTGAGAAAAAGAAGAATCATATCAGTTCTAGCTCCTTTATCAGGGATAAGAACCTCTTCAACCACAAACAATAGCAGAACAGTGCCCCTGCTGCTAAAGCTTTACTGAAATTCAGGTGGTGGGCTGACCTCCAGACAAGTTGTTTTGAAATTAAATCTGCAATCTTGCTTTCTTTTTCTTTTGTTTCTTGGTATGTATTTTCTCTCCTAACTGCAACAGACTGTTAAGAGGTTCTGGAATAAAAGAAGACTTAGCCTTTAATGCCCCCTACCCTGCCCCAGGCCACCCAAGGCTTGGCCACCATTCCCAAATGGCAGCAAGCCTTGTGTTCCCAGGAAGACAGCCATGTCCTTCAGCTGAACAGGCAGCTTATGCTTCAGTGTGACTCATAATTTAATGACAATGGGAGGGTTTCTGATCTCAACTACATGGGCAGGGATCCAGATATAGCTCTGCAGTGCTGAGGTATTTTTCTTGAATTCATGCTGTGACTGACAGCAAATGTTCTCAGTATCTCTATATTACATAAAGAAAACCAGCTACCATCATCATTTTCCTGAAGTACCCTATGAGTACAGCAATCTGTCATGTAATTTCATATCCTTTTATCCCCTTAGGAAAGGGATCTTTCTCAATCACCCTAAAATTTCATATTTTCAGAGAAAAATAAATTTAATTTGGGTAACTTTCAGGAAGATACACTAAAGAAAAGTAGTAAAAAAGGTTGGAGCAGGAGGGACTAATTGAAAGTCTCTGTTGCAGCTAAACAGTGCCCAGCAATGGGATTTGCTTTATACACTAGGCTAACACAATACTTTTTTCCAGAACTTAATCCAAGTTAATTAACACGTGTATGGACAGTTTGGAAGGACCCATTGCAGCAACTCAAGTCTTCTACACCAAATATGCCCTGTTGAGGAGGCTTTCTTCTGAAAAAAAAAATTAAAAAATGAAAGTGATACTTAACAGAGGTATCACAAGAGAAATACTTCTGAATAAATGGGAATCAAGTGGAATACATCTATGTATTCTGTGCCTTGTGATGAGTTTTGCACACTTGTGTTATTGTGAAAAGTTACTTTTTCCTTAGTAAAAGTGCTGAAGTCTGTTGCTGCCTTCTCGATAAGTTCTTCTTATTTGAACCTTATTTGAACCTTCTTCAAATAAGTTTAGGTATGTTTACATCTTCTGAGACAGAAACAGAAGAAAATCTCATCAAGTATCCAGTGATTTGAACATTTGAAACAGAGGGGTAGCAGACACTAAAGAATAACAGCAAATGTTTTCTAGCTCAATGTTGTAGCACATTCTGATTTATTTGCCTGCTTGCTTAAATCAGGGCTTGTAAAATTCTTGTTGGGAAAAAGTACTTTTTTCTGTGAACATTTGGTGTACCTATGATGGGGGCTTTTCTGCTTCTCTAGAATTATGCAAGCAGCATTATCCTTTGCTTTCAAGGGGATGGACCTAAGTGTTCCTACCTCCTTTGGTAGTCTTTGCAATCAGGTTAATTCTTTGGGGATTGGAATGCATGCACAGATGATTTCTATTCTGCTGACACTTCTGCAGGATATAATTAGCTTCTGGAATTCATTGCCACAGCGACTCCTGAGCTTGCCTCATTTTAAAGAAGATGAAAAATACAACTTCTTTGGGGTGGTTCATGTAGCTGGCAACTGCCTGAAATTACAACTTCAATTGCTTATAAAGGGTTTCTTGAACTCCTCCAAAGTGCCTGGTCTGTGGCACTGTTTGAGATGGAGCTGTAGCTGATGCAGTGCACTTGAATTCCACTGCCACCGTGGACAGTTGCCATGTGGTGTTCTCAGTCTGGGCAGCACTGTATTTGAAAGATTAACATAAAGATGCAAAGGTGTGGAACTTAGTGCATAAAGATCAAAGTCACTACACAAATTGAAAAACGTGGGGTTTACGGCATAATTTAGTCTTCATTTTATTACACTACTTACCATATGCTGTTTTGAGACTATTCAGTGCAGCTCAGTCTGAAGGTTAGGCAGAATTTTTTCTCAGTTACCTTTTTATGAATGCATAAGTTTTGTGAATGCAAAACTTAGCAGTTGGACTGTTTTCCTTTTCTTTTTAACTGATTTTTTTTCCAACAAACCCCTATGTTTCATTTTCTGGTAGAGCGCATTGCATGAGGCAAAAGAGTGAAATGCAGAGTTGAACCCTAGAGGATTTGTGTTTGACCTGGCCAAAATCCCTGTAATAGTAGAAGCCCATTTATTATGCAGGAGATGAACCAGCTGCAAAGGAGAAAAAAGTGTACTTGTTTTGGTTGCTCATTCTGCTAGGCAGAAGATGGAGTTTCCTTTCTCCACTTGACAAGCTGTGGCCTTCTGCTGAGTATCTCCCAACAGATACTCCTGCTTGTGCAGCACAGCTATTCAGCCACTACCTGGCCATCACATGCCACAGGCTGTTTCTCCTGTTCCACTCCATGGTAGCTGATAAGCCAATACAAATATTTGGAATGTAGCATCACTACGTAAAAGTATAATTTTACCCCTTCCCATAGAGAGAGAAAGGCAGCTTCCTCTTGAATCTTGTGATCAAGTATTCCAGCTTCATCAGTAATTTGCTCAGGGCCACAAACAGAATTGTGTTTTGCTTGTTAATGCTTTTTTTACCTGATCTTATTCTTATGTATGTTCCTAATAATGCCAGCATTCCATATTGTAATGGCATTGGGAAAGGTGGGGGAAGGAGAGGGAAAAAAGAGGTTATTGTTTGGATTTTTTTTTGTTCTGTCGTGCTTTTTTATCATTTTTTTAGTTCTTTAATCAGGTTTTGTTTTTCTTACATATTTTTTTTCCCTGATACTTACCTTAAAGACGCTGTTGTGTTAAGCTTCAAGGCACTTTATAGTGCCTTTATAGAGGAATCATTTCAATTGACTGAAATTCAGCATTACTCTGAAGTAATGAAAGGTTGTGAAAGGTTCCTATGACACCAAACTTGACTTCAGTTTAAAGACTTAAGAGCTTTCATTGACTGTCTCTGTAATAAGAGATTTTGTAATGAACTTCTGTTTTGTGTTAACATAGATTAGTGACAACTGTAATATGAAACAAATCTGAACATAACCTCCCTTAGGTTTTATGAATGATGGAGTCCCAGGGTCTTTTGAAGGGTGGGGTTTTTTTACTAATCCACAACAGCAAAATTGATTATTTCTATCAGATTTGAGAGAAGCTGGGGACTAATGAAACTTACTTAGTTTTCTCCAAGAACTCAGGCTCTAAAGCAGCAAAACTTACATCGGGCAAGTTATTTGATTCTCCTGATGAATGGATTCATTAAGAACAAGGCAAGGAAAGAGGAGGAAAACAGATAATGTGTAACTCTACAGAGACCTACAGACAACAATTCAAGACGTGCAGAAACTTAGTGGGTGAACACTGTCCTCAGTGATCACAAATTCCTTGTCTGTGGAGAGCATACAGAGAATGATATTCTTTGAAGCTGGGAAGCCACTCTTGGCTTAATAGAGACTTGTCAAGTCTCTATTAACAACAGACTAAAAGGACTTTAACACCTTTGGGTTAAATAAATTACACTTTTTGGAGCCCTCTCACAAAAAGCTACTCCTTCCTGTCTCTTTTTACCTTCTCTGCATGTTCTTGAGATTTCTCATTTTCTAGATGGGAGGTCTCAGAGCCAGCCTTCAGCTTTTCAGTGTTCCTTTTGCTTCCCCAAGGACAGTGCTGTTACAAAAAGTAGCTTTCTTGCCTCCCTCTGTGCCTCCAGAAGGGCTACCTCTCACCTACGCCCTCTGAAGAGAGACCATCAAGGGCTGGCTGTTTATCATCTCTTCAGAAGAGCAAAAGCAAGACAGCAGGAGGTACCTGCAAAAGCAGCAAAACAGGAGTCACTACATGTAAAATAGAAATATGATTGCTATAGTAAAGCATGCTCTATGGGCTTTCAAAAGGGGATAACACTGGGGCATCCAGTATAGTGGTCAGTATTTAGAGATTTTTTCCTATATATTGGAAGAAATTTTTAATAAAAGACATTTTTAATAATTATGGAGACTATTCCAAAGGCAAAGCAAGCCAAATCAGCACTAAGAACATGGTGATGGTGTACATTTAAATAAAAAGTTATCTACGTTGATTTTTTTTCATGTGTTTCATGCTAAATAGGCAGTGATTTCCAAGGTTTAGCCAAATATGTTATCGCTCTCAAAGTAGTTTCTATTCTGTGTTTTAATAAACTTTCCTGTTTTAAAGACAGATGTAATTAATTAAATTAAATAATAAATAATTAAAAGTTATGATAATTTTCTCCCGGGGAAAAAATAAGTTACTTGCCCAGTCTAATACATGTGTGTCTGTGTATGTGCATGTACACATATATATATACATATATATATATATATATATATGTGTGTGTGTGTGTGTTTGGGGATATGAATGTGGAAGCATCAGCATATGCACATGTACACTCCCTGCTCTTTCTCATAAAATACTTTTTTTTTATTTTGGTAATTTTTTAGGGGAATGCATCCTTCTAAGAAATAAGTGGTTGATTCTTTTTCTTTCTCCATGCATCAGCTCTGTTTGGTGTGTTAATTTTTTTTAATGATGTCACGTTTGTCTCAGACTTTTTTAGTTCTGTTTGTTATTAAATAATTGTTCAGCTGTGTGGGAAGAAAGACCAACATTAACTGTTGTAGTCATTAAAAGAAAAGTTTACTTTCCAAACCAATCATAATGTATGAAGCAATGGAATACAAATATAAATAAAATAAATGTAACAATGCAGAAGTGTTGTGAAGTTGTTTGGCATCTAACTCTTCTGCAAGAAAAGTGCATATGGCTTTCATACCACAGAGCAGAATTCCCTGGCAGGTTCCCTGGACTCAGAGGTGAGTGAGATCCATCACTGCCGAAGCACGAGCTTCACAATCCTCCTGTCACCAGTGTGACACCAAGAAAAATTGACCAAACGTCATGCTGATGCAACTGGCCAGCCTCTCACCAACACTGTGGGATCAGACGAAGCACATGCGTAGCCATTCCTCAGCTAAGTTGGCCTGCTCATTTTTGCCTGTCAAATATTTGAGCTTGGGTAACTCATGGGCTTCATCATGTCCTTTACCAGACTCCTGATGAGACACTCCAAGGAGTGTCCAGGAGTGACAGGTAAGTAGCACCAAGCCACTTAAAGTTTTGTCTCCTACAAACAAAACTCAAGAGCCTTGGTTAGAATTTGGCTGCCACAGAAGGAAAAGAGGTCTAATAGGGCAAACCATCTCCAGCATACGGATTTGAAAGCTCACTGCATTGTTCTCTTTGTCCTCATTCCTAAAGCACAGATAAGCACATATATGTGCATAATTACATGTAAAATTACTGTACCTAATACGAGTCAGGTACAGAGCTCGAGGAGAGCAGGAGCATTGGGGTTTAGAATGGCACTGTAGAGACAACACCCAGTAGGAGAGCTGATGCTGGACTTCGGATGTCTCTCTCTGGCATGGGGAGGATCTGAAGATTAGAGATGCTGGGACTAATGGAGTGCCTGGAAAACAGCTGCCGAGGGAAGCTGAGGAACTTGGCAAGCTGAAAGAAGCCCAAAGGCAAGGGTAGCAGGAAGTTTTGCAGGATAGCATGTGCATCTCTGTACAACAGAGGGCTTTGCCACCATTCAGAGAGTGTTCAAAAGTTTGTAGAAAAATGCCAAGAGAAAGCTCATGAGGTTGAATAAAGGAAAATGGAAAGTCTTGCAGGTGAGAGGACCAGACTCGGCCTGTATATGCGGGAGCCACCCAGCTGAAAAGCATTTTGGCAGGGAAGGCCCAGGGCCCCAGTGGACACCAAGCTCACCACGACCCAATAATCTGCCCTCATGACAAATATGTCAAATAGCCTCCTGGACTGCATTAAGAGGAGTGTAACGAGCAGTTCAAGGGGTGATCTTTCTGTCCTCTGTGATCAGCCCTGGTGAGACATACCTGGAAAGCTGAGTCCACTCCTGGGCACATCAATACAAGAGATCGTACCGACTGGAGGAATGCAGAAAAGGGCCACAAGGATGACAGACAGACCAGGGCATCTCTCACACAAGGAGAAGCTGAAAGTGATGGGGCTGTTTATCCTGTAGAAGGCCAATGCAGGATGTTATCCCTATGTATAAACATTTAATGAGGTGAGTGAAGAAAGCAATCAGGATTTTCTCAGTGGTATCCAATGACAGAAGCAACTGGACACAAACTACAGGAAAGTCCCGTTAAACACGCGGAAAACCTGTTCAAAGTGACCCCTGCTCTAAATGTGGCATTGGACTAGGGACTGCCAGCAGCGCCTCAAGTCCAGTGATGTGGTGGGCCTGCAACCACAACAGCCTATCTAGGCTGTCCAGCAGCGATGAGGATCTCAGTCTGCTTTTAACAATCCCCTTGTCGAGGCCAGAAGAGACCTGTTCTGTCAGGGGAAAGCACTGCAGGAAACCCTCCTATGGAATGTTGTTGCATGCCGCCCTCATTTTCCCTATCCTGATTCCATACAGCAGTGAAAGCTGAGCAGCAAGAGGAAGGCACCTCCCTGCATCAGCTGAGAAGCAAAGGAGCGGGTCAGAAGTGACACTGGCTGTTGCAGCCCACATGCCTTGCTGCATTGCACAAGTTGTATCAGCTGTGCATTACCACCATAAATGGGATGATTTTTTTTCCCGCTGCTCCTCAATATGATGGCAAAGCAGGATTCAGCAATTGTGTCCAATTGCTTTCTATTCCAAACTGTTCTCCACAGTCCTTGGAGAGGGCATAAAATAAAGGTGAGGCAAACCCAGCAGGTGATAGGGTGAAAAACAAACAGATCTTCCTGATTAAAAAAAAAATCTGACACAGAACAGGTGACACTTTCAAACAGATAAGGTTTGAAACCTGAGACTGTGTTTAATATGTCATGGCAATTAGAGCAGTTACAGTAAATTGACAGTTCATCTGAAGGTGTTACCCACCTGATGCATGGATTTTTGGAAGTGGAGTCATTCTGGCAGAGTAAAAGCCACACACTACTCACACCCCTAAAAGCCACACTGTAGGTAATTACTAACAATTCAGTAATAAATATGGTACAAAGTGGTTAGGAGAGGAGGAGGATAAACAGGAAAAACAGAGGAGCATAAACAGTAGGGCTCTCATGGTGTAATCACATTCTATCCTTCGAAAAGTAAAAAAAAAAACCACAACAACATAAAACGAAAACCAGATCAGCTAAGAAATTTGGCATTCATAACGTATCAACTGTGTAACAGAGTACACCTAGAGCACCACAAAATCTTGTCAGGCTAGTCAGCTCTGCAAATCAGGACACTTCTTTTTTTTTTTTTTTTTTTTTTGTTCAATTTAAGTACATTTCATGTTACTTTCTGACTTACAATGGGCAACAGCCACCAGCTCATGCACTAGAAAGGTCTCATAGCAAGAGACTGGCTTCTAAAAAGTGACATCACTTTCACCAAGTGAAGGAAGGAGCTTGCTGGACATCTAGCTTCATGTGTATGAGGCTGCAAAACATCAAAATGGCTGGGAACAAACTGAACAAAGCTGCATCCTTTATTGCTGGTAGTCTCTGGCTCAGCAGTGCTGTTGTTTTAGACAAATGGTCAATTTGTTTTCTACACACTGGCATCAATGTTCATTAGTAAAAAGAGAACCAGTGGATGGAGTGATAGTAACAGAATTCTGCCCCAGGTTTGTAAGACCTCCTGAGTCTGCAGATAGGTCTAAAATCAGCTGTGAGTGATTATCCAAGCCTTGTCTCACCATGCTGTGCTGGAGTGCACTTCACTCATGGTCTCTTATCTTTCAGCCTCTCCTGGTCTCAAGCTGTAAAAATCAGATGTTGCCACAAACTGTTCCATTGTTCTCCCAGAAGACAAGTGTTTAGTAAACTAAATGTATTTGCACTTTATACTATGTTAACAAAATAAAGAAAACTATTCCATCACTTCTTTAAACTTTCTGAGGCTTTATCTTAGAAAATAATCAGTGAAACAAAATAACAGTGCAGTCCAAAACCTCTCATAATAACCAGTAGCTTCAGGGATACACACAAGTAATACCTGCAGAGTTAAGTCCAAGCATTAAGTCACCTGATCTCCCAGTTGCCACTCCCAGCCATACCAATACTATGGCAAATAATCTATCTACTTGATTGCCTAATTTTTAGGGTGCTATGACATGATCAAGTGTGAAGAGACAAATGATATTTACTAGTCGAAAAACTCTTTAAAACCCCAAATCCTAATTATCTAATATAGTGCATTTGTCCTTCTCAAACATGGTGGTATGCAATACCTAAGTGGAACCTACAAAAAAACTTTTGATAAAGAGTTGTAGTGATAGGACAAGGAATAATGACTTTAAACTGAAAGAAGGCAGGTTCTGTGAGCTTTCTGAGGCACCAGAACAGGTTGCCCAGGGGTGCTGTTCAAGGAGAGACTGGATAGAGTTCTGAGCAACCTACTCTAGAGGGAGGTGACCCTGCCCATGGCAGGGGGGTTGGAACTAAGTGACACTTCCAACCCAAACCATTCTATGCTTCTATGATTTTGTCAGTAAATTTCTGAGAGACTGCATGTGCCTGGGAAGGAGAGCTGATTTCCTTAAATAAGCAGATCTCATAGACAGGACATGCTTCATTAAGCATTCCTGTGCTAGATTTTCCCAGCAGAAAAAAATCAGTATGAAAAAAATAAAATTGCACAAAGGGTACTGTTTTGTTTTAGTAGTGGTGTTTGGAGCCCATTGATCAACCGATCTGCTGATCCTTTTCTTCTAAGATGATCATCCATGGCAATGAAATCAGACTTGCCCCTCTCTGTGTTTCTGCCTCAGGGTTACTTGGACATGACATATAGTTATAAAAATGGGAGGAAGGTTGAATTAAAGGAAGAGTCTGAGTTGACTCAAAAAAATCAACTTTTAGTATCACCAGTGCATGATCTTGAGCTTTGTGATGTATGTCTGACCCTCAAAATGTCTGTTCCAAATAACACACAGAAAACTGAATTTTACTGGTAGATGAATGTCTGAGTGTGTGCCAGGGTTGCTGTCTCAAACAACCTGAATGCTCCCGCAAATGAGCAGGAACTGTGATAAATTGCTACCTTAGTTTGACATAGCATTTTATTGCTATTAGCCAGCATTTCACAAGCTGATTTCATTCAATGGGCCTACATAAATCATTCTTTATACCAGCCCATTGGAAAAAAACAATTCCAAAATACAAAGAACAGCAGAGAAAAAAAAAAGAGCAAAACAACTAAACAAGCTGATGGATTTACTCTGGAGGCCTTGAATATGATGTCAAAGGCCAGCCTGTACTGCTGTTTTTTCTGACACTTCTACTTCACGTGCTGGGGTAAAACATGTCTTTAGTCTGTTACTTCAGATTTGTGAGCATTTGCATTTCTACAAGTTGCTATAATCCAAACTGGTCTCTGAAAAGTGATCAAACTACTGTAATGGGAACATAACGAAACTCAAAACTCACACCTGAGATCAAACTCATGGCTGAAAAATTGACCTCTATAAAGCAAGTGGTGTAAAAACCTTCTTAGAGCTGTTCACTCATTCACTGACTGGAATGACAAATGGGACTGAACTTTATTGTCATTTCCTGTCCTTAGTTTGAAGGTGGTTTTGCAGGATTCAAGGTGGACCTAATGCATTCATTCAAAACAGTTGCTTCAACAGGTTGGCTATTTCCTGCATCTGTGTCACAGCCAAAGGCTCATTATTTGATCCAGCTAGCCCAGTTATGGGCCGTATTCAGAGGGATGAAAGAAACTTCCCTGAGAGGGACCAATCTGATTTTATTTGTCCCTAAACGTATGTTACACATGAGGTGAAGGATTCCTATAAGGGCTGTACGTGTGCTGACAGCCCTGTCCCCGGAGAGGCTTCACCCGACAGCCGATAAGGGCAGAGGAAGCTTCCACGATCGGGCTGTGAGGGAAC
>VXAX01006852.1:13631-33906 GCA_013399835.1 Leptocoma aspasia
CTGGGGGTTAATTAACACACAACAAACCCTCGTTAAGAGGCCTAATTAATATTATTTCATTTACAGACAGGAAGCAGCTGTTCCCTGCTTCCCACGCAGGGAGGATTGTGCCAGGAATTATCCTGCAGGGATACCTGGGATGGGATCTGGGGCCAGAGGGAGTGGATCCAACATTCCAGCCACGTCTCCAAGGATTTTTCCCAGCCCTCATCCCATCAGCAGCATCCTTGCCCATGGGCTCCATGGAAGGTTGGATTTAATGATCCTGGAGGTCTTTTCCAACCTTCACAATTCCATGATTCCCGTGCTTTCCATCCCTGTTTTCTGCCTCGGTGCCACCCCGTGTGTGACACCTCTGTCTCCCCCTGTCACTGCCAGGCCAATCCTGCCCTTCCCCACCTTTAATCTGGGCTCTCGGGATTTCCCGGCCTCATTCCCGCGGCCAATTCCATGGGAATGGATGGAAGTTAAATCCCTGTGACTCCCCATTCCCTCATCCCGCTCTGCAGGAATCCTGGAGCTGTTTTGGGCAGAGCATCCAAAATTTGCCCTTTTTTTCTCCCTGGAGAAGCTTCCTGATCTTTGGGCATCCTTCCTGTGGGGCTGGGAGCACCATTCCCCGTGTTTTGATGGAATTTGGGATTAATTTATCCCAGCTCCTACGACATTCCAGAGGAACAAACCACTTTAAAAACAAATCCCTCTTTTTAGGAGGCAAAAAAAAAAAATCCAAGAATAAAAATCAGGAATTTTATGACACCTTCAATAACTAACTCTGTCCTCAGCTACTCATTTACGTATTTAAGCCCTTGTTTAATATTCTAATTAGCGGTTAATCAGCTATCGAGAGAGAACAAACGGTGATTAGCTCTTCTTCACCTCCTGCAGGTGATTTGGGCTCATCAGCTCCGGGAAACTTTCCTGGTATTCCTGAATTATTCATGGCCACGGGAATGTCACCGGGGTGGGATTTCAGGACGGTGCCGGTGGGTAACCGAGGGGGACAAGGTGCCTTTTGGGAAAAAAAAGGGTGCTTTAGATGGGATTTTGGGAAAAAATTCCTCCCTGGGAGGGTGGGAAGGGGCTGGGATGAATTTCCCAGGGAAGTTGTGGCTGCCCCATCCCTGGAAGTGTCCAAGGCCAGGTTGGAACAACCGATAGTGGAAGGTGTCCTTGCCCATTTAATTTAATTATTCCAGGCTATCTTTTATCCCGATTCTTCCTTTCCTCTTTTTCCCCAGCTTTCCAAGGAGCTAGGAAACAAAGGAAAGTTCCTGCGGGAGGTCTCAGGTCTGGAGGAGGAATTGGTGCAATCCCGAAGGGATTCCTTGATTCCCTTTCCCTTCTTCCTTTCGCCTTTCCCATCCCACCGAAGGCAGGCAGGACGCTGGACTCCGCCCCATTCCCGGGGATTTTGTGGCTGCAGGAGCAGATTCGGAAAGCCCTTGGAATAATTTGGAAAGATTCCATGTGGTTTTGCTTGGAAAAGAAGCCCTGCCTGGCCGTGGTTTGGATGTCTGGGAACAGGGATCAGCTGAGGTGACAAGGACCGGGCTGGCTCCCCGGAGAATCCATGAGGCACGAGCAGGTGGGAAGGAGAGAGGCAGGAGCTCCAGACAGCTGCTTCCCGGAATTTTGATTCATTCCCGATCTTTTTAGGCTTCCTAGACGCCGGCTTTGCCAGGCTCTGCATTCCCAGCTCCCGGCGCCTCCCGGGATGGATCAGGAAGGTCAGAGCCGCCCCTTGTCCAGGCAGAGCTCCCTCACCGCTGCCCTCAGCAATTTTTGGGAAGCTGTGCTGGCTCTGGAAGCAGCGGGATCAGCTGGAGCAGCGTCCCTGGATGTGCTGGAGCTCATCCACCCCATCCCAGGGATGTGCTGAGTGTGGGACTGAGGAGCTCCCGAGGATTCCTGAATCCTGCTGGATGCCCAGGATGCTCCACAAGCACAGCAGAGCTTCTCCAGGCTCTGTCCTGGGAAGTGACTTTTCCCTGCTCCAGGACCTGAACTCAGCCCCTGATCCCTCCTGGAAGTGACTTTTCCCTGCTCCAGGACCTGAACTCAGCCCCTGATCCCTCCTGGAAGTGACTTTTCCCTGCTCCAGGACCTGAACTCAGCCCCTGATCCCTCCTGGAAGTGGTTTTTCCCTGCTCCAGGACCAAAATTCAGCTCCCAGCCCTCGTTCCCTTCTCCCAGCCCCTTCCAGCCGTTCCATGTCCATCCCAAAAATGGGAAGAGGTCAAAGGAAGAGAATTCCCCCCTTTTCCCTCCCAAAAAAAAGAAGCTGGGAGCTCCGGGGGATGCTCCAGCCCCTTCCAGAAGGAAAAACCGCGTTTATCGGGAATATCCCAGGCTGGAAGAGCGAATTCCACGGGCTGGCAGCTCCCTCTCGTGGGGAAAAAAGCCAGAAGAGCTGGGATGTGCCCCAGATGTGCGGCACAGCTGGAGCGAGATTCCCCGGAGGGGCTGGACAGTGGGAATTCCTCGGGAATTCCGGGAGGAGGATCGGGATGAATCTCTCCGGAAAGGGAGGCTCAGCCAGGCTGTTCCTTCCCCTCTCCCAACAGGGATTTTTGGGATTTGGGACGGGGTTGGATGTTTTCCAGCTGTTCAATCTCCACACTTGGGTTTCAATCTCTCTGGAATGGCACCCAAGGTGCTTCCTTATGGGATGAAGCAACTCCAACCCTTAAAAATCTGCACCCCACCACGGCCTTCCTTTGATCCAAAAAAATCCACGCATCATTCCAGTTGTTAAGAATCCAGCTTGGTTTTATTGTCCAGTTTTTCCAAAAGTTGGTGTTTTCCTCATCACAGTTATAAAATATTCCTATTTTTATCCCTATTTTACAAAGATTTACAGCTCTGGGAGTGACCAAGTTGGAGCTGGGAATTCTCTTTAAATAATCAAACCATGATTTTGGTTGGGGGGGCTTAAAAAAATTCCAATTAAAAAAAGGAAGGATAAAAAGGGAATTTCCACGAGCCCCTTCAAACATCACAGGGACAGGGGTTTAAAAATTTTATTCCAATTGAATTTTTTGGGAAAGGGCACAGGGAGCAGGTTTGGAACCCCACAGACAGAAACAGGATTTGAGGCCAGCACAGTGTTCCCACCCCAAAATTAACTTCCTAGGGCTGCGCTTTCCCTGATCCCAGCATTCCCAAAACCCGGGGGAGCGTGGAAGGTGCTCCCCACGGAACCGCAGCGCGGTGGTGACTTTGGGAAGGGATTTTCCCTTGGGAATCCATCAGTACAGGGGGCCCTTGACGCTGCCCGGCTCCGGGAGCCGCGCGGCCGCGTACGCCGAGGCTCCCAGGCAGGCGGCCGGCTCGCAGAATCCCGGGAATCCCGGCGGCCCCGGCAAGCCCGGCCTCCCTGCCTCGCCCGGCGAGCCCGGCAGGCCCCGCTCGCCCGCCTTGCCATCCAGAGCGTGGCCGGGGATGCCCGGGAGACCTGCAATGGGAATGGGAATGGGATCTTCAGAGAGGGATGTGGTGGTTCGGGAAATAGGGATTGGGAATGCTGCCGGTGAGGGTGGGGGTGTGGGCAGAGCAATTCCAGACAGAGGGAAAGAGGTGGTAGAGATGAGGGAGAAGGAAGGGAAGGATGATCCAGGTGGGAGATTTGTGGGATGAGCCCTAGGCAGGTTTTGTGGGATGAACCTGGGAAAATTTACAGGATGAACCTGGGCAGGTTTTGTGGGATGAAGCTGAGGTTTTGTGGGATGAATCTAGGAAAATTTACAGGATGAACCTGGGCAGGTTTTGTGGGATGAAGCTGAGGTTTTGTGGGATGAATCTAGGAAAATTTACAGGATGAACCTGGGCAGGTTTTGTGGGATGAGTTTGTGCAGGTTTTATGGGATGAACTCAGGCAGCTTTTGTGGGAGGATCTTGGGCAGGTTTTGTGGGATGAATCTGGGAAAATTTACAGGATGAACCTGGGCAGGTTTTGTGGGATGAAGCTGAGGTTTTGTGGGATGAACCTGGCCAGGTTTTGTGGGACGATCCTCGGTAGGTTTTGTGGGATGAACCCGAGCAGATTTACAGGATGAACCTGTGCAGGTTTGTGGGATGAACCCAGGCAGGTTTTGTGGGATGGATCAGAAGGTCGCCAGCCACCACTGGGCTCATCACCCCAGGGTGACAAAGGCCACTTGGCCGTGTCAGTGCTGGGGACACCTGGTCTCACCTGGGATCCCTGGAGGACCCGGCATTCCCGGGTGGCCACGGCCAACTTCTCCCCGCTCGCCCTTCTCTCCTCTCTTCCCTGTGGGTACAAAAAGGAGGGAAGGAATCCATGGAAACCCTGGATGGGAGGGGAGGGCCCTGCCCTGCTCAGGGACAGGGACAAGCATGGTGGCAGTGCCACCCCCAGGAGGGTTTGTACCTGGCACCGTGCCACCACTACCACCCACCTTTGGGTCCGACATTCCCGATCTGCCCGGCAGCTCCCAGGATTCCGGGGACACCTCGGGGTCCCATGGGGCCGTGGGGACCCTGCTCACCGGGTGGCCCTGGGGGCCCAGGGGGGCCGGGGGGTCCCATGGCCCCGACCCCACCCAGGGCAGCTCTCTTGGCACTCACAGCCACCTCTGCCAGCTGCTCTGTGGGGCAGAGAGGGACCAGGATGGGACCCATGGGATGGGATCCATGGGATGGGATCCATGGGATCAGATCCAAAGGATCCATGGGATCTGGTGGCCCCACCCTGCCCTCACCTTGCAGCATCTTCAGCACCACGTCCACGATGTGCTGGTCCCCAGCGTCCCGGCCCTGCCAGGAAGGGAATTTTGCCCCTTCTGTCCCCTCCCAGAGCCATTCCCAGCCCAAATCCCAATCCCCATCCGCTCTCTGCATCCCAGGTCACCTTCCCACCCTGCTCTTCCCCATTCTGTCCCAGTGCTCCATGCTCAGCTGGCTCCGTGCATCCCACTCACGGCATTTGAGTCCAAAATGAGGTTTTTAGGGCAAAATCCCAACCCTGCAAACCCCTGCTGCTGGCTGGTTTATGTAGGGATGGTTTTTGGATGCCATACACAGTGGGAAAGACAGAATTCCTCCCCAGGAAGGCGGGATCCCAGCTCCTGAGTGGAAGAGCAGCTCGTTCCCAGAGGAACTGGGTGGGAAGGAGAGGCAATTCCTGCAGAGCTGGAGCAGCTGAGGACACAGGGAGGGTGAGGAGGGATGTGGGGTCGGGATACTCACGGCTGTGCCCCGCGGGCCCGGCATTCCCGGCACTCCGCGCTCCCCCACCAGCCCCCGCGGGCCGGGCGGGCCGGGATAGCCCCGAATTCCCGGTGCTCCTGCATCCCCCGAGGGGCCGGGAAAGCCGAGGTCTCCCTGGATGCCTTGCTGGAGGAGGGATGGAGAGAGAGGGGCATGAGGGGCTCAGCCTGTGCTGAGTATGGGGGCTGCACCCCGAGAGCCCAAAATCTCCCAAAAACCACAGGCAGGGCTGGATCCCAAAAACTGGGGCTGAGCCTGAATCCAGGGCTGGATCCCAAAAACTGGGGCTGAGCCTGAATCCAGGGCTGGATCCCAAAAATTTGGGATGAGCTTGAATCCAGGGCTGGATCCCAAAAATTTGGGATAAGCTTGAATCCAGGGCTGGATCACAAAAACTGGGGCTGAGCCTGAATCCAGGGCTGGATCCCAAATGGGACTGGGGCTGAATCCAGGTTTGGATCCCAAATGGGGCTAAGGCTGAATCCAGGGCTGAGCCCAGAAGCTGAGCCTGAATCCAGGGTTTAACCCCAAAGAGGAGCTGAGCCTGAATCCAGGGCTGAGTGTGGTCACTGGCCCCCATCTCCAGGGAAAATATTCCCTCAGCACCTCAGCCAGGAGGATTCACTCCAGCTGAGGATCCCACAAATTCTCCCAAGCTGTGGGGCCCCATCTGTCCCAAATCCCCCCATCACTCACCTGTCCCTTGGGTCCTGGCTCTCCTGACTCCCCCTGGGGACAGAGGACACGGGAAAGGCAATGAGGAGACAGCAGGAATTTAGGGATGGAGCTGGGATTTAACAGCAGGAAGGGATCCCCCAGCATTCCCAGGAATCACCTGGAAGCACTCACCTTCTCTCCCTTGAGCCCTGCCAGGCCATGGACACCAGGATCTCCCTAAAAGCAAGGCAAGGAGAGATGGGAACATCCCCAAAGTCACCCCCACCCTCTGGGATGAGGGGGGAATTCATGGAAAAGGTGCCTGGAGCCAGTGTTAAACCCAGCTCTGTTAAACTCAGCTCTGTTAAACCCCTGCCACAGCCTGGGATGTACTCACAATGCTGCCTTTGGGGCCAGTTTTCCCTGGAGAGCCCTGGAGAAAGGAAAAAGTGGGATCAGCCCAGCTCAGAGCAGAGTCCCCGAGAAGCCACCTTGCTGTCCCCAGAGCTGTCACCTTGTCTCCTTTGACTCCAGGCAAGCCTTGGGGTCCTGGGATGCCTGGTGGGCCCTGCTCACCCTTTGGCCCCTGGAAATCCAAGGAATATGGGAAAATGAGTGAGAGGAGACAATGGAAAGACCTTTACCCCTCAGGGAATTCTCCCCAAGGCATTGAGGTGCACGGGCAGCTCCCCATCCTTTGGCTGATCCCAGTATCCCAACCTCCCCTAAATCCCAGCTCTGAGGGGGGACAGGGCACAAAACTATGGAGAAGCCATGCCAAGAGCAGTGATCTTCCAGGGATGGATTCCTAACCTCAGGAAAAGCACCAAAAAATCCGTTTTTTGGCTGTTTTTCCGGTGCATGAAAGCTCTGGAGAGGGGCTGGGCAGCCTCCCTGCTCTCCTGGGATGGGAGGAAATTCCTGGCCCAGCTGGGGTCCCATTAATCCCTGAGCTATTCCCTAATCCCTCAGCAGCAGGACAGGCATGGGATTGACCCTGGGATCAAAGGGGGAGGTCTGGCTGTGTCCCACTGATCCAGACTTGGAATCCCCCATCCCGGGGCTGAGCGTCCCCTGTGTGCCAGTCGGGATTTGGGGACAACTCAGAGCATGTCCCATGTCCCAGCCTGGCTTTGGGGACAACTCAGAGCATGCCCCATGTCCCAGCCCCTCTCTGGGGACAACTCAGAGCATGCCCCATGTCCCAGCCTGGCTTTGGGGACAACTCAGAGCATGTCCCATGTCCCAGCCTGGCTTTGGGGACAACTCAGAGCATGCCCCATGTCCCAGCCCCTCTCTGGGGACAACTCAGAGCATGTCCTGTGTCCCAGCACAGCTTTGGGGACAATTCACCAGATTTAGGGACAGCTCAGAGCATCCCTCATGTCCCAGCCTGGCTCTGGGGACAATTCAGAGCATATCCCACGTCCCAGAGTGGTTTTGGGGACAATTCAGAGCATATCCCACGTCCCAGAGTGGTTTTGGGGACAATTCAGAGCATCTCCCGTGTCCCAGTGTGGCTCTGGGGACAACTCACCGCTCTGCCCTGCTCCCCCGGGGGACCCACGAGGCCACGCTCGCCCCTGTCACCCTGCGGACAGCCGGGAGAGGAGCGGAGTCAGGGCCAGCCCCCCTGGCACGGCCACACCCCCGCGGTGTCCCCAGCTCACCTTCGGCCCGGGGACACCCTGTGGGCCCTGCTCACCCCGAGGTCCGGGCTCGCCCTAAAAATGGGAGAGAAAATCCCACGAAAGATGGGATTCACCACGGCATGGTGTGCTCCTTGTCCTTCCCCGACGGAGGGGTGGCCCTGTCCCTGTCGCCACCACTGCAGGGTGGTGACAGGAGCAGTGATCGCGGGGGATTCCCGGGAGGAGCAGGGTGGGAATAAAGTCCAATTCCGCTTTTAGCTTGCAGGAAATGGGGGGGGGGGAAAGGAAAAGAGAGAAATCAGCCCCGAGGCTGTCCCCGGGAGGGACACGGGGACATCTCGGTACTTACAAGCTGTCCTGGGGCACCGGTGACACCGGGGTGGCCCCGAGGGCCCGCTTCACCCTGTGAAGGGAGAGAGAGGCGGGTCAGCGGGGACAGGGAGGGGACAGTGGGGACAGGGAGGGGACAAGAGCCGCGGGGTGTCACCCACCTTGTCACCTGGGCCACCTTTGCTTCCCGGCTGGCCCGGCAATCCCTAAGGAAACAAAGCCAGGATCAACCCCTGGGCACAGCTCAGTGTCCCCGAGGGGTGCTGGCCCTGGCACAGGGTGTCACCCCTGGGCACAGCTCAGTGTCCCTGCAGAGTGCTGGCCCTGGCACCCCTGGCAGAGCGGTGTCACCCCTCAGGGGACAGGCTGGGGGGTCCTGCACTCACAGCTTGTCCCCGGTGTCCCGGCGTTCCCGGACGTCCGGCCTGTCCTGTGCCACCCTGCGAGGGACAGAGGGGGTGTCACCAGGAATGGGGTGCCCAGAGGTGGGCAAAGGAGTCCTGCCAAGGGGGGACACTGCCCTTGACCCCGTGGCCAGGAGCTGCCATGCCAAGGGACGTTTTTCCCTTTGTTATTCCCAGTGGGTGGCATTCCCTGTGCCAGCCCCTGCAGCTCTCTCACCTTCACTCCTGGGATACCTGGGGTGCCATCCTTGCCATCGATGCCCGGGAGACCCTGAAAAGGGGGAAGAGTCACTCATGTGACACCTCGAAAGGACTCAAAGGCTCGTGGTGGGGACAAAAATATGTGGGAAGGGAAAGGAACATTCCAGGTCTGTGCTGGAGGGGACAAGGACACGCGATGGCACAGCCAGGGACAAGGGGCTCATGCCCAGGCAGGGCACAGGTGCCACCAGCTGTACTCACATTCTCCCCCTTAGGGCCGATGTCACCCTGGGGTCCCCTGATGCCACGGCCACCCTAGAGCAGGAGGGGACAAGTGTCAGTGTCCTGCTGGTGCAGGGGACAGAGCTGGGAGAGGGAGATGCCCCTTCCATGTGGGAACGGTGCCAAGCTGGGGAAAAAGGGAACACTGGCACTGGGGAGTCACCTACCAGCTCTCCCTTGTCACCAGGGTCCCCTGGTGGTCCCTTGGGGCCTTCCCTGCCCTGGAGGAGAGAGGAAAACAAGGATTGAGCAGGGGAAAATGGGATCCCAGAGCACACAGGGCTGAGGGGGCACCCACCGGCCGCCCGGCTGCTCCGATGCTCCCAACCATGCCCTTGTAGCCAGCAGGACCCTGGAAAAAGAGCATGGAAAGGTCAATTCCCACCCCAATCCATCCTTGCTCCAGAAGGAGCATCCTTGAGGTGGCCCAGCACGGGAGGGATGCTGCTGGGAATGATCTCTGTGGGATGTGGAGCCCGGAGCCAGGGGATGCCACCCGCACTCACCGTCTCACCCTTGGGTCCTGCCGTGCCAGGATACCCCCTGAGGCCCTGAGGTCCCTGCAGGGAAGGAAACCACAGCCAATTTAGCTGGAAAAAACCCCGGGAGCAGCCCAGGGGGAAGCAGCAATTACAGCAAAACCCAACACTGGGAATCCACCAGCTTTGCCAAACAGGAGGAATTCCAGTCCCTCCTAATTCCAGAGCCCCCCAGCAGGTGCTTTTCCAGCTGTCAATTCCATAACTCCAGCGGGCCCAAACTGCAGCCACTTCCCTGTGCCAGAGCTCTTGGCTTCAAAGCAGTTTTGCCCTTTCCTGGCCTGGAGGGTTCAGCCCAGTAATTGCTTTTCATCTTCAAAGTGCTCCAAGAATTCCTGTGGCTTTAATTCCCCCTGGGGCAAGGGGGACTCAGGGGACAGCAGGGATTTATCCCAAATTATCCCTGAGAACAACCCAGGTGCCCATGGAGCTCTCCAGAGGGAGAGGTGGTGGCATCCATGGCTGGGAGAGGGATGGGATGAAGGCTTTGCTTCAGTCCCTGTGCTGGGAGGAGGGACACGGCAGTGTCACCTCCCTGGTGTCTGGGGACAAGGACAAAGAGGCCACCCCCAGTTCCTGCAGCACTTGGGGGACAGAGGAAAAGAGGAATAAAGGATTTACCGGAGGGCCTGGGACTCCTTGTTCTCCAGAGGCACCAACATCTCCCTTGGGGCCCTGGGAATGGAGAGAAAAGGAATGTTGGAGGGAGAGGGGGGACAAAGCAGCCTGGGGACACCACAGCCCTCACCTGGCACCCAGCAGGGGATGGGGACAGGGGGCCCTGCCCAGGAAGCCACCATGGGAAGGCCACCCTGATCTCCCATCCCCAAGTTTCCCGTTTTTCTCTTTCCTCCCTTCTTCTTTTCCCTTCCCAAAACTCCTTCCCTGGGCCAAGCCCCACAGGGACAGCCACACCTGGATCCTGCTGGGATCCTGCTGAGATCCAGCTGGAATCCTGCTGGGATCCAGCTGGGATCCTGCTGGGATCCGGCTGGGATCCAGCTGAGATCCTGCTGGGATCCTGCTGAGATCCAGCTGGAATCCTGCTGGGATCCAGCTGGGATCTGGCTGAGATCTTGCTGAGGTCCTGCTGGGATCCAGCTGGGAACCTGCTGGGATCNGCAGGGGAAAATGGGATCCCAGAGCACACAGGGCTGAGGGGGCACCCACCGGCCGCCCGGCTGCTCCGATGCTCCCAACCATGCCCTTGTAGCCAGCAGGACCCTGGAAAAAGAGCATGGAAAGGTCAATTCCCACCCCAATCCATCCTTGCTCCAGAAGGAGCATCCTTGAGGTGGCCCAGCACGGGAGGGATGCTGCTGGGAATGATCTCTGTGGGATGTGGAGCCCGGAGCCAGGGGATGCCACCCGCACTCACCGTCTCACCCTTGGGTCCTGCCGTGCCAGGATACCCCCTGAGGCCCTGAGGTCCCTGCAGGGAAGGAAACCACAGCCAATTTAGCTGGAAAAAACCCCGGGAGCAGCCCAGGGGGAAGCAGCAATTACAGCAAAACCCAACACTGGGAATCCACCAGCTTTGCCAAACAGGAGGAATTCCAGTCCCTCCTAATTCCAGAGCCCCCCAGCAGGTGCTTTTCCAGCTGTCAATTCCATAACTCCAGCGGGCCCAAACTGCAGCCACTTCCCTGTGCCAGAGCTCTTGGCTTCAAAGCAGTTTTGCCCTTTCCTGGCCTGGAGGGTTCAGCCCAGTAATTGCTTTTCATCTTCAAAGTGCTCCAAGAATTCCTGTGGCTTTAATTCCCCCTGGGGCAAGGGGGACTCAGGGGACAGCAGGGATTTATCCCAAATTATCCCTGAGAACAACCCAGGTGCCCATGGAGCTCTCCAGAGGGAGAGGTGGTGGCATCCATGGCTGGGAGAGGGATGGGATGAAGGCTTTGCTTCAGTCCCTGTGCTGGGAGGAGGGACACGGCAGTGTCACCTCCCTGGTGTCTGGGGACAAGAACAAAGAGGCCACCCCCAGTTCCTGCAGCACTTGGGGGACAGAGGAAAAGAGGAATAAAGGATTTACCGGAGGGCCTGGGACTCCTTGTTCTCCAGAGGCACCAACATCCCCCTTGGGGCCCTGGGAATGGAGAGAAAAGGAATGTTGGAGGGAGAGGGGGGACAAAGCAGCCTGGGGACACCACAGCCCTCACCTGGCACCCAGCAGGGGATGGGGACAGGGGGCCCTGCCCAGGAAGCCACCATGGGAAGGCCACCCTGATCTCCCATCCCCAAGTTTCCCGTTTTTCTCTTTCCTCCCTTCTTCTTTTCCCTTCCCAAAACTCCTTCCCTGGGCCAAGCCCCACAGGGACAGCCACACCTGGATCCTGCTGGGATCCTGCTGAGATCCAGCTGGAATCCTGCTGGGATCCAGCTGGGATCCTGCTGGGATCCGGCTGGGATCCAGCTGAGATCCTGCTGGGATCCTGCTGAGATCCAGCTGGAATCCTGCTGGGATCCAGCTGGGATCTGGCTGAGATCTTGCTGAGGTCCTGCTGGGATCCAGCTGGGAACCTGCTGGGATCTGGCTGGGATCCGGCTGAGATCCGGCTGAGATCCTGCTGAGATCCTGCTGAGATCCTGCTGGGATCCTGCTGGGATCCGGCTGAGATCCTGCTGGGATCCTGCTGGGATCCTGCTGGGATCCAGCTGAGATCCTGCTGGGATCCTGCTGGGATCCTGCTGGGACACTCACCGGCTCTCCCTGCTTGCCGGGCTCTCCGAGGGTGCCGGGGCGGCCTCTGTGTCCCTGAGGGGGGAGAGGAAATCCATGAGGAAAACCCCTGGCAAAGCTGCACGGTGGTGGCACCATCCAGGTGGCCACGTCCCACAGAGCCACCCTGCCACCACATCCCACCCTGGGGTGCCTGGTGGAGGTGTGGTGGGACTCCAAATCCCACTGGTGACATTGGGGGTAGCTCAGAATCCCACTGGGGACATTGGGGGTGGCTTAGAATCCCACAGGTGACAATGGGGGGCTCAGAATTCCACTGGTGACACTTGGGGCGGGCTCAAAATCCCACAGGAGACATTGGGGGTGGTTCAGAATCCCACAGGTGACAATGGGGGGTTCAGAATTCCACTGGTGACACTGGGCAGGGAGGGGGGGCTCAAACTCCCACTGGGGACATTGGGAGGGTTCAGAATCCCACAGGTGACATGGAATGGGCTCCAAATCTCACTGGGGACCTTGGGAAGTTCAGAATCCCACAGGTGACATCCTGAACTGGGGCTGGGGCTTTGGCACAGGGTGCCACTCCCAGGACAGGGCTGGGGACCCACAGGGACCTTTTCCTCCAGGCCTCCCTGTCCTGGTGCTCCAGAGATCCTAGAGAAGGATCCTTCACTCTGCCACATCCTGGAGGTGACAATTCCCATTTTTCCCCCCCAGGGCAGCTCCAGGACTTCCTTACCTTCAGTCCCTGCAGTCCCTGGGGGCCCTTGGGACCTGGGGGGCAGCTGGTGGGGCACTGGGAGGAGAGGAAGGACAAGGATGAGTTGGCAATGACCTGGAGAAGCCTGGGAAGAGCGGGAGGGAGGGGTCCTGCTCCACGTGGGACACAGGGGACACCCTGGTCACAGCAGGGGACAAGGTCATGGCAGCTCTCACCAGGAAATCAGCACTGCCTTCCAGGCCTTGGAGGTGTCCTGGGAGGCCCTGCAGGGAAGGAAACCATCAGCATTCCAGGATTTTACAGCAGGATGGTTTTACAGGAGCAGGGAGAAAGGAATGGGGTGGGAGGTGAGAGCCAGAGCCCAAATTCCAGCCCAAATCTCCAGGATGAGCCTGGGGAAACTTCTCCCTCCTGGAGGTGGCTGGGAGATACTCACAGGTTTCCCTGGAGGGCCTGGGGGACCCCTTGGGCCATCGGGTCCAGGGTCACCCTAGGAAAGAAGGCCAGGAAAGGAGAATTTGGGATGAGGAGGGGAGGTGGAGACCTGGGATGTCCCAGCAGGAATGGGGACATCCCCAGGGTGATGGCACCAGGGGAATCTCCATTCCCAGATTTCAGGATCATCCCTGATTATCCCAGGAGCCCTGAGGGGCAGAGAAGCAGCTCCTGGTGGAAGGAGGGGAGGTTTTTCCATGCCCCCTCCTGACTCCTCACCTTGGGTCCCAGCATTCCAATCTCCCCAGGAAGTCCAACCTGGCCTGGAAGCCCCTTAGGGAGAAGGGAGAGAAATTCATGGAATGAGAGAGGTCCCGTCCTGATTCGTCCTCTCTGGGGGTGCTGAGGTTTGAGCTCCTCCTGCACAATTCCAAGCAGGATCCCGGGCCACCCATCCCAGCCCCAGTGTGGCACTTACGGGGGGTCCTGGCAGTGAGGGACCCTGCAACAAAAAGAAAACTACAATTGGTTCAAATTCCCCAAATCCTCCAGAATTCCTGCCCCAAGGATTCCCACCCCACCACCAAGGATGGAGCAGGGGGGATTTGGGGGGTCTCCACCCCAGCCATGGGAGCAGCAGATACTCACAGGGAGCCCTGGTGGCCCTGGGAGTCCAGGCTGGCCCTGCCAGGACACAAGAGGAGAGTCAGGAGCTGGAAAAGGAGGATCTGCTCTGGCAGCTGCTCCAATTCCCCCTCCTTGGATGCAGCCTCAGGGCCAAAAACTCCATCAGGCAGTTCCTGCATCCATGGATCCCTTCCAGAGTGACAGGGATGGTCTCAGGCTGGGGCTAGGAGGGGAAGGGGGGAGCCTGGAAGGTGGGAGCATGGGAATGAGGGAGCTTGGGAAGGTGGGAACTTGGGAAGGTGGGATGCTGGGAAGGTGGGATCCTGGGAATGAGGGAGCTTGGGGCTGTCCCTTACTCACTTTAATCCCTGGCCTGCCAATGGGTCCTGGCTCCCCTTTCGCTCCCGTCAGGCCCTGCAAGGGAAGAGACACAGGGAGTTATTCCCGTTCTTCCTGCTCTCCAGCCAGGAATTTTTGCTGGGTTTAATCCATTGGGAGGGGCCAAGAGTGGAATTTCATGGCACAGGGACGCCCTGCAGGGACCCTCACACCCTGGGCACATCCAGCCCTGGCAGGGACACGTGGAGAGCTCCACCAGTCCCTGATCCTGGTTTTATCCCTGGGATGGGGCAGCAACCCACCCAAACCTCCCCAGGGGACCTGGGGACAGGCAGGGTGAGGTGGCAGCTCCATCCCCTTCCTGCCACCACCTCTGCCAGGCTGTGCCAAGGAGGGGACAGTGGCAAAGTCACCGGTGCCACCTTATGGGTGCCAAGGAAGTCGGCACAGTGGGGGACACGGAATTGCTTCAGATTTATTCTGGAGGAAACAAGAGGAGCTCTGCTGGGATTCCAAAGGTGGGAAGGGGTGGCAGAAGCAATTCCCAAGCTCTTTTGGAATTCCCAAGGTGGGAGAGGGTGGCAGAAGCTCTTCCTGAGCTCTGCTGGCATCCTAAAGGTGGAAAAGGGTGGCAAAAGCTCTTCCCAAGCTCATTTGGGATTCCCCAGGTGCCTTCAGCTCCTGCACAAGGGGATTTGGGCACATTTTTATGTGGGACAGATGCTGGGGACAGGAGCAGTTTGCTGTGACCCCACTGTGGCAGGGACACCACGAGGGGACAGGGGTCAGTTCTCACATCAATGCCTGGCTTCCCTGGGGGTCCATCCGGACCAGGGGCTCCAGGCTCGCCCTTGACACCCTGAAAAAGAGAAAAGGTGGGATCGGGTGGGAATGAGCTCCTGTGGAAGGAGCAGGATCAGAGGGAAGCTGAGGGAGGGGTGGGAACTCACCGGGGAGCCGGCGGCTCCGGCAGGGCCTTTGTCACCCTGGGAAAAGGGGAGAAAGTGGAAAAGGGATTGGTCACCCCACAGAGCCCATCCTGGGGGATCCCGATCCCTGTCCCGCTCCTAAGACTGGAGGGAGGTGTTGGATCCCACAGGCAGGGCAGGGTGGGGCCGGTGTTGGGAAGAGCAGGTTGGGCTGGGGTTTGTGAGCGTTTTATTGGGGTTTTGTGAGGGTTTTATTGGGGTTTTGTGAGGGGGAATTGGTGAAGGCTGTACTAGGGTTTGGTGGGGTTTCTGAGGGGGCTTTTGTGAGGGTTCTACTGGGATTTTGTGAGGGTTTTACTGGGGTTTGTGAAGAGGGGTTTTGTGAGNCTGGGGTTTGTGAAGTGGGGTTTTGTGAGGGTTTGAGGGGGTTTCTGAGGGGGGCTTTTATGACGGTTCTACTGGGATTTTGTGAGGGTTGTGCTGGGGTTTCCAAAGCGCTGTGGCTGCTCTGGGCATAAATAACACTAAAATAACACCACATCTGCTGCCTCACAGGGCTCCCCTCTGTTCAGGCCCCCATTCCACCACCTGTGGAGGATCCAGAGCCACAGCCCCCCACCACATCCCTCTGCAGGAACCCCACTTGAATGTCACTGTCCCCCCCCAGGTCCCCCCTTCACTGGGCACCTCTGGGGTGGCCCCTGCCCCAACCCCTCCGAGCATCCTCCACTGCCCCCCAACCTCCCCTTCCCGCNAGGGCAGGGTGGGGCCGGTGTTGGGAAGAGCAGGTTGGGCTGGGGTTTGTGAGCGTTTTATTGGGGTTTTGTGAGGGTTTTATTGGGGTTTTGTGAGGGGGAATTGGTGAAGGCTGTACTAGGGTTTGGTGGGGTTTCTGAGGGGGCTTTTGTGAGGGTTCTACTGGGATTTTGTGAGGGTTTTACTGGGGTTTGTGAAGAGGGGTTTTGTGAGGGGGAACTGGGGAAGGTTGTACTAGGGTTTTGTTAGGGGTTTGATGGGGCTGCTGAGGGGAGCTTTTGTGAGGGTTCTACTGGGATTTTGTGAGGGTTTTACTGGGGTTTGTGAAGTGGGGTTTTGTGAGCGTTTGATGGGGTTTCTGAGGGGGGCTTTTATGACGGTTCTACTGGGATTTTGTGAGGGTTGTGCTGGGGTTTCCAAAGCGCTGTGGCTGCTCTGGGCATAAATAACACTAAAATAACACCACATCTGCTGCCTCACAGGGCTCCCCTCTGTTCAGGCCCCCATTCCACCACCTGTGGAGGATCCAGAGCCACAGCCCCCCACCACATCCCTCTGCAGGAACCCCACTTGAATGTCACTGTCCCCCCCCAGGTCCCCCCTTCACTGGGCACCTCTGGGGTGGCCCCTGCCCCAACCCCTCCCAGCATCNCCCCAACCCCTCCGAGCACCCTCCAGTGCCCCCCAACCTCCCTGTCCTGCATTCCCCAAAAACCAATCCAGGCCCCAATTCCCGAGCTCTGGGTGGAGCTGGATTTTTTTTGGGGTGCAGCACCACCAACAGAGCAGGGGCTGCTCTGTCTGCCCTAAATCAGGAGTGGGAACAGCACAGAGCTGCATCCCCCCGGCCCTGTGCCACTCACAATGTCCCTTTTGTGCCACGTGTCCCCTCCCTCCCCACAGCCCACACAGGTTCCTGGTCACTCACGTCGATGCCATCGGCTCCTGGCACTCCTGGGGGACCGGGGGGCCCTCGTGGGCCAGGCTCTCCTGGCGGCCCTCGCTACGGGAAAAAGGGATGGGATCCATGTCAGGAAGGACCCCGAGATGTGTGGGGGGCACAGGGAGCTGCTGGAATGTGCTGGGAATCCACTTCCAGGGAGCTGGGATGGAGAACACCCCAAGGGGTCAGAGCTCTGCCCCTCTCGTGGATCCCCCAGCAAGGGCATGGGTGGGGAAATCCAGGACATTTCCTCACACAGGCACCTCCAGCTCCTCATTCCCTGCCCAGTTTCTAACCCATTTCTCCTGCCCTGGTGTCCATGGGGAGCAGAGCAGGGTCTCCATGGGGTGACAGCAGCGTTTTTACCCCTCTTTCCTCTTTCCCTGGTGTCCAAGGATCTCCTGCCCCTATGGAGTGGCATCTCCATGGGATGGCAGAGTTTTTGTCCCATCTCTGCTCCCTCTTTCCCTGGTGCTCCTGCCTGGACAGAGCAGGATCTCCAAGCATTTCTACCCCATCCCTTCCCTGCCACTCCCAGAGCTCCTGCCCCGACAGAGCAGGGTGTCCATGGGGTGACAGCAGCACTTCCAAAGAGCCCTGTTAGCTCAGAGTGGGATTTCTGGGATCACTGGCAGGATTTAGGTGCCCAAAACCCCAGGATGAGGTGGGGACCCCCAGCCCCTCCACGCGAGCTCTCCCTGGGCCGAGCTGGCTCCGCTCCCAGGCTCCGGACAAAAGCTCCATTCAGGGAAGCTCCTGGAGCCCGGTCCTGGCTTTGAGGTTTGCACAGGACTCGGCAAAGAAACCTCTGTTATCCTAACAGGGAGTTGAGGGGGAAGAGATTCCAGTCCTGGAGACTGAAGCCCTGGTGTTCCTGGAAATGGGAAGCAGACGGTGGCTGGGCTGCACTCCTGCAGCTCCTCCAGCTTCCCAGGCTGGATTAATTTAAAAAATAAATATAAATATAAGGAATAAATATAGGAATAAATGTAAGTCTATAGGGGTGAGAGGTGCTGCTGGTTCGTGTACACAACAGGAGAGCCCCAGCTCCACTTTGGATCAATCCCTGAGCCGGGGAGGGAGCGAGTTCCCATCCCTGGGATCTCCCTTGAATGGCACCTTTGTCCTGCCCAAGGAACGAACTGCAAAGGGTTCCTTGTTCCCGAAATTCCCACATCCCCCTTGCTCCGCTCCCCTGCCCCCACAAGCCCGTGGGGGGTTCTAGGAAGGAGTTGTCCCCCAGTTTCCAACAGGCAGCTCAGGAACCACTTGGAAAAATTCCCCAAAACCTCTAAAATCTGATTTTTTTTTGTGGTTGTAAGGCAAGGAGAGTTTTCCCAGGTGGAATCCCACTGCCTGCCCCTCTGCAGGGCTCACCTTCCCTTTTTCCAGATCCATTTTTTCCTGCCCCGGGTGAGTCTGGAGAGCCCACGGGGACCCCTCGACAGCCCCCACGGAGCCTTGGGAGGGTCAGAGCCCCCCCAGCCCTGCTCAGTCCCGATCTGCAGCACATCCCAGGAAAGCAGGAGTAAATTTCCCGGAAAATCCAGTGGGAAAGACAGAGCCCCCCACTGCTGCTCCAGGGGGAAAGTCAAACTAAAGTCGTTTAGCCAGCAATTCCCGAATTTCCAAGTCCGCACTTCCCGCACGGAGAGGTCTCCGGAGGGTCGGGGCTGGGGCTGTTCCCACCCTCCCAGGGGAGGCATTCCTGGGAAAACCAAGGGAAAAGTGCTGGGGGAATAAACCCAAAATGCTCAGCACTGCGAGGGAGCGGAGATGGGGAACGTCCCTGCTCCATCCCCTCTCCATCCCCATTCCAGCCCGGAGCGGAGCGGGATCGAGCACGGCACTTACGAGCTGGGCCAGGCAGAGACAGGAGGCTTGGAGCAGGAGCCAAAGCTGCGACACGAGGGTGGCACGGGCCATGGCGAGCCGGGCTGGCACCGAGAGCGGCTGGCACCGAGCGCCAGCGGCCCCGACTCGCAGCGCTCCGGGACACCGGGGGCGGCCCGGGGGAGGAGCAGGGGGAGGAGGAGGAGGAGGAGGAAGGGGCTCATCAGTATGGAGCAGAGGGATGAGGGCAGGTCCCCGCCCCTCTCAGGTGAGCCCGTGGCTATTGTGGGCTGGATAGGGACAGAGGGTTTGGCACGATGAGGACAGAATTTGGCACGATGGGGACAGGATTTGGCACGATGGGGACAGAGGGTTTGGAACGATGGGGACGGGATTTGGCATGATGGGGACAGAATTGGCACGATGGGGACAGGATTTGGCACGATGGGGACAGGATTTGGCACAGACGAGGGGCTGGGACAGGACTGAGATGAGCTCGGGAGCTGCTGCCGGGGACAGCCCGGCCAGGATGTCCCAGGGGGGTCCCCGTGGTGTCCCCATCACGACGCCATCCCAGTGCCACTGGGCGTTGTGGCTGCCGCTCTCCCACACCCTGAGATGGGGGCGGCACTGGGAACCAGTTCCTGCGACCTGGGGGACCTGGCAGCTCCTGGGGGATTCCTGCCCTGTGACACCTCCGGGGATGCCCCCATGTCCCCAGAGCGGCGCTGGGAGGGAAGGGAGGGGGGTTCACAGGGGCAGTTCCCATGGGGGGATGGATGTCCCGCTCACACCCCCATTCCCGTTCCCGGTCCCATTCCCATTCCCATTCCCAGTTCCCGCCTTCGGCAGCAGCCGCCCCGCATTCCCAGGGAACTCGGGATGATTCATCCCGGCCATTTCCTCCTCCTCCTCCTCCTCCTCCTCCTCCTCCTCCTCCTGCCGAGCGCTCCAAGGCTCCACAGAGCGCCGCTGATTCACCGCTTTTGGGGGGGCTCAGCGATTTGGGAGCAGGGCAGGGATGGCACAGCAGGGCTGGGCACCCTCCCCGCCGGGCACGGTGCCATCCCAGCACGGACCAGTTGGGACTGGGGATGCTCCGCCCTGCGCTGGGATCTCTCCTGGACTGTTCTCTCCTCGTCCCAGCCTGACAGAGAAGCAATTCCACCAAAACTTGGGGGTTTGAGGCAAAAAAGGATCCAGGCTGGGAGCATCTCTCCCTCCTGGAGTTGCTGGGATGCTCCTGCTCGTGCCCGTGTGTCCCAGCACTGTCCCTTTCTGGGACACGAGTGTCACTTTTGGAGGATTATGTAATTCCGGCTGTTTCTCACAGCGCTTCAGTGACAGGTTTTTGTCTCCTGTCGGTGCCATTGCTCGTTTTATCGCGGTTTTTCGAGTACTGCCGCTCCTGAAATTCTCTCCTCAGCACGGCCACCAGCCCCCTGCACCGCCAGGTCCCTCTCCAGGCCAAGGGACAGCACCCCGGGGCCCCCCAAAATCCACCATCCAGCACCTCTGAGCCCCCCAAACCCCACACACAGCACCTCTGTACCCGAGTCCCCCAACCCGATAGCCTCTGAGCCTCCAAAACCCCACATCCCTGGACCCCCAGCCAGCATCCTATCACGCTGAGCCCCCTAAAATCTCCCACCCAGCATCCCTGAGCCCCCCAAACCCCCATCCAGCACCCCTCTACCCGAGTCCTCCCCAACCTC
>VXAX01006852.1:35979-53492 GCA_013399835.1 Leptocoma aspasia
GAGCAGGGTGGGTTTGGGGCAGAGAACAGGGTGGGTTTGGGGCAAGAACGGGGTGAGTTTGGGGCAGAGAACAGAGTGGGGTTGGGGCAAGAACAGGGATAGTTTGGAGCAGAGAACGGGGTGGGTTTGGGCAGAGAGGAGGCTGAATTTGGGGTCAAGAACAGGGTGGGTTTGGAGCAGAGAACAGGGCGGTTTTTGGGGCGAGAATAAGGTGGTTTTTGTGGAAATAACCCGGTGGTTTTAGGGGAAAGAACTCCGTGGTTTGGGAGGGAGAACAGGGTGTGTTTGGGGTGGTTTTGGGGGCACAACAGGGTGATTTTGGGAGAAAGAACACGGTGGTTTGCGGAGGAAAACCCAAGTTTTTGGCTGCAGCACGACTGAGTTTGGTGCGAGTCGCACCGGGAGGAGCTGCGGTTCCCGGTGCCTCTGGAAGCCGAGGGGAGATTGGGGAGGGAACGGCCCCAGATCTCCCTGTGGGAATCCTGGGAAACACCCCAGGGTAGGTGGGAGCCTTTCCTGGAGGGGGAAGAAGAGGGACCTGGAAAAGCCGGTGCTGTGGAATTGAGGGAATTCCAGCTGGGGAGTCACATCCTGTCACCTGGGGCTGGAATGTGAGCAGCAGGATGCTGGATGGGCAGGGAAGGAGTTGTAACCTCACCCTGGGATCGTGGACCACTGCAGGAATTCGAGATTTTTGGCTTCCTGTCCCACCTGTTTTTTCCCTGTGAGGGTGGTGAGGCCCTGGCACAGGAATCTGTGGCTGCTCCATCCCTGGAAGTGTCCAAGGCCACCCTGGGATAGTGGAAAGTGTCCCTGCCTGTGGGACAGGACGAGCTTTAAGGTCCCTCCCAACCCAAATCATTCCATGTTTTTCTGATTCCAAGGCATGTTATGACCCTGATCCATCTGAGAGATGAAATGTTTGAATTCCAGAGGATAAAACAAAGGAATAAAACTATTCCTTGTCTCTGGTGCTGCTCTGTGGTTGCTGCTTTGTTCTCCTGCAGCAAAAGAGTTAAAGTTGCCCAAAATCCTGTTTTAATGAGCTGCCATAATCACTTGGAGATCTGGACTTGAGCCTCGTTTCCCAAGAGCTGCTGGAAGTGAATTTGGAGGAGGGATTGGCCAAATCCATCTGTAAACAAAGGGCTTGGTCACCTCAGTGTGACCTCAAAAACTGCAGAGCCCCCTTGAACGACGTTCAAAATTAGATAATTATGTTTTCTTTTCACCCTGAAAACCCCTAAACCACAATAACCTCATCCTTCCCACCTGCTTGGAGCACACCTGGCTTTGGGATGAAGGTGGTGTTGGAGATCAGGATGTTCCCCTCCTGTGCCAATCCTTTATCTCTTGGCACCTCCTGCCAGCCCAGAGGGCAGAAATAGCTCCTTTATCTCGGAGTGCCAGGCCTGAGAGAGCAAATTCCACCAAAAATGGGAATAAATTCAACCCCACAGCTCCGGGTGATGGGGTGCTGGAGCTTCTCCTGGTCACAGCACATCCTGGAAGTGCAGGATTCCAGTTAATTAATTATTATAATTATAATGACGTTCTAGGGTGGAGTTCAGCCTTTCCAAAGCTGGAAGCTGCTCCTGTCTGGGAACATGGATTGCAGCAGTCCTGGAGAGCAGGCTGGGGTTGTCCCCAGTTATCTGATCCACTAATTACCCCTGCACTAATGAGATTCCTGGAAGTGGCAAATCTCCTCCTCCAGGGCATGTGTGGCCACAGGAGCTGTCTCTGCCCAGAGTTTCAGGGAATTCCTGCAGTTTTGGGGCAGTTTGGGTACTTTTGGTGAATTGAAAGAATACTTGTGGTATGTTTGGTGAATTTGGTACTTTTGATAGAGCTGTCTCTGCCTGGAGTTCCAGTGAATTCCTCCAGTTTTGGGGCAGTTTTGGTACTTTTGGTGAATGGAGCTGTCTCTGCCTGAAGCTCCAAGGAATTGCTGCAGTTTTGGGGCAGTTTTGGTATTTTGGGTGAACGTGGGGCTCTCCCAGCCCTGATGCCAAGGAAGGCCTGATGTTCCTTCTGGAATAATGCAAAATTCCACTCTGCCTACGGAAAGGAGCCCCATGGTGGCTCCAGGTGGTGCCCTCAGCACTTCCAGGGATGTCTGGGAGCAAAGCTGCTTTTCTGTGCAGGGACTGGAGCAACCTGGGGTTAATGGGAAGTGTCCCTTGCCCATGGCAGAGGTGGAATTAAATGAGCTTTAAGGTCCTTCCAACCCAAGCCAGTGTGAGATTCTGTGAGGTCTCTGGGTGGTTTTGCTGCTGCAGCACCAAACCCTGCTCAGAGCTCTTGTTTTGCAGGAAATTGGGTGAAATCTCTTCACTGGTTCTTCCTCTTTTTGCTGCCAACCTCACGTTTGGGGGAACTGGGAGAGCTGAGCTGGGGCAGGGTGGGCACTGCTGAATTCTAATCCTCTCCTTGGGGGCCTTTGCTGTGGGAATCACTTGGAAAAACACCTGGAGAGAGCAGCACTTGCTGGGCAGGTGGGATTTTTCCTGCTGGTGCCATTCCTGTGGCAAAGCCATTCATAGGGCAGCCGTGGTGCTGCTGTTCCCTGTGTGTGTGACAGAGATAACAGAGCTGCAGCTGAGCTGAGCATCCAGCAGCACATTCCCTGCTTGGAGAGGAAGCCTGGAGCTGGGATGGCTGAGGGAGGGAGGGGTGTGGTGAAATCTCTGAGCTGGGATTTGGAAAATTCCCACTGAGCTCCACGGAGTGGATTCATTGCTGCCTCTACAGCTGCTCCCCCCAGCTAATTGTGTTTGGTTCTCTCCTTCTCCCAAACTCTTCCCTCTGCTCTCCAGCCCCATCCATGCATCCAGCAGGCTCCGTGGATCCCGGGGAGGTGACGTCGGAGCGGGAGCTTCCTCCCCAGGGAGCACCAGCCCAGAGGTTCAGGTTGCCCTGTGCTCCCCCTGGTTTGTCTGGCTCTTCCCTTCATCCCTTTGTCTTGTGAGATCCATGGGTTCCAGGCCTAAATCCATCCCTTGTATCCCAAGGGATCAGATGGGAGAAGTGCTGCTGAACACGGCACAAATCTAAGTTTAATTTTTCACTAAAAAAAAAAAAAAAATGTGTAGGACTGAGGAAATCCCTGCCCAGAGGTGGTTAAATATGGGATGGGAAAGGGGGAAAGCTTGGGGCTGGAGTAGGTGGTATGGGGAGGCTGACTTCCAGTGGAATTTGGGAATTATCTTTTGGGGGAGCTGCTTTAGTCCAGCCTAACTCCTGTTAATCCAAACCAAATATTCCCTGAAAATCTGCATGACTCAACTCCTCCTCCTCCAGCAGCCTCTTGAGCTGCAGCTGAATTTCCTTTGCAGTCAGAGCAATTGCAAGAGGAACTTTTTAAATAGCTGCTGGAACAGCTGCATGGGAGGAAGGAGGATCAGGATGGCAATGCTGATGGAGGGGGAGTGGTGCAGCCTGTGTCTTCAAAAACCCAGAGTGGTGGGGCTGGAACTGCTCAGCTTGGCTTAGGAAATCTGGGATGAGGAGAAAGCTCAGCCTTATGCAAGGGAATCTTGCCAGAGGGATGCATGTGGGCTGTGTGTTCAATTGAATCCTCAGCTGCAGCCACAATATTCTGGGATCTTCCATTATTCTGCTTTTCTGCTCTTCCCAAGTCAGATCTGAGAGGTTTGTGCACAAAGGGAGTGGAAATGCTCCAAAATTCACTTTATCCCTCTGGGATCTTCACCTCAGCAGGGTAAAAATGGGAGAGGACACAGCTCTGTCCACCCTGAGCCTGCCTGGAGCTGTAACTTCCCACTCAAGCAAGGGGAAAAAAGCATCAGTGTTCCCAACAGGGATTTAATGTGGAATTAGTTGTAGGAAGATCCCTTTTAAGCAGAGCTCTGAGTCACACTTGGATCCGTGGCCCTACATCTGCCAGAAATAGGGATAATCCTGAGAGCAGCAGCACCTGGGCTCTCTGTGCTGACCCACCTGGGGAGTGGAGGTGGGAAGAGAAAGCTCCCAAAAAAAAATGCCACGTGATTCCCAGCTGGAGTAAAGTTTGTTCCTATAGAAACTGCCTGGAGTTACGTAAGGAATGGCAGCTGCAGTGCAAAGGGAGCTCGTGCTCCAAAATGCAAAGTAGGTCTTGAAACCAAGCAAAAAGTCAGGAATAGCTCGGGGCTCCTTCAGGTTGATCCCTGGTAGTGATTGTTCCCTGTGTCCCAGGAAATGTAGGACAAAATTGGAGCTTTTAGGAGGAGCTGTCTTGTAGCAGTGAGGCTGGATTTAGCTGGGCCTCAATAAATTGGTTTATCTCTATTTTTGCCAATATATGCCATTTCTTGCTGACCCTTTCCCTAGGAATTTTAAGGGATAGTCCATGTTTAACTCTAGATATTGAAAAAATTCTCAATCCATCAAAAACTGACCTAGGACCTTCCTCTGCTCTGAGCTTTTTTAAGGACTTGGTGGCTTCTAAAATATCCCCAACTCAAATTAAATTGGAAAACAGAGTCTAAATGTTTTCAACACCAAGTGACAAATGAAAAGCATCTTAAAAAGCAGCAAAATTCTATTTACAGCATCAAAAGTCAGTTTAGTGATGGTAGAGCTTCCATCCTGCTGCTCTCTTTACAGGTGCACCTATCATCTAAATTGTTTGCATTTCATAGAAATTCAGGCCTCCTTGGGATCTGGAATTTCTGGGATTGACTGATGTGTGGTTTTGGTCCAACAGTGATGCCACAAGAAGCCCATGGATTGTGGAATTGACTGATTTTTTCTTTTTTTTAATGTATATTTATATTTTTAAGCTGTGTCACCATCAGTGTTGGTGATGTCACCCAGTTCTTTTTCATGGATCCTGATGATAGCACTGCTTGAAATTGTCCCTGTCACCGTTTTATTGACTGAAGGAGCAACCATCACTTTCTGCAGCAGCAGGAAAGCCCCACCCTGCTGTTCACAGACGTTTTCATTTCCTCCACCTGCACTTCAAAGAACACGATGGTAGCAGTGATAAAGCTGCACTGAAAACTGCTCATCTTCACTGAAAAGCACAAAAATCTTGGTTTTCAAGGCCTCAGGGCCCTCAAATATTGAATATTTCTTGGTAAACTGGAAGATTTCAAGCCTTTTCTGGCAGAAATCAGAGGCAGCACCTTCATTTTTCTTGCAAAATGTGGTTGAGGCCTGTAATTACTTGGAAGGAAAAAAAAGGACAAAGAAATCCCCCAAAGATTTTTCTTCATTCAAAGGATGGCATAAAGCTGAATTTTTGGGTGATTGAACTACTTGATCAGGTGTAGATCTTTATCAAACACCTTTTGTGTGTGTTAAAGTGAGGGTTTGGCTTTAGCATCCCCCAAAAGCTGCACAAATCCCTGGGTCTGGGCCTAAATCTGGGAGTGCAGCAGGGATTAATCCCAAATCCGAGGTGAATCCGTGATCCCTGCAGCAGGATCCACGCTCAGCTCAGTGATTAATAGTGTTAATAACTAAATAACATAATTTAGAGGTCTTGAAGCTGATTTAAGTGGGTTTTTAGAGTATCCTTTGGTTCCCCAAAGTCGTGGAAGTGCAGAATAGACATTTCCAGCAAAGAGCAGAGGAAGTTGTTTTGCAAGAGAGGCTTTGTCACAGCTCTGAGTAGGATGAATGGCAGTAAATCCTTGAGCAATTTCTTTCCAGAACAAGGAAACCACAAGGCAGAGGAACCTCTTGGATCCTGGGTTCTTTCCTCCTTTGGCTCTGAAAAAAAAAAAGAGGATTATTCATCTTGGACTGGAGGAAATTTTTCCCTGGGTGAAAAGCTGAGGGTGTGAATGTCCTCTGGCAGGGATTCTTCTGCTCCAGGGAGAATTCCCCACATCCCTTTTCCTCAGGGCATGGTTGGATGACTCCTTAGAGTCATGGAGCAGTTTTGGGATCCATGGATGAGGGCACTTATCCCTGGAGCTGCTCATTTCCACTGGGAATATTTCATCAGAATTGTGATGCTCCCTCAATCCTGCCCATGGAAGCAGCTCTTTTTTTTTTTTTTCTTTTTTTCCCTGCTCTTCCTTTTCCAAGGAGCTGTGGTTTTGCAGCCAGCTCCTGGTTTATTTTTAAATGCCTTCTGCAGAGTTATTACTGCAAAAAGTTGCCTCAGGAACTTGGGCCAGAATTTGGTGCCTGAGTAAAGGGGGAGGAGTGAATCCCCTCGGGATTTCTCAATTAAAACCACTCCAGGGTGTGAACTTGGACCAAGTGACTCATTTGGAGCAGACTCCTCGGGCTGGGAGTTGAAAAGGGAATTAACCCGGGGTTTTAGAGGGAATTAGGATCCTTTTCAGTCATTCAGATTGTTCAGCAGCCCTTGGAGCATTAATGAGCAGGGCTTAGATGGGGACAGGAGCTGGCACGAGCAGCTTGGTATGTGGAGTTTATTTTGACAGGCTGGGATGTGAAACAGGCTCTGGAATTGTCTCCTGGAGCAGGGGCTGGGCACTGAATCCCTGCTGGATGGTGCATCCTCCCTCGGGAATGCACTCAAGCGGTCAGGAAAGCTGGGAATGAAAATTCACTGAGCAAGGGGTGCTTTGGAGCTGGTGATCCTCCTGCAGCCCCTGCCAGGCTGGGACTGCACCCCAAGGGGGTCTGAGCTAACCTAAATCTTGTGCCAGAGCTCAGTGGCCATCCAGGCTCTGAAAAATGTTGGGATTCTTACTCCAAATTGATGTTTACTTCAGTCCAGGAGGGATTTGTGCAGGCCTGAGGTGAAGCCCAGGGCCACGAACTTCATCAGAGCAGGGCAGGGTTGGTGCCAGGTGACTTTGCTTTCCATGGATGTTAAAATCATCCATAAAGCTGAGACAAAAGTGGTGGCAGCACCAGGCAAGGCTGTCACTGGTGGTCACTGGGGCAAACTCCCAGTTTTCCATGTGGGAATGGGGTTTCCATTTCGGCCTGGTGGCTCTGAGGGCGCTCAGCCTCAGAGGAATTGATTTTATAACATCAACCAGAGGATTCATGCAAGAAACAATTTTTTTTTTTGTGGTTTAAGGAGTTGAATGTTTCTGTTGGTCTTGTCCTCAACCCTCTGGGAGATAAATCCATAATTCCCTGAGCCAGGAGGGTGAGGTGCTCCCTGTCCTCAACTGGGGTGTGCCCAGTTTTTGTGAGGGGTGATAATTCCCCCAGGCAGCTCAGCAGTGCTGATTAAAGCTGCCCTGTTGTTATTTATTGATATAAACCCATTTTTCTCAGAAAAAATTTCCCCTGAACTCCAACTCAGGCATTTTTGCCCCTTTTATCACTGAAGCTGCTGCAGAGTCTGAGCTGGGGTTGGGTTTTGGGGAAGTGAAAAGCAGCAGCACGGGGTGGAAGTCACATCTGGAGATGCCACCTGGGGCTTTTTTGAGTCCAGTCACCTTGAAAAGAGCTGTGAAACCCTGAGGAAATGCCTGCAAAAAGCCCTAAAAAGCAAAATCTGAGCCGCTGGGCACTTCCAGGGAGATTTTTAGTGGGAGATGTTCCAGTGTGAGCTGCTCCAAAGAGGGAAGTGGGAGGTTGTTTACATCTGTACCAAACCCTTCCCCCCTCCCACAAACCCAGGGCTTTATGAGACATTTCAAAAGACATTTTTAGAAGGCATTTGAAGGTTAAAATGTTGGTGTAGTTAAGCTGGATGTCTGGGAAAAGGGGGTGTTGGAGGGGCTTGGATCTGACCTGACCCCACCAGGGTTTGCTGTGGCTGCAGGCTCAGGGAGAATTTTGGAAAATCCAAATTTCCCTCCTGTCACAGAGCAGAATCTTGAGCTGCTGGGGTCACAGTCTGTGCCCTGGCTCTGCATAAAACCAACCCCACATCCCCCAACTCCTCTATTCCCTGCACCTTTGAAGCCTTTCCTGCAGCACCTTCTGGCTGTGCAAGGACACCCAAATCCCAGCTGGAACCTCCCCAGGGAAGAGCTCACCCCTGGTTGTATAATGTGCTGGGAGGAGTTCAAAAGCCCTAAATATTCATTTTAATTTACGTATAACGAAGCTGCTCCATATTGGCTCTCCCAGAACTTGGATTTAGGAGTTGCAGCACATTCCAGCTGGGATTCCCTTCTTGTCCCAGACCCCTGAGGGGACACTGGAGCACCAGGAGGGTGTGACACTACCCCTGAGTCATGTTTTAGTGGGAGGTTGTGGTGGCTTGAGCTGGTCCATGTGACAAACCCAGTGAGCTGATTACTCCAGGAGCTGCCCATTAATCCTTTTAGTCCTATCAAGGCTAAATTTATCTGGAGTTTAAATCTAACCTTGAATCTCATGATAATCCTTCCAGCAGTCTCACGTTAGAGCCCTGGGGGGGTGGATCTGGGAGAGAACTCCATGTAGAAGTCACAGGAAGGATCCTGGCTAAGGGTTTTATTCCCAATTTTTGGGGCATGTTTAGGTGGTGCTGAAGTTGTGGGTTTTGCTTTGATAATAAAGGAGGTAATAAAGGGACTGAGGTGTAGGCAAGGGTGTCTGGGAAGTGAATTCCTCCATTAAATTGATATAATTCCCAAAAGCCACTCCTGGAGAGGGAAAAGGCAGCAAATAATGGCAGGAAAGGCCAGAAAACTTAATAAAGGCATTTTTAAAGTGAATTCCCTGGAAGAGGTGCTGGAGTTACCTGTTAGAGGTTGGATACCTGTGCTCTGGAAGGGTCCCTGATCACCAAATCCCTCAGGATGCTCCAGGCTTCCCCCAGGAACAGGAATTAAACTGTTAACAGCATCTCAAATACAGCACTGCTTTTTTAGGGCTTTGAATTTGCACTTTCCCCCTCTTCCCCCTCCCACCTCCCTCTCATTAACTTGAGGCTCTGCTATTTTAGCTGTGGCAAGAAAAGCAGGATAACTCTTTATCATCTGGAATAATGTGCGGGAAAAGGGCTGGTGGAGGCTGTTTGAGCCCTAATTCTGTGTTTTCCCAGTTTCTCATGCACTGGGACACCAGGTTGTGCTGGGAGCTGGAACTCTGGACTGGGAGCAGGGGTGTTAATTTTAAAATATTCCTAAAATATTCAGCAGGATTGAGGGTCTGGCCTGGCTTGGGAGAGGGGTGGGAATTCCTGTGGATCTCTGTATCCCCTGGGGAATGCCCTGCTGGGATTCCTGGGTGCACTGAGTCAATCTGAGCTCGTTAATCTTTCCCTTGTGGGTGTTTTTTTTAATCCCTGGCATGATCTCCCATCCACACCTTGGAGCTGTCCTGCCTGTCCAAGCCGCATGAAAATTGGGAATCTCCATCAGAGCCATGGAAACTGTGGAGTGAACTGATCATTCCTTAGGCTGGGATTGGTTTTGGGGGCCAAATCCTGGCTCAGCTGGGAATTCCTGCCCAGCAGTGAGGAGATTTGAAGATGCTGAGTGGGTTTTTGGTGTAGGGAATCTTCTGGACCTGATTCCAGGAAAGAAGGGAAAAAAAAGCAGGATCACAGACATGGCAGAGCTCAGGGGGTTGGAGTGTTTTGGGTGGTTTAAATTCATGTTTTCCTGCCTCTTCCTCTTCGAGCTGTTTGGTTTGTGTGGATGGAAGAGGGAGGCAATAAACCCCCAAGGATAATGATTGGGAACATCCTGCTGATGTGGAATTCCAGTTTCCAGCCTGGATGAGAATCCAAAGGCCTCAATCCCAGTTCACTTGGTGCAGTTTCCCAGTTGCTCTAGGCAAAAAAAAAAAAAAAGGGTTGGGTTGGTGGGAAACACTTTCCTGTCTCTTCCCAGGGCCACGATGGGCATCCTGGAATATTGGGGTGTTCATCTGCATCCGTTGTGCTGGGATCCACAGGAACCTGGGAGTTCACATATCCAGGGTCAAATCCGTCAACCTCGACCAGTGGACACAGGAACAGATCCAGGTAAGGGCCGGAGTAACACAGTGAAGGGTTTTTTTGTTAGTGGAGCTTCATAAATATAAATAAACCAAGCCAGGATAGCCCAAAAAAATGTGGGAAGTGGAGGAGGAAGAAGAATTCCAGCTGGGATAGGTTGGGAGGGAAAATGTCCTCATTGCTCAACAAACAGCAGAGAGTAAAGCTAAAGGAGCTGCAAGTCTCTGTTAAATTACCAATCCCTGCCTGGAGGTGCTTCCCACCTCTCCTTGAGCTTCCCAGGGATTTCCAGAGGGATTTTGGATTGCTAACAGGATATTTATCCTGCCTTGGACTAAATATTGCTTAGGATTGGCAAATGGGATGGGAGGGGATTGCCTCAGGATCCCCTGGGGGGTGAAGAGTGGCTTTGAGGAGGATCTCCTGTCCTTGATTTCTCTTCCCTGGCAGCCTGGGATGCTGTGGGAGAGCTTTAATGTCTGGAGAAGGAAAACTTCAAGGAATTTTTTTGGATTTCAGTGCGTGCAGGAGATGGGGAATGGCAAAGCCAATCGTCTGTACGAAGCCTACCTGCCCGAGAACTTCCGGAGGCCCCAGACAGACCAGAATCCTTTTCTTTCCCTGGAAAAACACGGAGCCTTTCCATCCTGGAGCTGTGTGGTTAAACCTCCCTGATGGAGGAGGAGTTCCTTGGGGCAGGGAATGGGAATGAAGGAATTGGGGTAGAGGACTGGGACACCAAGGCTGCACCAGGAGGCTGCTGCAGGTTTTGGAGGGAATGGCAGGGTTGGGTTTTCCAAAGTGCTGAGTATTCCAAAGGCTCCATGGAGACCTAATTGTGGCCTTCCAGGACCTGAAGGAGCTGCAAGAGAGAGGATTTACAAAAGACAGGAGAAAGGGGGTGGATTCCCACTGCCAGAGGGCAGGGATGAGTGGGATTTTGGGAAGGAATTCTTCCCTGTGAGAGTGAGGAGGGGCTGGAATGGATTTCCCAGAAAAGTTGTGGCTGCCCCATCCCTGGAAGTGTTCCCCAGGCTTGGATGGAGCTTGGAGCAGCCTGGGTTAGTGGAAGGTGCCCCTGCCCATGGGCTTTAAGGTCCCTTCAAACCCAAACCAGGCTGGGATTCTCTGATGGAATTTTTAATTGCTCCTGAAAACTTCAGCTGTAACTCCCACCTTGCAGGAATGCTGAGTAAACAGGGATATAATGATGTGAACCTAAAAAAACCCCACAAGAGCACCTTTCCACCATCAGTTTTTGGGTTAATCTGGTACCTGAGATGCTTTTTGAGGTGCAGGATCCTGTTGTGACCACTGTGATCTGTGCTGGTGACCCGAATGTGCTGAGGGGATGCTTGGGGCAAACAAAAAAACAATGGAGAAAACACAGCAAGAGCCTAAATCCTGATTTAATTCCCTTTTTATAGCACTGAAATAACCTGAAATAACCCACAGGCAAAAACCGAGTTGGGATCCAGCAGTAAATTATTTTAAGAAAGTTACTGCTGGAAATGCTCTTTAAACAATGATTTAATTTAGTTACAGCCTGTACCTTGTTCCTCCCTGTCAAATAAGGCTTCTATTCTGGAATCCTTTGTCCTTAACCAGCTGCTGTAGAGCTGTGGAGAGTTTTATCCGGGATAAATATGAGAAGAAGAAATACATGGACAGAAGCATTGACATCAACGCCTTCAGGGTGAGTCTGGAGGCCTAAATTTGTGATTAAAACACTTTAAATGTTCCCTGTGTCAGGGGCAATCCCTTCTCCAGGGGTTCTTGCACTTCCTGGAGTGAATTCCTGCCCAGCACTGAGGAGATTTGAAGATGCTGAGTGGGTTTTGCTGTAGGGAGTATTCTGGAGCTGATTCCAGGTTATCTAGGAAGAAAGGAAAAAAAAAAAGCAGGATCACAGACATGGCAGAGCTCAGGGGGTTGGAGTTTTTTGGGTGGTTTAAATTCCTGTTTTCTTCCTTCTTCTTCATCTTGCTGATTGGTTTGTGTGGATGGATGTCTCCAGGGATAATCACTGGAGGTGGTCTTGGAAGGGTTTTATCCAATTCTTTGCTCAGAGCAGGAAAAATGCAAAAATTTACCTCAAATTCAGCTGTTTCTGAGGGATTTTAGATCTGGGGGGTTTTAGATCAGTAACAGCACCAGGTGAGAGCTTTTTCTTGGTGTAATCAAGAAATTTTTCCCTCACATCAGTGATTTTTCCCTCACAGAAAGGACAACAAAATTATTTCAATTCCTGTTTTCTTCCCTCTTCCTCTTTGAGCTGTTTGATTTGTGTGGATGGAAGAGGGAGGCAATAAATCTCCAGGGATAATGACTGGAGAAAGTTTTGGAAGGGTTTTATCCAATTGCTTGCTCAGAGCTGGAAAAATGCAAAAATTTACCTCAAATTCAGCTGTTTCTGAGGGATTTTAGATCTGGGGGGTTTTAGATCAGTAACAGCACCAGGTGAGAGCTTTTTCTTGGTGTAATCAAGAAATTTTTCCCTCATGTCAGTGATTTTTTCCCTCACAGAAAGAGAAAGACGACAAATGGAAAAGGACCAACGAGTCGGAAAGAAAACTGGAACCCATCATCTTTGAGAAGGTGAAAATGGTAAGATCAGAAAGAAAATCATGGAGCAGTTGTGGAGACATCCCTGAGGCAGAGCAGAGGGATTCCAGCCTGCTCTGGGAGCATTTTTCTGGCCTCAGTCACACCCTGGGTGCTTTGAGTCACTGGTGGGAGCTTGTTTTGCTCTGCTCCCCAGACACTGAGCAGATATGCAGGTTGGAATCCAGCTATTCCCTGCTGATTTTTCCAGCTCCAGCAGCTGCTTCTCCCTAGTTTAGAGCCTGCTTGGATTTGACAACTTATTGGGACAATAAAAACCATGGAAATATTCACTCTGAAATTCTCATTTTGGAAGAGCAAAGAGGATTTTGCTTTTATTTTTGACTTAAATCCACTGGAAAAAAAGGGATTTTAAGGGTTAATCTCATTCAAACCTCTGACATTTCAGAGTGAACCCAAAAGCTGCACAAGATTTGTGTTGTTTCTTTTTCCCCAGCCTCAAAAGAAAGACGAAACGCAGCAATCCAGGAAAAGTTCCCCCAAATCTGAGCCAGTCATGGACTTGCTGGGCCTGGGTAAGAGAAATTGGTATAAAAATGGTGGGAATTTGAGGAGTTTCAGTGCTAATTTTTCCTGTCCGGTGACCAATTCCAGGAATCCTGCAGGAATATTCAGCTTGAGCTGCTCCAGTGCTGCTTGGGAAGAGTTTTCTGTGTGTTTCCCTTTACCCTGGAGCTTGAGGTGTTCCAGGAGCAGCTGGAGGTTTATGGGACAAACTTGGGCACTTCCCAAGTCCTGCTCCAGTCCCTTCCCAGCTCCAGAGGGATGAGGGAGGTTGGGATGGGGTCTCTGGGTGGGGTGGCACTGGTGGCACAGAGGTGTCCCCAGGCTGGGGCCGTGTGGGGACACCCAGGACATCTCTGTCCCTCCAGATGCTCCAGTGACAACGCCTGTCACCAATGGCCGGCCCAGCAGCCTGGAGAAGGACCTGGACCTCTTTGCATCCATGGGATCCAGCTCAGACTCCAGGAAGGTGAGCTGGGAATGTTGGTGTTTGGAAAAGCCTGGTTGTGTCGTAGAACCACAGGATAATTTGGGGTGGAAGGGACATTAAAGAGCAGGGACATCTTGCACTATGCCAGGGTGCTCCAGACTGGCCTTGGACACTTCCAGGGATGGGTAATCCATCTGGGAATGATGTGTCAGCACACATATCAATTATCTGCCCTAAACCTTCCTTCATCTAAATTTCCCTTGATTCAACCCTGCCCTAAACCTTCCTTCATCTAAATTTCCCTTAATTAACCCCAAAAATCTCCCTCTTCCATGCTGAAGCCATCACCCCAGCACATCCCTGTGTGTGGATGGACATTCCCCATTTTCCCCTCGTGCTGGATCTTGCCCTGATCCTGTCTCTTTGTCCCAGGTCGTTGGCTCCATGCCAACCTCTGGAAGCGCCGGCTCCGTTCCTGAAAACCTGAATCTCTTCCCGGAGCCTGGAGGCAAAGGGGACGAAGTGGGGAAGAAGCAGCTCTCCAAAGACTCCATCCTGTCCCTGTACGGCTCCCAAACGTCCCAGGTGCCAGCACAAGGTAACCCTGGTGTGAGCTGGGAGCTGGAGAGCACCAGGAGGGGGTGGGTGGGGTGTCCTGGGAGCTGAGAAACTTCCAGGAGAAGTGGGAATGTGGGTGGTCCCTGAGAATCCCAGAATGGGTTGGGTGGGAAGGGAATGTGAAGCTCATCCCGTTCCAGCCATGCATTTTTCACTATCCCAAGTTGCTCCAAGCCTTTTCCAAGCTGGTCTTGGGCATTTCCAGGGATGGGGCAGCCACAGCTTCTCTGGGAAATCCATCTCAGCCCCTCACCAGGCTCACAGGGAAGAATTCTTTCCCAGTATCAAATCCAACCCTGCCCTCTGGCACTGGGAATTCAATTTGGGATTCAGTATTGGGAGGGAGTTCAGGGAGGAATTCCCTCCAAATATCCAACCCAGGGAGGAGTTCCCTCCCAATACCCAATCCAAACCTGCCCTGTAGTACTGGGAATCAGGGAGGAATTCCCTCCCAATGTCCAACCCAGGGAGGAATTCCTTCCCAATATCCAACCCAACCCTGCCCTTTGTCACTGGGAATCAGAGAGGAATTCCTTCCCAATATCCAACCCAACCCTGCCCTTTGTCACTGGGAATCAGAGAGGAATTCCTTCCCAATATCCAACCCAACCCTGCCCTTTGTCACTGGTAATCAGGGAGGAATTCCCTCCCAATATCCAACCCAACCCTGCCTTCTGGCACCGGGAATCCATTCCTGCATGTCCCTGCCCAAATCCCCTCTCCAGCTTTGCTCAGAACCATGAGCAGCACGAGGAACAGCTCAGTCTGGACATGCCAACCAGGCTATGACTGGAATTGTGACATTCCAGCCCCTGAACTGACCCCTGCTCCCTCCCTGCCTTTCCCAGGAGCGATGTTCATGGCGCCGGCTCAGCTGGGCTACCCCGCCGCTCCCTACCCCGGCTTCCCAGGAGTGCCCCCTTCCAGCAGCATGATGGGGGGCATGATGGCCCCATCCGTGGGGATGCTGGCCCAGCCTGGAGCTGCTGGCATGGTGGCACCCATGGCCATCCCAGCTGGGTACGTGGGCAACGTGCTGGGCGTTCCCAACGGGATGATGGGGGCCCAGCAGCCCGGCTACGTGGCCGGGGTGGCCGCGGTGCCCCAGGCCGTGTACGGGGTCCAGCCAACGCAGCAGCTGCAGTGGAACCTCGCCCAGGTGAGGGGGAGGCACCTGGAGGCTTTTTCCAGGGTTTTTCTGGGAGTTGGGGAGGGATGAGGGGATCTCCGGGGGTTTGTGCTTGGTGTGGGATCAGTTGAACTGGACTTGATTGTGCAGTGGGAGCAGTGGGAACAGAGAATCCCAGGATTGGTCAGGTTGGGAAAGAATTCTGAGTTCAATCCCAATCTCATCTCCCAGCCCAGAGCACTGAGCCCATGGACACCAAAGGGGTGGGGACTCCAAACTTCCCTGGGCAGTTCCACCCTTTCCATGGAGAAATTCCTGCTGATATCCAACCTGCCCTGAAGTCCTCCTATGCCTGGGGACACCAAACTTCCCTGGGCAATTCCATGGCCCTTTCCATGGAGAAATATCCAGCCTGCCCTGAAGTCCTCCCATGTCTGGGGACACCAAACTTCCCTGGGCAATTCCATGGCCCTTTCCATGGAGAAATATCCAGCCTGCCCTGAAGTCCTCCCATGCTGGGGAGCCACACCCTGCTCCCCTTTAGGGCCCTGCTGTTTTTGGGAGCCGTGGGCAGCGTCCAGGCCCATCCCTGACCTCTCTCCTGTCCCATTTGCAGATGACCCAGCAGATGGCTGGGATGAACTTCTATGGAGCCAATGGAATGATGGGCTATGGACAGTCCATGGGAGGAGGAGGAGGAGGAGCCCAGGGCAGCAATCCCGGCCTCAGCTCCCCGCTGTGGAAATGAGCCCTCGCTCGCACGTGACCATTTCTGCCTTTGTTCTGTTCTCCAAACCTGCTCCATGAGACATTCAGGGTTTTTGCTTTCAGGTTTAGGGACCCAGCCCAACCTGAATTTTGTTCCATCCCTGAGCTCCATCTCTGCCTTTCCACTGTCACAGCCACGGGGACAGCTGGGTGGCCCAGGCCACGAGCGCCCCGTCCTCAGCACAGTCAATGCACACGGGGAGGGGATCCCTCCCTGCACAAAGCTCCACCAGAGCTCCTGGGTAGCACTTGATGCCCTGCTGGGCACCTGGGCACAGGTGGGACTGGGAAATCTGGGATTTCTCACTTCAGTATTAGCAGATTTTTTTGCGGGGGGGAAAAAAGGGTGGGGAACCTCGTTTGGTGCTGAGGAACTGGATTTAAGCCGAGCCCAGGGGCAAGCAAGCCTTGCTACCTCCTCCCTCGAGGGGAGCTCTCCCTGCTCCCACCCTCCTTGGAACCAAAGTCCTTGGGAAAAGCCCTGTCCCACCCCCCCTGAGCAAGCAGGAATCTCGCCCGGAGTGGGGGCAAAGCCGATGGAATGTGAAAAACTTGCACTGCAGAGTGAATTTTCTGGCTGGTGTTGGGATTTGATGGAATTTCACTTTTAACAATCTAACCAGAGTTAATTTTCCGGGGCCCAGAGCCCTGTGCAAGTTTTCTTACACTTTTAAAAATGACTCTGACATCCTAATTTATACTTTTTTCATAATTTTTTTTTCTGTTTTGTTTCGTTCTTGTTGTCGTTGTTCCTGTGTAAAATCCTGGTTCCTCCCTTTCCTGGCTCGCTTGGGACATTTTAATCTTAGGCAGATTTGTTTTCTCATCTCCAGTAGAACCCAAAACTGCTTCAAAAGTCAGCAAGAAGTCGGACTTGTGGTCTGCTCTCTCCTGTGGATATGTAAATTCCAAAATAAAATATTGCAGTGGACTCCTCTGGTGCTGGTGGTCACTTCAGGTGTGGGAATTAAGGGAATTTCATCCCAAAAATCAGCCCAAATTCCCTCTGGTTTGGGCTCTGTCCCAAATGCCAGGGAGCTGAGGGAACACAGCCAGGCCTGGAAGAATCCAAAGTTGACACTTTTATATACAAACCCCTCAGCTTTGGGATGGGGGGAAGGTGGAGCAGAATTCCTGCAGCTGCTGGGATTAAATTATTTCATTCCAGCTTTAATTCCATTATTTCAACTATTTTAAACTCGGATTTAACAAAACCTGATTGAGGCTCATCCAAGAATGTGAAGGAACAGGGAAAATCAGAGAATTCTGGAATTCCAGAANCCATTTTTCTTGGGAAGCTGGAGGGGATTTGGGATCCAGGGAGGTTTGGGGGTGCTTCTGGGATCTTTTATTCATTATGGGATTTCTTTCCTCAAGTCAAACCTGCTTTTCCCAGGGGAAAAAAAACAATGTTTATCCCGTTCCCCTCTTTCCCAGAGTATCCACAAGGGGTTGTGGGATGATTTTTTTGGGGGGAAAAACTCGACTCAAGCACAAGAAAAAGTTTTCAAGCTGGCTTTAATCATCTCCACTTGCTGCCCCAATACTGTACATGCAAAGCCAATTAAAAGGTGAATAATTCAGCTTTTTCCTCCCTTTTTTTTTTTTTTTTT
>VXAX01006852.1:54075-66713 GCA_013399835.1 Leptocoma aspasia
TTAATTTTCTTTGGGAAGGAAAATGTCAGGAATATTTTACAAAACAACGTGCGCCCTCAGAGCCGTCGGTCCTGCAGATAGAAACCACAAAAATACAAGAGTTTGACATTTAAGAAAGGACCACACACATAGAAAACAGGACAGGACACAGGTAGAAAATTCCATTTGCTCGTTTTTTGAAATATTCCCACTTTTCTGTAGCCATCCCAAACCCATCCCCTTCTCTTGGATGTGGGACTGGGGCTCCAAGGATGCTCCAGTTCCCCCCTTCCCGGTGATTTTTGGGGAGGGTGGAGTTGTGGAATGGGAGGAATCTGTCATTAAACCAAGTTTAGCACAAATTAGGGGGGGGTTGGAGGCACTGCTCCCATCCCAGCTCCCAGAAATCCTAAAATATCCAAGGAAAGTCTTCCCCTAGCTCTCCCTCTCAGCTGTCACCTTCTCATTTAGTGCCAATTAACTCATGGTTAATTAAGCTCTGACACTTCCCCATCTCTTTTGGTGATCCCTTTCCATGAAAATTTTGGGGGATTTGAGGCTGGAAAATGTGAGGGATTTTGGGGTCCTTGTGGGGTTTTGCACTTTCACCCCCATCCCTCCTTTCAGCCTCAGCTTCCAAGGGTTTGGAATTTCTGGCAGAGCTCTGGGGGCATCTCCTTGCCTTTAATCCCTCATCATTCCCACCCTTTTATTCCCTTTTATTTCATCTTTAATGGACCCAAACCAGTCTGGAATTCCAGAATTCCCTTTTATTCCCCCTCAAACTTTTTAGGGGGAAGCTGGGTTGAGAGATTCCTTATTATGGATAAAATCCCTCCCTTTGGAATGGAAATCCAGAATTTTTGGACGGGATAAACATTCCCAAACTTCACTTTGCCTACTCCTAAAAACCCACTAGGGCTTTTCCTGCTGTTTTTATTTCCCTGCTGCTGCTGCCAACCCAAATTCCAGGAGAAATTCCCAACTTTTGCTTTCCCCAGAGCTGCTTTTAGGGGTAAACTTGAGAGATTAATGACAGATTCCAGAGTCCTGGATCATCCTGAACATTCCAGGTGCTCATTCCTGGGATGAATTCCAAGCTGGGGAGGAGGAGGATGATGGGATGGGGAAAATTCCTTTCACGAAAAGATCAAAGCCCTTTAAGAAAACAAGGCCACCAACTTCAAAGTGCTCTGAACATTCAGGGGCTCCCCTGGCCTTCCAGAAGCCCTCAGGATTGGGAATTCCTTCGGGATATTCCCTGTGGTGGGAGAAAATTCCCTTTTGAGCCAGAGGGAGCTGGGATCCTGTAGGGAATGGGATCAGCATTCCACACCTGTCCTCCAAGGGAGGGTCACCCCCTGCCTGCTCCAGAGGCTCCTTGTCCATCCAGGAGCTTTGGAGAGGGATTTGTGCCCTTCCAAGGGCTTTGGAAAGGGATTTGTGCCCTTCCAAGGGCTTTGGAAAGGGATTTGTGCCCTTCCAAGGGGGGGAGCAGGGCTGGATTTTGGAATCGAGCCCCTCACCCACCCCTGGGAGGGTTTTGGGGGCTCAGGCCAGCCCTGGAGGGCTGCTGGACAGGGAAGATGGAAAAGACGCACAGGGATCCCTCTGGATCATCCCTCCAACCCCAGGATTCCCTTGCCTGGGGCTCAAATCCCGAAGGGAGCAGGGTTGGGAGTTGCCCACCCCAATCATGGATTGCTTTTCATTCCACAGGGAAACAAAACAACAAAACCAAAAAAAAAAACCAAAAAAAAACCACAAAAGAAACCAAAAAAAACCTGGATGTGGCCAAGTGCACAAGCTCTGGGTCCTAAAGGAATGGAAAAAGTGGGAAAAGGGGAAGGATCCAAGGAAAAGGAAAGGATGAGGTATAGCAACAACCGGAGCTCCAGGCCCTGGGGGAGCACTGGGATCTCCTGGATTCTCCTGGGTTCCTGGAGTCCATCCCGGTGTTCCTGAGGGATGCTCGGGGGTCCCACAACGTGGAGGTTCCTCAGACACCCAGACCAACACTTGGACACTTTTCTGTGTCTTTTTAAACCCAAAACCTTCCTCAGGTGAGTGGGATTGTCCCACCCAGTCACAGAGTGACCCCCAAAATTCCAACCCTGTTATTTGGGATGTTTTTTTTAAAAGTCTTTCCTGCAGCTTTTCAACTCCTAAAAGTGATTTTCACACCTTTAACCAACCAGCCAAGGACTGGGAGGGGGTTTCTCCATGAAAAAGCAATCCTGCCCTGTCTCTGGAAGTGTCCCAGGATGGGGCTTGGAGCAGCCTCTGAGGGGCTGGAATTCCATGGATTTTAAGGTCTTTCCCACCCAAACCAGCCTGGGATCCTGTGGAGCAGAGGGAAGACTTCCAGATGGAACAGCTTTGCTACAAAAACATTGGAAAAGGCCATGCTGCCCTTGGCACAGCGAGATGCAAACCCTGCTGTTCCTGCAGGGAATTCTCCATGAAATCCTGAGGGAAAGCAGGGAGACCTCTTCCCATCCATGAGGAAAAACAAATTTAGGGTGGATTCAGCCCGGCCACTGCTCCTTGATCTGCACAATTCTGCTGTTTTCCAAACAAATCCCACACCTTCCAGAGGTTCTCACATCCAGGCATTTCCCATCCATCTGGAAAGAAGCTTCTGAGTCAACTGGAAGAAAAATTTTCTGCCTGGAAAAAACATCCCTGGTGCAGTTTTTTTAGGGATTCTTTTGTAGGAGGAAAAATCCTTCCCGCCCTGCTGGGGGTTTTGTGAGTCCAGGTGGGAATTGTGGAATCCAGGCTGGATTTCCCAAGTTGTGGTGTCAGGCAGTGAACAGAAGAGATTCCCTGGCAGCCAAGGGAATCCTGATCCTGATTCCTGAGGAATTCCTGGTCTGTTTGGAACCAGGAGCTCTCAGCTCCTGGAGGAAAGGTTGGCAGATCTGGGAAAGGTGGAGGGAATTTTTCCTCCCTTGTCTCCAGTACTCTGTGGCAGTAGGTTCAGGGAATTGGTGCTGTATTCCACTGGATTTTGGGAAAACTCCATCCAAACCTCCTTTCCCAGGTTTTCAGCGTGCCCTGATGGTGAGGAAACAGGAGCTGCATTCTGGCTGATCCCAATTTCTTGGAAATTTTCACTGGACTTTGGCAAATCTGGCCCATTCCAGGCTGGTGGAAAAGCAGGGATAACTCAGACCTGGAATCTTGAGAGTTTTCTGTGCTTTGTGTGAATTTTGTCAGCTTTTAGGGGATGTTTCAGCATCATTCCAAGGTTTGTTTTTTTTTTTTTTGTCAAATCCATCCTCGTGATTCCAGCTGGGGGTTTGGATTTCAGCTCTGGCAGTGTCAGGTGGGGGCTGCTCCTCTCTGCTGGGGGCTGAGTGTCAAATGTGCTGCAAAACTGATTTAATTCCATATTAATTCCTCTTTCCAGGAAAAAATCTCTGGCAAATCCAGTGATTTGGATTTCTTTTCTTGATAGAAAATAGAGGAAATCATCGAACTCAAAATTCCTTCCAGGGAATTTTGCAAATCAAATTGCACATTAAAAAATGCCCTTTGCTAGAAAATATTCCCTCAGGAAAAAAAAAAAAAAAAAACCCAAACCAAAAAAACCCCCAAAAAAACCACAACCTTGGAGTGCAGGAATTTATCCTGGGATGGAGTTCACTCCCTCAGGAGCTGGCACGGGGCTCACTTTGGGATTTCTGGGTGTCTTTGCCGTGTTTTTCTCATTGTTTGAGGAAGGAAAACGTCTGACACGAGGTCCTGGAGGTTGAGAAATGAGGAGCTGATGTTGCAACCCCAACGTGGCACAATCCCAGCTCTTCCCCCAGTTTGGGTTTCCCACCCCAGTTTAAGGTGGGTCATTCCTGCTGGGAAGTGAGTGGCAGCTCCTGGGGGACTGGAAGGGAAGGAGGGAATGTTTTCCTGGATTTTGGTGTCACTCCGTGCTGTTTCCACTTCTCCAGGAGCAGGAGGAACCCTGCACTTTGTCCTTGTCACCCCCAACCCATCCTCAGCGACCCACGAGCCAAAACCTTTGGGTTTTTTCCTCGTTCCCAGGTGGAATTTCACCGGGATTTTTCCAGCAGAATTTTTTCAAGCATCCAGGGATGTTGGTGTTGGCCCTCGGGAGCGCGTGCTCTCCGCGTTCTGCCACTTGTCCCCCGCCCCTGCTCCTTGTCACAGCCGTGGGATGTTCCTGGCAGGGACGGAGCAGGGAAGCGCTGCCGGGAATGCGGAGGGGGTGGGAAGCTGTGCCCACGCCGGGAGCAGAACGTCCCTGCTCAGCTCCCTGCTCTGCCCACGCTCCTGGGACAATCCCACCACGGCAGATTCGGAGTTTTCCCCGTCAGAATCGAGTTGGTGAAGCCAGAGGGAAAGAGCAGCAGCTCGGAGGAGCGGAAAGCTTTTCCTTTTGGGATGCTTTCCCTCGCGGAGAGTCAAAAATGCAGCGCAGGCTCAGGCGGGTTGAGCCTCGTGGAATTCTGTTTGCCGTGATTCCGCTGTTCTCATGGAATTGCTCCGTGCTCGGGAGGGAACATCGAGTCCAAGCCGTTGTTTGTTCCTGTCTCAGCACTCAGGGCACTGAGTTTGTTCCCCAAACATCAGGTTCAGGGCATCCCACATTCCCAGAGGTCTCCATCCAGGAATCGCGGCCCGCGCTCCAACCGGCAGAGGAGGATTTCATCCTTCATCCTTCAGGGTGGGAAAGGATGAGCTTTTCCCCATCCCAGCTCAGCAAGATCCAGCCAATTCCCTTCTTGGTGGTTTGGAGTTGGCAAAGTCACGGCAGCAGCTCTGAGTCCCTGCCACGATGGCGCCGAAGCCGTGGCAGTGCCGGGTGAATCGGCCACGGCACGGATGAGTCCTGCTGGCCACGGTTTTGGGGTTGTGGAACCCCAAGTGTGGGTTTGTAGACCCCCAAAGTTTGAGGTTGTAGACCCACAGATCTGGTTTGTAGACTGCCAAGCTTGGGGATTTGTGGACCCCAAGATTTGGGGTTGTGGAACTTTGGGGTTATGGAGCCCCAGGGTTGGGTTGGTGGAACCCCAGGTTTGGGTTTGTTGACCCCTAGGTTTGGATTTGTGAACCCTCAGGTTTGGATTTATGATTCTCAAGATCTGGATTTGTGAACCCCCACGTTTGGGGTTGTGGACCTCCAGATTTGAGTTGGTGGAACCCCAGATCTGGGGTTGTGAACCCCAAGGTCTGGATTTGTGAACCCTCAGGTTCAGGTTTGTGGACTCCTGGGACTGGATTTATGATTCCCCAGATTTGGGGTTGAGGACTCCCAAGTTTGGTTTTATGGACCCCCAGGTTTGGGGTTGGGCTTGTGGAGGGAACAGCTTCATCCCAAAAGTCTTTTCCTCCAGGTTTGGGTTTGTTCTGCTGTGGCTGAGCTGGTTCTTCATTCCTGGTGCCACCAGGAGAAGCCCAGGTGGGTTTGTTGTGCTCTGTGCATTGTGGAATTCCGTGTTTTGCCAAGAAATAATCCTATAAAAACCCCAGCTGTGCTGTGGGGTGCTTTGTGGTGAAGACTGAAGGTCAGAGCCAGCCCCATGAAATTCCCCATGAACCTCTTGTCCTCTTCCAGTCTCCTCATCTTTTGGTGTGTCGGGATTTTGTTCCTTCTCTCTTGGGAACTGATCCTTCAGGACAGTCATTGGATTTAGGAATATTTGATGAAGAAACCAAGAGTTTCTAGTGGTGTCTCCCCTGAGTAATTTCAGCAAATTTCAATAGGCACCTTCAAAAAAAGCTTCCGTAATTCCCGGGTTTGCTACAAGAACTGGATCCCTCGGAGGGAACCAAAATGCTGCTTGGAAAAACAAACAAAACAAACAAAAAAACCCCAAAAACGCTCATCCCACTAAGGAACTCCCGCTCCTTTGTCTGCCCCCCGAATTCCAGAGCTGCTCTTGAGATGTCCCCCTGGAGAGAAGCAGGGTTGGATTCCGCTCCTGCTTGGAATTCAAGTATCCAGGAGGGCATCCCAGCTCTCCAGAAGGGTGTCCCAACCCCAAGGAGGATGTCCCAGACCTCGAGGGGAGCGGGCTGAAGCCCGGGAAGGGAATCCCACACCTTGAGGAGGTCAGCCTGGTCTGGAGGAGGAGGAGAAGGAGGAGATCCCAGCTCCAAGGAGAGCATCTCCAGGAGGGGATCCAAGATCTTGGGAAGTGTATCCCAGCCCTTGGGGGGTATCCCAACTCCTGAGGAGGGAATCCCAACCTCAAAGGAGGGAATCCCAGCCTTTAAGGACAGCATCCTACTCCAAGGAGGATATTCCAGACTCCAAGAAGGGTATCCCAACCCCTGAGGAGGGAATCCCAACATCAAGGAGAGCATTCCAGACCTCAAGGAGGACATCTCCACAGAGGACATCCCAGCTCCAAGGAGGACAGCTCCTAGGAGAGCATTCCAGACCTCGAGAACATCCCAGCTCCAAGGAGAACATTCCAGACCTCAACGAAGACATCTCCAAGGAGGACATCCCAGCTCCAAGGAGAGCATTCCAGAGCTCAAGAAGGACAGCTCCAAGAACATCTCAGCTCCAAGGAGGACATCCTAGCTCCAAGGAGAGCATTCCAGAGCTCAAGGAGGACAGCTCCAAGGAGGACATCCTAGCTCCAAGGAGAGCATTCCAGAGCTCAAGGAGGACAGCTCCAAGGAGGACATCCTAGCTCCAAGGAGAGCATTCCAGAGCTCAAGGAGAGCATCCCAGCCCTCCAGCTGGGGGGGAGGGGGCTGGGAGGCAGCTGATCCGCCAGGATCCCGCTATTCCCGCTCCGTTGCGTCGCCTTCTCCCGCGGGCCATTCCCAGAGTTTGTCCTTTGGGTCAGCGGTGAGACACGAGGAGAAGCCAAAGGGAGGCCAGCGCCCCTTTCCCTGTCCCCTCTTGCTTTGGCAATGGTCACAGGCTACATGCTCCCGGGAAAACCAAAAAAAAAAAAAAAATTGGGGAAAAAAATTTTAAAAAAAGGCAGGGAAATGGCCACCAAAAGTGCTGGGAAAGCGACCAAATGGGATGAGACTGGCAGATGTTCCCGGTCCATCCGGAGTTCTCTTGGATATTGCAGTGAGTGTGTTGTTAGCACGTGGCAAAGCTACATAAGAGAAGATGCTACATTCCTTGGAAAACAAAAATAGTGCTGAGTTGGATTTGTTCTGAGTTCGGTGGGGTTTTCTCCTTGGAAAGCTGCCTTTTCCTCGGAGGCAGGGAAAGGGGATGGGAGGAAAAAGGAACCTCGTCCTCAGCCAGACTGGGCTGCTCCCAGCAGGGTTGGGAGGGAACTGGGAGCTGCCAGGACGAGGTCTGGGAACAGTCTGGGATCATTGGCAGTCGCAGCCCTCGGAGGGAATTTTCCCCTCTCCTTCCCCCCTGCCTCACTCCCTCTCCCTTCCTGGGAAGGGCATCCAGATTTTTCTGGGGGGGAAGGAGATTGAAAATTAAAAAAAAAAAAAAATAGGAGAAAAAAAAAATATATATTTACAGCTCTCCATGACCAGTTCTGCAAGGTCTCCTTGGATGTCTCCTTCCCAATCCCAGCCTCTATGGGCAGGAGGGGCTGGTGGAGCTCTCCAGGGAGGACTGGGAGAGGCGGCGGGTCAGGGGTCCGATGCTGGAGTCGGCCAGGGAGGAGGTTGGGAAGAGTTTGTACCAGCCCGAGACGGGGCTGGAGAGATCCAGCTCCTCCAGGATGATCTGGGCCATCCCCATGAAGCACTTGTGGTCCATGCGCCCGTAATCGCCCCAGATGATCACCTGCGGGCAGGGAGGGGCTGATGGAGCAGGGAATTCCGGGGAAATGGTGCCCAGATGGAAAAACCCTGCTGTGGTTGAGGCTTGGGAAGGTCTGAGGGATGCAGGAAGGGCTCTGGAGATCCCTGGCCTTGCTCCCCTCACCCTGTGAGGGTGGGGAGGTCCTGGCACAGGGCATTCCAGATCCCAAAGAGGGCATCCCGACCTCGAGGAGAGCATCAGAGCCCTGAGGAGAGTATCCCAACCCCAAGCAGGACATTCCAGACCTCAAGGAGAACATCCCAACCCCGAGGAGAGCATCCCAACCCCAAGCAGGACATTGCAGTCCCCAAGGAGGGCACCCAGACCCCAAGGGGAACATCCCAGACCTCGAGGAGAACATCCCAGCCCCAGGCAGGACATTCCAGACCCCAAGGAGAGCATCCCAACCCCAGGCAGGGTATTCCAGACCCCAAGGAGGGCACCCAGACCCCAAGGAGAGCATCCCAGCTCCAAGGAGGGCATCCCAGCCCACAGGAGCTGTGGCTGTCCCACCCCTGGCAGTGTCCAAGGAAAGGCTGGCTGGGGCTCAGGGCCACCTGGGGTAGGGGAAGGTGTCCCTGCCCACCTGCAGGACTTTGCCCTGGGGACTCTCCTCGAAGAGCAGGGGCTGCTGGTACGAGGGGTCACAGGTTTTCTTCACCACCTTGGTCTTCTTCTTGGCCAGGCAGACGCCGTTCTCCAGCAGATAAACCTTCACATAGGTGGCTGCCGTGGGAAATGGGGACAAACAGGGACAAACAGGGACATGGAGTGTCAGATTTAGCCCTTTTCTGACTCAGAGATGGGGCAACCGAGTCAAATATACTTCTTACTGCATTGTTAAAATACAGGGTTTTATACAAATACAAAAACCCATCACAGTATAAGAAAGAGATGTATTGTCCCGTTAGAGAGCAAAAATAGAAGGTTTTTAATAAAAGCCACAACACCTACCAATCTAAAGTTATCATAAAAATAATCAGCCTATTTAGATATATCAGTAACCTCTTAAACAGAAAAATTTAATGTTCTCAAAAAATTAGTAAATAAACAACTACAAAAAAACCACATCAAACCTACAAACAGTCCCTAGAATTCTCCAGTTTTTATCATTCATAAAAAGACTTCTAATTCCTAGAAATTACTCCACAACCTAAAAAAATCAACAAAATCATAAAAAAAATAGAGCCTCTACAACCTAAACTTCCTTCTCTTTCAGTGATTCCAAAAAACCAACCATTCCAATCAACAACATTCCACAACATCCAAGAGATACTCCTCGATTTCCCTTTTCAGTTCCAACCATCAATAAAAAAAAGCCAAAAATTAAAAAAAAAAAGTATCACTAAACTGTTTCACCACCAAAAAATAAAAAAACTCTCTACAAATCCATTTCCTACATGGGAGCAGGATGCTGGGATGATCCCAGCATGGCACCCAAGCCCATCCCTCCACTGCCACCTACCAGGGATGCACTTGGAGCCCATTTTTGGGATGAGTCCCCTGGCCTGGATCACGTCCACCTCCAGCTGCCCGTTGCGCTCAGCCATGCCGACGTGGACGTCGCCTGCAAGGGGGGGACACAGCTGATTGTCACCTCCCCCTGGGGACAGCCACAGCCCCGTGTCCTCATCACCCCCGGCGTCCCACTGGAGGCCTGGTTTGTTGGGAACTGGGGGCTCCGTGGATGGGAAGGAGCTTGGATTGAGCAACCAGGAGAGATCGGGGTGGGAGCCCCTCCTCCCCATCGGCTCCACCCCTGCCACCGGGATTTTATCCCTCGGGAGTAAGGCTGGGATTTACCTAGGCTGGGCCTTGGCCGGGTGATTCCCCAGGAAAAGGAGAGGCTGGGACAGGAGGGATCAGGGGGCAGGAACTCTGAGGGGTCCAACCACCCCCTTTCCCCCTTCCTTTTCCCCTTTCCCCCTTCCTTTTCCCCTTCCCTCTTCCCTTTCCCCTTTCTCCTTTCCCCTTTCCCATTTCCCCTTTCCCCTTCCCCTTTTCCTTTCCCCTTGCCCTTCCCCTTCCTTATTCCCTTTCCCTTTTCCCTTTTCCCTTTTTCCTTCCCTGAACTTCCCTTCCCTCCTGCTGGGATTTATTCAGGACCAGCTCCCAGTACCACAGAGACAGGAGGGACAGGACAGGGGACAGGGGGGACAGGACAGAGGACACCAGGCAGCTCCTCCCATTCCCAGCATCTCCAACCCCAGCAGGACCAGGAGGCCACCTTGGAGTGTGTCCCCAGCTGGGGACACGCTGCTGCTGGCTGGGAATTCAGACTTAGGGTGCAACTTTTGATCCCCATTTGGGATTTCAAAGGGAAAAGAGGGACAAAGGGTGGGGCTTTGGTTCCAGGATGCTCGAAAAGGAAGCCCCGGGAAAAGGAAGCCCCGGGAAAAGGCAGAGCTGCTGCTTCTCAGGGATGCCCTGCCCTGATCCCCGCGCTCTCCCCTGCTTAGGGCAGAGCATTCCCAAGCATTCCCGGACGGGATGTGCTGGGATGGAGCCCTGCGAAGAACCACGCGGCCTCTTCCCCCCCTTCCCTCCCTCCGGAGCGCCCCTGGGCGCTGCCCCTGCTCACCCATCGGGGGGGTTGCCAGCGTCTGCCGCCCCACGAGCTGCCCCGGCCCCAGCCCGTCGAGGAAATCGCTGAACTGGCTCTCTGCTCCCAGCCGGGTGGTGGGGAAGATGAACCTGCAAAGGATTTTCATGGAGCATCCCTCTGCCCGTGGCGGGGACACGCCGGGAGGGATCCCGGCGCCGTTCCCGGTCCCTGCCCCGTTCCTTACGTGCCGTCCGAGCTGTTGCTGTTGGTGCTGCCGTCCGTGGATTCCCGGCTGCCCTGCCGGGTCACCCTGGTCCTCATCTCCACGGCGATGCCGGTCTCGGTGCTCCTGCGGATGGTGCTGCGCAGCTTTTTGGGGCCCCCCTCTGGAATTGGAGACGGGATCAGCTCCAGCTCCTGCCCCCAGCCCTTCCCTGCCTTCCCATTCTCCCGGTTTCCTCATTCCCGGGGAGTTGTGCACCTTTCCCTGGGGGAATTCCTGCACGGACACATCCCGGTGTGGCAGCAGAGGACAGCTGCGGGCTGGCTCCGTGTCCCCGTGTCCCCACTGCGCCTGCCACAGCCCCGCTCTGTCCCAGTGTCACCGTGGTTCTGCATGGCTGAGAGTCCCCTCCGCAACTGAGACCTGCCCCACTCACCCCACAAGTGCTGGCACCATTGGCCTCCAAAGTCCCCGTGCCATAGGGGACAGGAACCCACAGTGCCACAGCGCCAGCGCTCCTGATGTCCCCTTTCTCCACCCTCCCTGTGCCCCTGTCCCCGTGCCAGAGGGGACAGCAACCCACGATGTCAGAGCCTCAACGCTGCCTGATGTCCCCTTTCTCCATCCCCTTGTCCTCCAAAATCCCTGTACCCATGCTGGAGGGGACAGCAACCCATGGGTGTGGCCACAACCCCAAAGCTGCTGATGCCCCCTTGGCCTCCAAAATCTCCGTGCCCCTGTCCCCATACCAAAGGGGACAACCTGCAATGCCACAGCCCCAACACTGCCTGATGTCCCCTTGGCCTCCAAAACCCCCTGTGCCCCTGTCCCCATGCCAGAGGGGACAATCCACAATGCCACAGGTATGGGCACAGCCCCAACACCGCCTGATGTCCCCTTTCTCCACCCCCTTGGCTTCCAAAATCCCCATATCCCCATTCCAGAGGGGACAACAACCCTCAGTGTCACAGCCCCAATGCTGCCTGATGTCCCCTTTATCCACCCCCTCGTCCCCCAAACCCCCCTGTCCCCATGCCAGAGGGGACAATCTGCAATGCCACAGGTGTGGGCACAGCCCCAACACCACCTGATGTCCCCTCTCCTCCACCCCCTCCCTGCCACGTGTCCCCGGCGGTGGCAGATGGCAGCAGCAGGAGGAGGAGGGTGGCACGAGCGGCCACCCCTGGCACTGTCCCCGGGCCCTGCTGTGTCACCATGTGTGAGTGGTGGCATCGCCAGCTTTGTTCGGGGCTGTCCCCACTCAAGGGCTTGCCCAGTCCTGGCAGCTCCTTGGAACAGCCTTAAAAAATTTAGGGCAATATGAACTGGGGAGTGATTGAAGCTGTTATAATTTGAATTATTTCAGGTCACTGTCGATGCTCTTCACAAATTTAAATATTTGATAAGTTTGAATCAACCCTGTCCAGCTCATTTTGGGGAGCATCCCGGTCCTGCCCTTCCAGTTTTGCTTTTGGGATAAATTTAACCCCTTCAGAGCCACCTCCGGATTAACTCTTCCTTTCCCAAACCATGGAATGGCAGCAAGGAGCGGGATAAAAAGCAATAACCAGGGGGAAAGCCTGCATTAAAAGGAGCTTGGTGCTTCCCCCGCCTCTTGAACAGCTATTTTAAAGCATTTAAATATTTCCCAGAGCCAGAGCGTTGGAGAAGTCCTTTTTTAGGTGCCATTTTTAGGGTGTAATTTTTAAGCACCATTTTGGGGTGTCATTTTTGGGTGTAGTTTTCTTGGGTGTCATTTTTAGGCACCATTTTGGGGGGTGTCATTTTTGAGTGTCATTTTTTGGGTCTCATTTTCAGGCCCCATTTTTGGGATGTAATTTTTGGCTGTAGTTTTTTTGGGTGTCATTTTTTAGGTGTAGTTTTTTGGGCATCATTTTGAGGCACCATTTTCAGGTGCCATTTTCGGAGAGTAATTTTTGGGTGTCACTTTTAGGTGCCACTTTTGAGGTGCCATTTTCAGGCGCCATTTTTGGGGTGTAATTTTTGGCTGTAGTTTTCTTTGACTGCCATTTTTAGGGCGGCATTTTTAGGCATCGTTTTTGGGGTGTCATTTTTTGCTGTAGCTTTTTTTGGGTGTCATTTTTTAGGTGTAAGTTTTTGGG
>VXAX01006852.1:68110-78956 GCA_013399835.1 Leptocoma aspasia
GTGGCACGAGCGGCCACCCCTGGCACTGTCCCCGGGCCCTGCTGTGTCACCATGTGTGAGTGGTGGCATCGCCAGCTTTGTTCGGGGCTGTCCCCACTCAAGGGCTTGCCCAGTCCTGGCAGCTCCTTGGAACAGCCTTAAAAAATTTAGGGCAATATGAACTGGGGAGTGATTGAAGCTGTTATAATTTGAATTATTTCAGGTCACTGTCGATGCTCTTCACAAATTTAAATATTTGATAAGTTTGAATCAACCCTGTCCAGCTCATTTTGGGGAGCATCCCGGTCCTGCCCTTCCAGTTTTGCTTTTGGGATAAATTTAACCCCTTCAGAGCCACCTCCGGATTAACTCTTCCTTTCCCAAACCATGGAATGGCAGCAAGGAGCGGGATAAAAAGCAATAACCAGGGGGAAAGCCTGCATTAAAAGGAGCTTGGTGCTTCCCCCGCCTCTTGAACAGCTATTTTAAAGCATTTAAATATTTCCCAGAGCCAGAGCGTTGGAGAAGTCCTTTTTTAGGTGCCATTTTTAGGGTGTAATTTTTAAGCACCATTTTGGGGTGTCATTTTTGGGTGTAGTTTTCTTGGGTGTCATTTTTAGGCACCATTTTGGGGGGTGTCATTTTTGAGTGTCATTTTTTGGGTCTCATTTTCAGGCCCCATTTTTGGGATGTAATTTTTGGCTGTAGTTTTCTTTGACTGCCATTTTTAGGGCGGCATTTTTAGGCATCGTTTTTGGGGTGTCATTTTTGGGTGTAGTTTTCTTGGGTGTCATTTTTAGGCACCATTTTGGGGGGTGTCATTTTTGAGTGTCATTTTTTGGGTCTCATTTTCAGGCCCCATTTTTGGGGTGTAATTTTTGGCTGTAGTTTTCTTTGACTGCCATTTTTAGGGCGGCATTTTTAGGCATCGTTTTTGGGGTGTCATTTTTGGCTGTAGCTTTTTTTGGGTGTCATTTTTTAGGTGTAAGTTTTTGGGTGTCATTTTGAGGCGCCATTTTGAGGCGCCATTTTCAGGTGCCATTTTCAGGTGCCATTTTTAGAGTGTCATTTTTAGGCGCCATTTTTAGGCGCCATTTTTGAGGTGGCAATTTTAGGGTGCCATTTTTAGGTGCCATTTTTAGGTGCCATTTTTCAGGCGCCATTTTCAGGCACCATTTTTGAGGTGTCATTTTTGGCTATAGTTTTCTTTGGCTGCAGTTTTCTTTGGCTGCCATCTTTAGGCGCCATTTTTGAGGTGGCATTTTTAGGGTGCCATTTTTAGGTGCCATTTTTAGGGTGTCATTTTTAGGCGCCATTTTTGAGGTGCCATTTTAGGCTGTAGTTTTCTTTGGCTGCCATTTTTAGGCGCCATTTTTGAGGTGGCATTTTTAGGGTGCCATTTTTAGGTGCCATTTTTAGGGTGCCATTTTCAGGCACCATTTTCAGGGAGCCATTTTTCAGGCGCCATTTTCAGGCACCATTTTCAGGGAGCCATTTTTCAGGCGCCATTTTTCAGGTGCCATTTTTCAGGCGCCATTTTTCAGGCGCCATTTTTCAGGCGCCATTTTCAGGCGCCATTTTCAGGGAGCCATTTTCAGGCGCCATTTTCTAGGCGCCTCCATCACACGCGGGCAACCGAAACACAAGCGGTGGCCACCTAAAACCCCAAGAGGGGGATCAGGGTGGCCTCTCACCGGTCTGGTTGAGCTGCAGGGTGCTCTTGCTCCACTGGGACAGCCCCACAATCGCCACCATCTTGGCGCCCAGGCTGGAACGTCGCTTCTTGCTGGCGGTGACGGTGACGGAGACGGAGTCGGCGCTGCCGCGCGCGCTCTTCTCCAGGTTGTACATCTCGCCGCTGATGCTGGAGCTGCGCACCACATTCCTGGCAGATGAGGAGCTGGCATCCCCGTTGAACATGGTCAGCACCCCCGCCGGCGCCGGCACCGGCACCGGCTCACCTGCCCGGGATCAGCTGCGGGGACAAGTTGGGGACGTGTCGGGTTTCTGGTGGAACCGACAAGAGTGGGAAGCCTCCTCCTGGGCTCTTGGAGGGGGTTCCCCTTGTGAGTTCTGTGCCAGGGATGAAAAACAAACAGGACTCCTGGTTTCTCTTTGTCTTTGGGCTGCTGTTTATTTTTCTCTTATCAGGAGTTCAGTGTCTGCACACCAGACTCAGCGTACAAGAAGCAAGGCACAAAATGGAGAAATTTGCACCCAGATTCAAGGTCTTTTAAAGCTGATTAGTCCCAATTACCTTCTAAAATGTACTTTGTTTCTACTTTTCTACCAATAATCCTTATTAATCTATCCATGTAACACCTACACTGTGGCTTTCTCTAACCAATAATTTTGTGCCACCAACACTACAGAAAATGGAGCAGAACAAGAACAAGAAGGAGATGAGACAATGCCCAAAATCCTCCATCTTGCCTCCTATCCACTCTCATACTAAATCCTAAAACCCTAAATTTCTCACCCTGTGATAAGCTACATTACTACATACCACAATCTAGTTCATACACTCATGGATTCTAACTCATCCCAAAGCCTTGGGAATTTTCTCCAGGGATGAAGGTTAAAAGCAGTGTTCCTTTGGGAGTCAGGGCTTCTTGGGACAGGCAGAGAAGGATTCTCTGTGCCCTGGACTCCAACATCGATGCTGAGGGGTTGTGGCATCACTGGCCCCACAGTTAACCCTATTAACTTTTACTACACTATACTATAAATACCTTAAAACTAATAATTTAAAATTACCTTTCATAAGTCTTACTACATCTTTCATAATTCTATTTCCCTAAAATATCTTATTTACAAAACCATCCTTTAAAAATTTTTTGTAATTTTCATTTCTCTCTTAAAAATATCTATCCTGTTCTACAGCACTTCTAAATCAACATTTCTTATCTCAAAACTTACACACAAATATATACTATATAAACCTTCCATCAAACTTTAAAAATTATCTACAAATCCATTTCCCACAGGCGGTGCCATCAAAGTGTTCACAAATCTGGGAAATTCAGGTGGCACGACCCACTGAGAGCTGGAAATTGGGGAAAGGTTTTTCCTGCAGAGGGCTGGGAACTGCCTAGGCTCCACAGGGAATGGGAACATTCCTGAGGCTTCCAGAGCTCCAGGAGTGTTTGGACACTGCTCCCAGGGATGCACAGGGTGGGATTTTGGGGTGTTTGTACAGGGCCAGGGGTTGGACTGGATGATCCTTGTGGGTTCCTTTCATCCCAGTATATTCCAAGATTTTTCCCCACCCGTGGGAGCAGCAGGAAGGGGTCAGGACCCCTGGGGTGAACATCCAGCTCCCTGCGGGACCCAGACACTCCCAGCTTCCAGGAGAGACCTGGATGGGCAGAAGGCTCTGAGTGCCCAGCCAGGGACGAGGGGTCCCTTGGGTACAGCCCCATCCGCCCCTGAGGACATCCAAAATCACATCCAGCCAAGTGTTCCCTGCACATCCCCTTCTCCAAACCGTGTCCAGGTCAGCCTGCTCCAGGTGATTCCAGCCTGGGATGGGAATCCCTGGAGCAGACAGTGCCAGGGGGGCCAGGGAGGGAGAAGCCAGACCTCCCACACGGCCCTGCCCCCTTCCCTTGCCCATGAATATTTAAACTCCAGCAGGATGCAGCATCCATCTTCCAGGGAAAGGTGAATTATTAACTGCAGGCCAAGTGAAACCACCTTGTGATAATGGATGGAGGCAGCGCCTGGAAAAATGTTTCCCTTTCAGGAGAGAGGGATGGGCACGGGATGGGGAGTGGGGCAGGGTGGGGGCTCTGCTGCTCCACAGCGGGCACAGCTGGGGTGAGACCTGATGGGAATCATGGATGAGACCTGGCAGGAGCTGTGGGATCAGCTCCAGCACCGCTGAACTCGTGGACTTATCAATTCCAGGGGTGAGTGGGTGATTAGTCATTAATATCATGAATGAGTTCCCTCCTGGCTGGGGTTTTCCCTCTTGGCTCTGCCCAGGCATTGACCCACGGCCTTCCCCCCACTCCTCATGTCTGGGGGTCTCAGCACTGACCCCCAGCTCCAGAGGGATGGATCCCTGGGATAAAGCTGTTGGTGTGGGATGAGCCCCACTCCAGAGGGATGGATCCCTGGGATAAAGCTGTTGGTGTGGGATGAGCCCCATGCAGAGGGATGGATCCCTGGGATAAAGCTGTTGGTGTGGGATGCATCCCAGCTCCAGAGGGATGGATCCCTGGATAAAGCGGCTGGTGTGGGATGAGCCTCATGCAGAGGGATGGATCCCTGGATAAAGCGGCTGGTGTGGGATGAGCCTCATGCAGAGGGATGGATCCCTGGGATAAAGCTGTTGGTGTGGGATGCATCCCAGCTCCAGAGGCATGGAGCCATTGGCACCAGGTGCAATCTCAGCCCCATCACAGCCACGTGCTGATGTCCAGCACTTCCTCGAGGCGGGGTCAGGGCTGATCCACTGCCTTGGGGACCTTTGGGATGACACTTTCCAATGCCACCCGCCACTCTCAGGCTCCAAACCTGCTGCAATCTCTGAGTTTTCCCTTAGGATGCACCTGACACAGGGAATGGATCCCAAACACTTCCCCAGCTGCAGTGTTCTGCTGGGCCCCATGCCTCAGTTTCCCCACGGGCAAACCTGGCTTAGGCTGTGCCTGCACAAACACAGATCCCTCTGCACCAGGGCTCAGCCAGGCCCAGCCCAGGCCCCTCCACGTTGCAGATGAGAAATCCCCAGAACAACCCACCCCTGTAGGGCCAGGAGAACACAAAAGACTCCTGTTGCTGTTCCCCACTGGCTGCTCCAGCCGCCCAGAGAGCACCAGGCTCTGGTGGGAGCAAATTAGATCAGGAGAGCAGAGCACTAATGGGATCATTTCCAATGCAACACACACAGGGATAATCTGCAAAGGAAGCCGAGCGCGCTCCTCAGCCCCAAGGGAGGATTTGCTTTCCCCTGCCCGTGATTTTACCCCTTATCTCTCTGCACAATCTGTTTCTGCCCTGAGCAGGTGCTGGCTGGAGGGTTCAGGGGTGCCTGGTGCTGAGATGAGCTGGGCTGGAAACTGGGTTTGAATGCTGGAGGCTGTGGCTGCCACAGCTGAGCTGGGCTTGGCACGGCCACAGCATCCTTGGCACGGCCACAGCATCCTCAGTATCACCACAGCATCCTCAGCACTCCCACAGTGCCCTCAGCACAGCCACAGCATCTTTGGTGCCACCACAGCATCCTCAGTATGGCCACAGTGCCCTTGGCACAGCCACAGCATCCTCAGAACCACCACAGTGCCCTCAGCACGCCCACAGCATCCTTGATGCCACCATAGCATCCTTGGCATGGCCACAGCATCCTCAGCATCACCACAGCATCCTAGGTGCCACCACAGTGCCCTCAGCATGACCACCATAGCCTTGGTACCACCACAGCACCCTTGGTGCCACCACAGCACCCTTGGCATGGCCATGGCATCCTCAGCACCACCACAGCGTCTTTGGCATGGCCACAGCACCCTTGACTGCCACCACAGCACCCTCAGCACAGTCACAGCACCCACGGCACCACCACAGCACCCTCAGCAGGGCCACAGCACCCTTGATGCCACCACAGCACCCCTCGTGCCACCACAGCATCCTTGGTGCCACCGCAGCATCCTCAGCGCGGCCACAGCATCTCTGGCATGGCCACAGCACCCCTGATGCCACCACAGCATCCCTGATGTCACCACAGCACCCTTGATGCCACGACAGCATCCCTGATGCCACCAGAGCCCCCTCGATGCCACCACAGCATCCCTGATGCCACCACAGCCCCCTCAGCCCCGCTGCTGCCCCTGCCCGGCTCCCCTTTCCCGGCAGGAACCGCACCGTTTTTCCCTTCAAACACACATTTCCCCCTTCCCCTCCATATATCGATTCCCCGGATCCCAAAGCACCGGGATGCTCGGAGCATCCCAATCCACCGTGACGCCGCATCCAGCCCCCTCCTGCCCTGCCATGGGAACGCATTCCCGAGCTCCCGGGGCAGCGCCGCAGCCCCCGCAGCGCTCACCGCCACCACGCTCCGTCCCTGCGGGAAACAACGACCACCGGCAGCCCCGGGGAGTTCCCCAGCGAGCCAAACCCGGATCCCGAGGGATGCACGGAGCCCCCGGACACGGCCGGGAGCCGTGTCATGGCTGGAGCATCCCCGATGGATGAGCACAAGCGGCAGGAAAATCGGGATCCCTGCTGCGTTTGGATCGCGGCGGCGCGGGGGCCGAGCTGTGCCCCTCCCCGCTCGCGGTACCCCAAAAAAATATGACAAGAAAAGAGGAGATGGAGGCGTCTTACCGGCCCTGCGCCGGGGAGGAGGAGGAGGCTCAGCTCAGCTTCCCAGCCCCATCCCGGCCGGATCCGGAGGGTGCCAGGGCGGGTGAATCTTTCCAGGGTTCTGGAGAGCCGGGGCTGTGCTGGCGCTGCTTCAGCATCTCCCTCAGCATCTCCATGGTTACACGGCTGACCCAGTTCTCCTCCCAGCCCCGAGCAGGGCCACAGTGGTCCAGTGGGGTGGGATGTGCTGGGAGCATCCCTGGGCTGGCATTCAGGGAGCTGCTGACCCCCCTGGATCCCTACAGACAGATCCAGATGCCATGGGGATGGCAGGGCTGGGAAAAGTGGGGCTCCAGGCAGGACAGGGGGTCACAGGTGACCCCAGGAGGGGATGGATCCCAGTGACCAGGCAGTGCCAGGTGCAGGAAGGGACAACCGGGGCTGGGAGGCAGCGCTGGCCCCCAAACACTGCACAGAAACAGGAATGAGGGGCAAAATATGGATGGGGAAAATGGATGCTTTGAGAAAAGCTCCGGAGAAGGAGGGAGCAGCCCTGCAGGTGCCCCCACACAGGTGGGAAAGGAGGAGGAGGAGGAGGAGGAAGGCGCTAAATGAGCATGGTGGGGGTGGCTGGGAATGCTGCCTTGCCAGGGAAGGAGGCAGAGGGATTTTGGGAGCTGTTTGCTCCCTCAAAACCATCAAGGTGGGTGTTCCCAGGGGAAAACAGGGCTGGAAACCCCTGGCAGTGGGGCAGGAGGTTCTCCCTGTCCCCTCTTGAGGCTGGAGCTGTCTGGAGCCTGGAGGGAGAGCACTGCAAATTGTGGATGTTTGGAGCAGGTAGGTCCTAAAATCAGCTTTTTTTGAGAATAAAAAGGTTGCCAGAGCTGCCACCCCGAGGCCTGCTAGTCCTGGGCAACAACAGCCAGGACAAGCTGCAGCATCCCAGCTCCCACGCACGTGCTCCTCCAAGAATCTGGGAATAAGGCAAGGCTTATTTCTCCTCAAAGTATTTCATTCTAATTAATTGCTTCAGCTTTGATAGGCAGCTGCTTGTATAATTTTAATTGCCCAACAAGGGGTATAATTGGGTGCACGTGAGCTGGGATTTTGGGAGGAACTCCAGGTCCTGGAATTCAACATTTCCTGGCTCAGGCAGGATAGCAAAGTTCTGTCCTGGCTGGAATTTGCTGCAGGTGCAGCCTTATTGCTGCTGCACCGGCTTAAAATTAAAGGATGGGTCCAAATGTGCTCCATTTCTTGGAAAAGTTGGGAAGTTTGGATGGGGCTGTGCTCAGGGATCCCACAGGAGCAGCTGCTGCCTCTGGAAAAAGGCCTGGCTGTTGGATGAGCGAGGTTTAGCGAGGCTATGCCTGGGAGGAAGAAGAGGAGGAACAAATCCCACAGGATGGCTCTGGTCGGGATGGTTTTTCAAAGGGCAGGTGCTGGGATGAGAGCCTGGAGTGGTTTTCCATCAGGATGGGAAGTGCTGGTGATCATGGAGAGCTCAGGGTCTGATGGGATGGTGGTGACAGTGACCAGGGATGTCCCCAAGGGCTCAGCTCTTCTAGAGACCTGCGCATGGCTCTTGTGGGATGGCATTCCTCCAGCCTGGAAGCAGCTGGGGCTGCTCCAGGTGCTCTCCATGCTTCCATCTGCTCCTGCACCAGTGGGATCCAGACTGGGAGCACCAGTGGGATCCAAACTGGGAGCCCCAGCCCAGCATGGGGTCTCCAGGCAGCAGCGACACAGGGGAAATGTCCCATGGGAATCTTCCTGAGTCCCGCTGTGTCCAAACACGCCTTGGTGGTGGCAATTCCCTTTCCATCCCCGTTCCCAAAGGATGTGTCCATCTCTGGATGCCACAGCTCCAGGAGGATCCATCCCAGAGCACCAGGATGGGGAACCAGTGGGACACAGCGTCCTCCTGCACCCACTTCGTGCTCATCTTCCACTGGGAAGGTGGGACAGGTGTGGAATTCCAGGTCATCCATGTCCAAGCCCTTCCTGGTGGGGAGGGGGCTGCAGGACAGCAGAGTCTGCGCCCTGACCACGCTGTCCCTGTCCCCCATGTCCCTGCGTGACGTCTGTGCCCGGTTAAATCAGATCTGTGCTGAATCCCAGCGTTTCCTTGGCAACATCAAGGAATCCGAGGAGCAAAAGCCACCCGGCAGGGCCAGGCTGGGGGACAGCCAGCACCCGCTGAGCCCAACTGGCCACCAGAGCCACGGGGACACTACGGCAAGCACCGGGTGTTCCCAATGGTCCAACTCATCCTGGAGATAATCCAGGACAGAGCATGGATAATCTGCTCTGGTGGCACCTCGGTACTGGTTGTGGCCACCACGGGCAGCTGGGATGGAGCAGGACCTCGCTGGGGACACGCAGGAGCTGGCACTGGGCAGCCACCGTGGGCCGTGGGATGCTGCAGCCGTGTGGCCCCAAAAACTGGGGCAGCTCCGTGGGGATGAAGAAACCAGCCCTGGGATGGGTTTGGAACGGGATGGCCCCACTCAGATCCCGACCCTTGGCGTGGTGGCACCGAGGGCTGGCAGGGCCGTGCCAGGGCTGGGGCTGATCTCCCTGGCATGGAGGGAATGTGGAGAGGAGCTTTTCCCATCCCCGTTTTGCCGCTGCCTTTCCGGCTGCTCGGCTCCGAGCTCTGCAATGCAGCTCGGCTGCTGTGTGTGAATCCCATCAATATTTCATGGAGCTGCTTCCTCCAGGGGAAGGGCTGCTCTCAGCTCCGGCTTTCTGCTGTTCCTACCAGCAGGGAACATCTGATTTCCTTCCAGCAGCACCCAGCAGATCGCCCTCGTCCTCCCCATTCCACATTGGCAAATATCCCTGTGCCTTCCAGGGATCCTGAAATCCCTCAGGTTCCACCCTTGGCCGCTGGCACCTCCCCAGTGCTCATGGGGTCTCCAGGGACAAGCCACCAGCTCCAGGATGGGTCACTGAACCCACCCACATCCCAAATCCACATCCAGCAGCGGGATGTGCCAACAGCCTGGCTGGATCCGACATTCCCTGCCCAGCCTCATCCATCCCGCAGATCCCAGCCGGCTCCCGAACCCAGCAGGAGTCAGGGGTGAGCAGCTTTGTTTGCAGAAAAAGTTGCTTTTTTAACTGCTAAGGCTGCACAATTCTTCCCAAGCTTCTTCAGGGATCAGCAGAAAACTTGGGAAGAGTTCTGGGAGCCGGAGCCATGCCAGGAGGGGGCAGAGCCTGCAGCAAACACCCCTCACTGTGGCACGGGGAGCTGGGGAGGCTCTCCTGGGTTGGCAGCAGCTCCTGCATCCCTGGGAGAGCAGGAGGACGGGATGGAGGGACACGGGATGATCCCAGCAAGGTGCTGCTCTCCAGAGCACTTGTGAGAAGATGAGCCCAAAAGCTCTGGTGTTGCTTCACCACCCAACAACTAAAATCTGCACAATTCCCGATTTCCAGGCTGAAACTTCCATCTCCAGGAGTCTTTTTGTCTGTGGAAAGGTTGAGGAGCCTGGAGAGGCTCCCAGCAGAGCATCCCAAGGTGGGGAAGGAGCTGCTGATCCTGGCAGGCAGCGGGAGGAGCGGGGCTGTCAATCCCTCCCAATAATTCCTAACCGAGGCTCTCTCCCTGCTCGTGGAGATGTGGTGACAAAACATTTGAAGTGCCTTGACAGGGACGCCAAGAGCTGCTGCCACACAGCTCCAGTTTTAATCAGCAGGAAAATTAGGGATTTTCATCACCTTAAACTACATTTTGTACCCGTGTGATGCTTCCCAAAGGGCTGTGCTGCAGCGGGAGCCCACGGAGAGCTGAGCTCCAGGGACAGCAGCAGCTCAGGGTGGATGGAATGGGGGGGATTCACCCCCGGATCTGGGGCCAAGCTGCCGCAATGTCACCCTCTGTCCCTGTCCCACAAAGGCTGCAATGGGGACAAAGCTGGAGCGCTGGGAATGTGGGAGGTGGCAGGAGTTTGGCCTCACAAAGGGATGTGGGAGATGGAACACGGGGAGAGAGGTGTGAGCACAGCGGGAGTGGCCTTGGGCAGGTGTCAGTGCAGGAAAATCGGGCACACGGAGAAGTGGGGCTGGAGAGGAGAGCTGAGGAGCAGCCGGGGGATCAGCCAGGGATGGTTTGGGAATGGCTGGGGAATGAAAACAGGGATGGTTTGGGAATGGCCGGGGTGATCACGAAGGGGTGGTTTCAGAATGGCCAGGGAATGAAAACAGGGATGGCTTGGGAAAGGCCAGGGAATGAAAACAGGGATGTCTTGGGAATGGCTAGGGGATGAAAACACAGATGGCTTGGGAGAAATCAGGGCATCAGGCAGGGATGGTCTGGGAGCAGCCAGGAGATCAGGCAGGGATGGTTTGGGGATGGCTGGGGAATGAAAACAGGGATGGTTTGGGAATGGCCAGGGGATAAAAACATGGATGGCTTGGGAGCAGCCAGGAGATCATGCAGGGATGGTTTGGGAATGGCCAGGGGATCATGCAGGGATGGTTTGGGAATGGCCAGGGGATCATGCAGGGATGGGTTGGGAGTGGCCAGGGGATGATGCCGGGGGGGGTT